>JAMPIV010016598.1:194139-666068 GCA_024509875.1 Oreohelix idahoensis | reverse complement strand
AGTTTTGGTATAAGGGAGGGGAATATAAAGATATGGGGAAGTGTTTAATGTTTGGGGGATGTGTGTGTGGTGAGGGTGTTATAGGTGTTGTGGGAATGTGGGATTTGGGTATTGGGGTTAATGGTTGATATAAGTGGTGTGTGTATGTGGTGTTGGTTATTTTGGGTTATTGTTTGGTTAAGGTGTGTATGTTGGTGTGTTTTGGGTAAGTGGGTGATGGGAGGGGTGTAGGGGGTAAGGTGTAGGTGGGTTCTCGTTGTCGGGTTCGGTTGAAGTCGTGTGGTTGGGGGAGGATAGGGAGTGGTTGTGTGGGGTGTTTTGTATTATGGAGATCATGGTTGAGGCAGGGGGTGTTTGGAATATGGTGTGTTGAGTGTGGTATGATGGTTTGGGGTAGGGGGAGTTGATATGTGTTGAGGGAATAATTCTTATAATGTTGGGGTAGATGTATGAAGTATGTGGTGTGATTTGGTTGTGTGGTAGGCTAGGGGGGAGCGTGGAGTTACTCATCACCCCTCGCCCCCACCCCACCGCCCCCCCCCGCCCCGTCCCCCCTCCCCCCCCCCCCGTGTCCTCACTGGGAGGGGTGAAGGGGGTTCCTGCCCGCTCCCCCCTCCCCCCCTCTCCTGGGTGAGGACTATTAAAGGGAATGTAGTCCACCGGCCCCCCCCCCCCGTCCCCCCCGTCCCCCCCCGGCCACCCCCCCCCCCACCCCCCCCCCCCCCCCCCCCCCACATCCCCCCCCCCCCCCCCCCCCCCCCGCCGCGCCCCCCCCCCCCCCCTCCCCCCCCCCGCCACCCCCCCCCCCCCCCCCCACCACCCCCCCCCCCACCTCCTTCCCCCCCCCCCCCTCCCCCGCCCCCCGCCCCCCCCCACCCCCCCCCCCCCCCCCCCCCCCCCCCCCCCCTCCCCCCCCCCCCCCCCCCCCCCCTCACCTCCCCACCCCCCCCCCACCCCCCGCCCCCCCCCCCCCCCCCCCCCCCCCCCCCCCCTCCCGCCCCCCATTCTTATCAAGTCATATATTTATTACAATTCTCTCTCCATTACCTTACAGTATTGGTATATAATAAGTTACTTGTTTCACTAAGAAAAAGTTAAAATAAAATTTACACTAAAAGTCAAGTACAATTCACCGTTTAGAATTCTTCAAAAATATAATTATGGGCACAGGGTGGCAAATAATTATGGATCCAAAGAGTTTAAAGGAATCTGTAGCTGTGAACACAATTGATATCTTTCTTATGAATCTTTATGAATGTTTTGCTAATAAAACCAATCATTATTTTGTACAATCTTAAAGGATCTTTTCTATGAACACTGGTCTTTGGTCTGTGAACCTTTGAGATCTTTGCTATGTGCACTGTCTCTTTATTCTGTAATATCTTAAAGGATCTTTGCCTATGTGCAATGTCTTTATCCATATATCTTAAAGAATTTTTGCCATGAAACAGTCTTTGTTATATTTTTCCTTGATGACTTCTCTCCCTGCTTTCTCTGCTCTATTTTCTTACATTGATATTACCACAACAAACTCCATATAACATTTCAGAATATATATATATTTTCATACATCTTACCTTAGCAATCCCCCATACAAAAAAATACCGTTTCAAGTCAACTGTCTACCTGGGTCTTTGAAAATCTGTGAGCATGATCTTGCTGGATTGCTAGCAGCAACCCTCAAGTCAAGTTTCAGTCTTGCTGAGATTAAGAAAAAGTCATGTCAGCAGCTGTTAAATGGCCTCTACTACATTCACAGGTTGGTTTTAAAAATATTCTGTGTAGCATTCAGATTGTAGACAAAGTAGGATTTTGTACAGTATTCACACGTAGACAAAGCGGGAATTTGTACAGTATTTCACGTGTAAGAAAAAGAAACTCGATCTGATATTTTCATGTAGAACCAAATGTGATCTTTACAACATTCACATACAGACAAAATATGATCTTGCAACAACATTCATATGTAGATGAACATGATCAGTACAACATTCACATGTAGACTCTTTTGTTTTAAGTTTATTAACTTTACGGACGACTTTCACGACAATGCGTTAGTTTTATTAAACTTTACTTTTATATCCTGCTTCTGGAATCCACGCATCCATTCTAGAATTTACTTAACAACTTTTTAGCACTATAAAAATCGAAATACCTTAACAATACCATTTTCGTGCGCGTAACAAGCTAATCTGTACAGCCGTGACCCATGTGTGACAAAACTAATGTAGATTATCTGTATACTGTAATGAGTAAAATTCTTCATTAACCTAATGTATGAGATGCTCCTAGTCAGTAACACCAGCTTTCAATGCACCACTTACTCATTGTGCATAATAAATAAACTTCATTCTCATACCTTGGTCTAGAATTAGTGATGATGTAGACAAGACACCCACACACCCTGCGCTGTGTTGTGAAATGCATGCTGTAAAACAATTGTAAGGAAAAAAAAAACCTAAAAAAGAAAAAAATAAAAAATAAAAAAAAAAAAAAAAAAAAAGAAGGGGTACCCAAACTGACCAGGGTCTTGGGAGGGCCCCAACAGTTTCATCATCAGTGCCCCTGCTTTTTAATCTGTCACATATAATATTAGTATTTCAAATACAATACTATGAAATAATGAGACATGCTATATGTAAAATCTATACATACATCGATCAAGCAAATATTTTACTTACTTACTACTATATCAGGGTTCGTAGCGACCTGGAGAAAAAACTTGAAAAACCTGGAAAACGAAGAAAAAAAATTCCAGGCCTTGAAAAGCCTGGAAAAAAAATGGATAAAAGCCTTGAAATTTCCGCATCGGACCTTGAAAAAAATACGAAATCGAAAGTTCGTTACTTTGTGTCCATTTTTCGGTTATTGATGGTATTTTTTGCAACATCAGATGCGACGAGTGCTAAAAATAAATCTGCGTTTACGCCATTAACGCAAAGCGCCGAAAACGAAAACCGCCGAAAACTTTCTGGAAATGGATTTAGTGTGCAAAGGGAAGTAAAAATTGTAAAGTTACCGTACAATTTTTACTTCCCTTTGCACACTAAATCAATTTCCAGAAGTTTTCGGCGCTTTGCGTTTACGACATAAACGCAGATTTATTTTTAGCACTCGTCATAAGTAATAAATTCATTTATTCTCATTTATAAAACCCTATTTAAATAAGTCCAGTTTTTAGATAGACCTACTGTACTTGTGTCTGTATTTACAATGTAGGCCTATTTACAGTTTAATTTTTAACCATGGCCAAAATTAGCCTATAGGCCAGCGTTTTTGAAAAAATTTCTTGGTTTACCTCTGCATACGGGAATATATTTGACACAGTTTAAGATGGTCAGGAATAGAAATTGATGGCTATTCCATATCCTATAGCATACCCTATTATCAGACCCATGTCCCACTGTTCATTTCACCACATTTTTTGGAAATAAATATATTTTGAATGCTTTTTTATTATATTTATGATGAAAAGACTTATCCCGTTCTACCTCTGAAGGGTTATAGGCTAATTAGGATAGGTCTACATGTTTTCAATTCCAGATAACATGAATAACCACCGATACATGAAAGTGGCATCACATCTGTCAAATCACTATAATTAGGATAAATGAAAATCATCAATTTTGTGGATAGGCCTATGTTATTTAAAATTAAAAAAAAAAAAATTAAATTAATTTTTTTTTTTTAAATCTAAACAAACAAACGAAACAAAACCCAACAAAAAATAGTAAAGGTGGTGGGGGGGGGGGGGGGGCGGGGGGGGGTGTGTAAAGGCCTGCAGTCTCCAGTTAGGTATTTAAGGGGCTGTCCTACAGTGAAAACTAACTTTTGTTCTAATAACATTTTCAAACTTTTTATGTGCTCAATAGACACAGTGTATGTTCATGAACCAAATTCCACAGTTTATTTTGTTAAAAAACATGTGGTTACCATGGTAACCAAAAAAAAACATCCGCCATATTGGATTTTCACCACTTTTCGAGAGCTAAAAACTTATGTTTCCCATTGACCAAACTTTATCAAATTGCACACACATGTTGTGACTGACAATTAAAACAATTTGTCACATGCTTTTTTTGATAAGTTTAAAATTCTATTTTTAATGATTTTAAAAAAAAATTACACTTTATTTGTATGAAAAAAATGAAAAAAAAATATTTAAAAAAATATATCAAAGCAAATTACTAAAATATCAAAAAAAAGCATGTGACAATTTAAAGGTACATATGTGTACTACATGCATGCCAAATTTCAGACTGATCTATTAGATAGTTTGTAAAAAATAACATTTTTTGTTAATAAAATGTTAGTTTTGAGAAAAATGCATTTTAGTCACCGAGTTACTTGTCTTGTCCAATATACTCCATTCTGGGAGGCTGAATGTGTTTAAAATTGTCCAGCACTATATGCTGCACCTCCTTCAGCTTCCTGCAGCTGCTCCTCTTGCCTTTATCTTGCCTAATTTTTCTTCTTAACCCTTTGAAAATAAAGTTCGTTCGTTCGTTCTTTCCTTCTACATGGTAACCAAAAAAAAACAACCGCCATATTGGGTTTTTCACCAACTTTCAAGAGCAAAAATCTTATGTTTACCATTGACCAAACTTTATCAAATTGCACACACATATTGTGACTGACAATTAAAACAATTTGTCACATGCTTTTTTTGATAAGTTTAAAATTCTATTTTTAATGATTTAAAAAAAAATGCACCTTATTTGTATGAAAAAAATGAAAAAAAAAATATTTTAAAAAAATATACCAAAGCAAATTACTAAAATATCAAGAAAAGCATGTGATAATTTAAAGGTATATACGTGTACTACATGCATGCCAAATTTCAGACTGATCTATTAGATAGTTTGTAAAAAATAACATTTTTTGTTAATAAAATGTTAGTTTTGAGAAAAATGCATTTTAGTCACCGAGTTACTTGTCTTGTCCAATATACTCCATTCTGGGAGGCTGAATGTGTTTAAAATTGTCCAGCACTATATGCTGCACCTCCTTCAGCTTCCTGCAGCTGCTCCTCTTGCCTTTATCTTGCCTAATTTTTCTTCTTTCCTTCTACATGGTAACCAAAAAAAAAAAAACAACCGCCATATTGGGTTTTTCACCAACTTTCAAGAGCAAAAATCTTATGTTTACCATTGACCAAACTTTATCAAATTGCACACACATATTGTGACTGACAATTAAAACAATTTGTCACATGCTTTTTTTGATAAGTTTAAAATTCTATTTTTAATGATTTAAAAAAAAATGCACCTTATTTGTATGAAAAAAATGAAAAAAAAAAAATATTTAAAAAAAATATATCAAAGCAAATTACTAAAATATCAAGAAAAGCATGTGATAATTTAAAGGTATAAACGTGTACTACATGCATGCTAAATTTCAGACTGATCTATTAGATAGTTTGTAAAAAATAACATTTTTTGTTAATAAAATGTTAGTTTTAAGAAAAATGCATTTTACTCACCGAGTGCCTTGTCTTGTCCAATATACTCCATTCTGGGGGGCTGAATGTGTTTAAAATCCTCCAGGACTATATGCTGCACCTCCTTCAGCTTCTTGCAGTTCCTCCTCTCGCCTTTGTCTTGCCTCTTGCCTAATTTTTCTTCTTTTTACAAGTTTGTCAGCCTCATGTTTCTGGCTGTTGGCCAGACGTTTCCTCAGTCACACCTGTCCAAGGCGTATTGAGTTTGTTCCAGATGCTTGACCACACAGCCTTTTTATTTCTGCACTGGCTGATGGACCAAAGTTGAACTCTCCAATGGCCACAAGGACACTGAATTTGGCTTTTTTTAATGAAACAATTTTCCGCTTGCTGCAACGACTCCATATAACATTGTGTAGGCTTTCATTTGCATTTTGTGTAGCACCTAGCTGACATCGCTTCAGCAAATGCTGATCAGTAAGACGCTCATAAATAGGGGCTAAGTGCTTATGGAGCAGGTTGTAGTCTAGCGGAGTGTGAACCTTGGTCTCGTGTGGTCCGGCAGCTTCTCCTTTGGCGATGGAAGCCTGATAGAAACACCAGGAGTCTTTGCCTGGGGAACACAAATTATGTTGGGGTTTGTCGTTTGTCGAATACCCATGGTAGAGAGAAGCCATGATGGCTTGTTTCATCTCTGGGGCTGTACTATGCTTGCGGATGACCCTGGTGTAGTAAATACACAATTTTCGTATGGCATTTTGGGTTAGACGACCACGGCCATTTCCCCCAAGGGTGACTTTTTGTTTACTGCAGTCAGTAATCAGTGTCCTCAGTGCAGTGCCTAATCACTTTGCAACATGGTTGACGCACTCTTCTTTGGTTATGTCAACTTCTGGTCCATACGGTTTGATGTCGCAGAGTCTGTTGTAGGCCTTGGAATCGCCATCTGATAGCAAAACAGTGTAGCGTAGCTTGTGATTTGCGACTGAACGAAGAAAGAGAACTTCACAGGCTTTTACCTCCATCATTCCGGCTGACCCTTCGTAATTACGGCCGCAGTCCTTCTGATGCTCTGCTTTCCATTGTTCAAATTTGTCAGGCTGATTTTTTAGTTGCCACTGTCCAGTAGTCTCACAGGTGTGACAGAAGGAAGACATAACATGCGTATCGATGACCATGCCAGTCAAGATGTCAATAACACTGCCAACACCTATCAGTGACTTATGACCTCTAGTTAGCCATGTTGCATCAAAGCTGACAGCGATGTCAATGACTTCTTTTTTATTAATGGTACGATGCTGACTCTTAGCGTGTTCAGCTCGGACGATGCTGACGGAACGTTGAAATACTGTAGAGTGCATGGTATCCAAATGATCAAAAATTTGATCTGCATATTTATGAAATGTTTTCTGGTGCAGGCCAGGGAGGTCTAGGTTCTCACAGAAGAGATTAAATGTATATGGGCCCATTCCAGACATGAGGGCACCAAGAACAGCAGATTTGTTGATTGCATGTCCACGAGGGCCGCGGCCTGCTGGTTCCCTCTCGGATGTGTACGTTCTAGAAATTGCTTTTTCACATGTGTGACACACAACTTCCAGGAAGAAAGAGAAACCTTTAGACTTGGTGTTGTCAGTTCTTGTTTGCAATGTGCTTTGCTTACACAAATTGCAACATACATTTTTAAGAAGGTTGTTGAAGAAAGAAATATCGACAATGGTTTTATACGTAGGTTTAGGCTGAGCGCAGACAGTATTATGAGATGCAACATTCTTGCTCGTGCTCAAGCTAATTTTTATATCAGATCGACTTGGGCCAGGCACTACTGGATCTGCAATGTGAACCATGGGCCTATCGATGAGTGGGATGCAGAAATTCCACGTTGTTTGTATAGGCCTATCAGTTTTTGTATAATTCACCGCTAATTCTGTCTTACCTTTACCACTAGTAGAAATCACATACTGTCGACGCAACCTGGCAGCAGATATTTGCTTTGATCTCTTACTTATTCTACCCATTTTGAAGTAATAGAACACAATTCACTGAAATTTAAACAAAAAATATCGAACTTTCAGCAAACAATAATTGTTGACTGGCGGAAACGGCTGTTGCTTTTTCCGCATCTGCGCACGCAGCCCAAATGTTGTTATGACCAATCAAAACAGTTGTTTACGATTGTGTCTTCAATGAGTCGGGAATGAGGGAATGAGGTCACCACGTGACAACTCCTTATAAGGCAATTAGCGTAAAATTACGGAAATTTTCAAACACATTTCACTCAGAGCTATGAAAAAAAATAGTTTCGAATTTGCGATATTACGGCAGACAATGAAATTCCCTGTGTATCGATACCAAATAGTGCCCGATATGGATAGGGTAACTAAGGTATTATTGAGCAACAAATCTTGCTTTTTCGGCACAAATTTGCAAATCATAGCTGGGGGTGGGTACAGAAAATATGCTTTTTGATGCATCAAATGCATTTTTTATGTTATAAAATCTTGCTTATTCGATTCCTCGATGATTATTTAATAAAATAAGCTCAAAAGTAAAAAATCGATATTTTGTACGTAAAATCGAGTTTTCTCTACCGGGGATCACCTTAATAGATTTTCACTTATCATAAGTATTACCCTTCCAATTACTATATATATTACCTTTTGTTCTAGTTAAATATTGTTTGACTGTATTATGTATGCATGTAGAATTTTGAATTGGTAAATATACATAGCTTAGGCCTACTCATAAGTTATTTGTGTGTTCCCTTTTTTTTTTTTTTTTTTTTTTTAACTAACACTACTAGGAGACCTACAGATGTGACATCATTTGTGACCAAGGAAATAACTCTTGAGAGCTGAGATTATTTGGACTCTTTTTTTTTCAGTGAAAAGTAACCATAGTTTTTATTCAAATTTCATACGCAACAAGGGACATATTCTCTTCTGTGGTAGTTTTGATTCAGCCTTCAGCTTTATTTCAAGACCTGAAATTCAGATTGGTGCATTTGGAACAGTAGCGGAAAATAGGAAGCATTTTCCTGTAGCACTGAAGAAAAAACAACTCAAATTGAAAAAGACAAATCATCCTGTGTTTTGTGCGACAGAAGATAAGGCATGCCGACAGTCACCTGGCATGATACGAAAAGATTTAACCTTATATCCACTGTTCACTCCAATGATAATATAAACAAGACAGTTAGAAAGACAAATTCTTTAGGGCAGAACAATTCAGAAGCCAGTGCTTGCAGAAAAATACAGCAAAAGTATGGGAGGTGTGTACACTTCAGCCAACTAAGTGGAAGCTACCCCTACCCACACAGATCCTATTTTTATATTATTTCTTAGTTGAAACTGCCCTGGTCAATGGGCACATAACCTACAACACTGCCAACTCTACAAAAAAAGGTCAAAGCGAAGATCAGGATGTCAGTATGACTTATTGAACCTGCTATTCGACGCAATGTGACACGTTCAAAACCACAGGTCACAACAACACAACTTACTGAGCACCACTTCATTGATAAATGTGAAAGGGCAAGGTACAAACCAGACTGTAAAGTGTGTAAGGCTGCAGGGAACAGAAGCCAGACTTGCATGTACTGCCCAGATTGCAATGTACCTCTATGCCTGATACCCTGCTTCAAGTTATACCACACAGTCAAGGATTATCAACGTGGATCGTTGACAAAGACTCTTGCAGAGGCCTACAGCTACAACTTCAACCCCAGTTAATGAAAAAAGCAGCTGACTCCAACTAGAGGTACTTAACTACTCAAACATTTACAAACGCTCATTGTCAGATGCCACAGATGCAGAATACATTCAAAAAAGACAAACACAAAAAATACAGTTTTTTTTAAAACATTTTATTCCAATTTTATTAGCCTTTTATGTTGATATACGTGGTTATCATTAAATCAATACGTCAATCAAGCTTATTTTATTCATTACCATCTATGTCACTAACATTTTATTGCGCTGATGTTGAACAAATTCACTAAAAACTTGGAAAAGATGTCTGTTTTTCAATCTTTTATGAATTTTTTTTAAAAAAAAGTTCTTTATAAAGAAATCTGCAAACACCCTTGGTAATGGGAGACGGTAATGCTCCGGATTGCTGGTCAGCAAAGTGATAATTATATCTGAGAAAATTAGATGAGGAAAATATTAGAGTTTCCCATCCTTGAAAATCACGTGCTGGACCTGAAAAAAGCCTGGAAAATGCTTGAAGAAATTTGCTATGAACCCTGAATTATATATATATGTGTGTGTGTGTGTGCACACACGTGCATGTACTCCCTTTAAAAGCATAGGTACTCCACAGCCATAAAATAATCTGCAACAATATGTGTATGTGTGAGAGAGAGAGATCATCTCATGGCTTATCTGATCCAAATCTGGCAGATTTTGTAAGTAAAAATAAGATTCTGACAGATCAGATTTTGTTCTTGGCTCTGTGGCATTGCTGGAGGAACTCTTCTGTTATTGCTTTGTATTTCTCCCATTGTCCAGCAACAAGATTCTTCACCGGGACATGAAGGCAGCAAACATTCTCATCACCAAAACTGGAAAACTGAAATTGGCAGACTTTGGACTTGCAAGGGCTTTCAGGTAAAAATGCTGCAGTTTTTAAGCATCCATGTATCAATTGTTTTGGCCCGTGTGTTGCAGGGACCCAAAAGCGGTGCAGAGAATAGTAATTATGTTAACTGATAGTAATACTATAAAATAAGTAAAGCTTGTACTGATTCTCCAACAACAAATAAAGTTTGTACTGATATTCCAACAAATAAAATAACTAATAAAACATGATAAACTGCAAAGCAAAATCTTTATTTAATGTTTTTTTTTAATATCACACATGTCTATATGGCAAGAAACATGGACAACCTATGCTAAGCAAGAAATAAGGCTCAATACCTTCCATCTGCTGTGTCTATGCCATATCCTCGGTATTTCATGGAAGGACAAAGTGATAGATGTCGAGGTTCTGTTATGTGCTGGCCTTCAGAGCATGTATACACTGATTAGACACCACAGATTATGCTGGCTTGGCCATGTCCACCACATTAAAGATGGTCACATCCCGAAAGATACCTTCTACAGACAACTGGCAGATGGCAAAAGAACAGTTCATTGACCACAGCCGTGGACAATGAGAGACATGAGGACACTGGACATAATCCAGCAACCTGGGAGGATGAAGCTGTCTATCACACCAAGTGGCTGTGCTCTCTACAGCACCTCCTCAGATTGGATGAAAAGAAGCTCTCACTGCAAGCAGAAGAGAGAAAAACGTTGAAAGGAGGAACACCAGGAAAATAAGCAGCTGAGGGCTGTCACCTCATGGGTGCATTCCCATAGTCAGTTATGGCTGAAGGGGCTATTATTACTATGGTACATCACCGAATTGCTGGTACAATGTAGTGAGGTGGAAAAGTCTATAAGATGCAACTATATATCCATCAATAATAAAAATGTCTTCCACGTATGATTACAGCGGGAGAAGAAGAGCTTTATTTTTATAGCCACCTACAAATTATTTTATTTACTAGCCAGTAAGTAGAACTCTCTTTTGAAGCCAGTAAGAAGAGCTTAATTTTTTTAGCCAATAAGAACAGCTTTATTTACTAGCCAATAAGGCAAGCTTTATTTTTAACTTTATTCAATTCTTGGCTTTTTAAAATCCCTAGCGCTAGGGTTTGAGATTCGTTCTTGCTAAGTACCTTCCAGTGTCTGCTTTATAAATTGGGTCAGCAGGGACATTATGGTCAATATCCATGTCTGAATCCAATGCTTCAATCTCCCAGACATAATCATCAGCAGAATCAGTGATGAATTCATCACTGAAGTCGTCACTGAAGTTCATTATTTAATTTTTTCCAGCGACAGTTGACTTTTATAGAAAATGGCGGTGATTGCTTTCGATGGTCAGCCATGACTTTAACAGTGATAATTTTCTTATAAAACTTGTTTTAAAAGAAACTTTTTACGTTTAAATAAATTTTATGTAGTTTTTTATCATAAAACAATGATGTTAAATGGAAACTGATGTTTTAAAGTATCGATTTCTAAGGATAAAAATGAAAAGATTTAAGCCTATAAGAAGAGCATTATTTACTAGCCAATAAGAGAAGGCTTTATTTTTAAGCCAGTAAGAAGAGCTCTATTTTTAAGCCAGTAAGAAGAGCTTTATTTTTAAGCTAGTAAAAAGAGCTTTATTTTATTTACTACCCAATAAAAAGAGCTCTATTTTTCTAGGCAGTAAGACGAGCTTTATTTAATGTACAGTCTGCAGAGATACAAACAGTATCACATGACAGCCACGTGTGGAATAAAATAACAAAGCCTGCATTTAAAAAAAAAATAAACTGATGTCCAACAACCATCTCGGTTACCATACAAAGAAAAGAAAGAGAGGTCCAACAACCATCTCGGTTACCGTACAAAGAAAAGAAAGAGATGTCCAACAATCATCTCAGTTACCATACAAAGAAAAGAAAGAGATGTCCAACAACCATCTCAGTTACCATACAAAGAAAAAAAGAGATGTCCAACAACCATCTCAATTACCATACAAAGAAAATAAAGAGATGTCCAACAACCATCTCAGTTACTATATAAAGAAAATAGAGAGATGTCCAACAACCATCTCAGTTACCACACAAAGAAAATAAAGAGATGTCCAACAACCATCTCAGTTACCATAAAAAGAAAATAAAGAGATGTCCAACAACCATCTCAGTTACCATAAAAAGAAAATAAAGAGATGTCCAACAACCATCTCAGTTACCATACAAAGAAAAGAAAGAGATGTCCAACAATCGTCATGGTTACCATACAAAGAAAAGAAAGAGATGTCCAACAACCATCTCAGTTACCATATAAAGAAAATAAAGAGATGTCATGAAGAAATGCTTGCGTTGTTATCCCTTTTGTTAATATCAGAACTGACTTTACATGTTGTTGTTCATGTTCAAACCTCACACCTCTTACGTTATCCTTGACAGTGACAAACTGAACCGGTACACAAACAGGGTAGTGACCTTGTGGTACCGACCCCCTGAACTGCTGCTTGGAGAGAGGAATTACGGGCCTGCCATAGACTTATGGGGAGCTGGCTGTATCATGGCTGAGATGTGGACACGGAGTCCCATCATGCAGGGCAACACAGAACAACACCAGGTGAATGTTGTTGATTAACTAGTGTTACTGAGCTCATTGCTTGTTAGTGGCCAGTGCCAAGTTAAAGAATTTGCTTGTGTACTGAAGCTGTTGAGTGGTGCTGTATAGAGTATTTGGAGTGGTGCTGTATAGAGTGTTTGGTGTGGTGCTGTATAGAGTTTGGTGTGGTGCTGTATAGAGTGTTTGGTGTGGTGCTATATAGAGTGTTTGGAGTGGTGCTGTATAGAGTGTTTGGAGTGGTGCTGTATATAGTGTTTGGAGTGGGGGCTGTATAGAGTGTTTGGAGTGGGGCTGTATAGAGTGTTTGGAGTGGTCCTGTATAGAGTGTTTGGAGTGGTGTTGTATAGAATGTTTGGAGTGGTGCTGTATAAAGTGGTGCTGTATAGAGTGTTTGGAGTGGGGCTGTATAGTGTTTGGAGTGGTGCTGTATAGAGTGTTTGGTGTGGTGCTGTATAGAGTGTTTGGTGTTGTGCTGTATAGAGTATTTGGAGTGGTGCTGTATAGAGTGTTTGGTGTGGTGCTGTATAGAGTGGTGTGGTGCTGTATATAGTGTTTGGTGTGGTGCTGTACAGTGTTTGGAGTGGTGCTGTATGGAGTGTTTGGAGTGGTGCTGTATAGAATGTTTGGGGTGGTGCTGTATAGAGTGTTTGAGTGGGGCTGTTTAGAGTGTTTGGAGTGGTGCTGTATATAATGTTTGGTGTGGTGCTGTATGGAGTGTTTGGAGTGGTGCTGTATAAAGTGTTTGGGGTGGTGCTGTATAGAGTGTTTGGAGTGGTGCTGTTTAGAGTGTTTGTGATTGTTTGAGAACCCAGCAGTAGCTTTCTTCTTTCTGTGGAGGATTGTGGGCAAGTGAGCAGCACATTCTCAGCTGTCTAATTTAGGATAGGACACACATTGAGGAAATCTGTTGGTAGCATTACAGGGCAGTTCTTATTATGGAATCTCCAGGGTTAACAGGCAGATAGAGATAAAAAAAAAAACATAGAGAAAGGAACTGGAGACAACATAAGAAGACCCAGCACAAATTCGGCTACAGAAGCTGAAGGGTTAAGAATAAATAATTGAAGACTCGTCACATTTCATAACTTCTTCTCACTCATCCTCATCAGATAACTTTATAACTTCTTTTCACTCATCCTAATAAGACAGCTTTATAATTTGTTTTCATTCATCTTCATCAGATAGCTGTATGACATCATCTTACTTATCCTTATCAGACAATTTTATGACATCTCACTCATCCTAATAAGACAACTTTATGATTTATTTTCAGTCATCTGTATTAGACAGCTTTATGACTGTCTTACTTATACTCATCACACAGCTGTAATGACTTTTCACTCATAATCACAATCCAACTTTATGAACTCTTCTCACTCATACTTATCAGACACATTAATACTTCTTCTCACTCATACTCATCAGACAACTTTATTACTTCTCTGTGATCCTCATCAGACAGTTTTATGATTTCTCCTCAGCTTACTCTCATCAGCCAGCTGTGTGGATCTATCACTCCAGAAACCTGGCCAGGAGTTGAAAAACTTGACCTGTTCAGCAAGATAGAGCTGCCCAAAGGCCAGAAGCGGAAAGTTAAAGAGCGGCTTCATGGCTATGTCAAAGACCAGTATGCCCTTGACCTTCTGGACAAACTTTTGACCTTAGACCCGCCCAAACGAGTCAACTCTGATGATGCCCTCAACCATGACTTTTTCTGGGTGGATCCTTTACCCCAAGATCTAAACCACATGTTGTCTCGACACAGCAAGTCTATGTTTGAATATCTAGCTCCACCTAGGAGACGAGCCCCCATACATCAACCACCACCACAACCAGGGGTTGTTCGGCCAGCAGGCCACAATCCAGATCAACATTTTGAGAGAATTTTCTAAAGCTGTGACCTGAATGTAACAGATGTTGTTCCTTAATCAAATCACTGTTTTGTGAGACTTTTCTAATTCTGTGACTGGAATAGAACAGATGTTATTCCTTAATCAGATCAGTGTTTTGAGAGACTTTTCTAAATCTGTGACTGGAATAGAACAGATGTTATTCCTTAATCAGATCAATGTTTTGGGAGACTTCTAATTCTGTGACCGGGATAAAACAGATGTTATTTCTTAATCAGATCACTGTTTTGGGAGACTTCTAATTCTGTGACCGGAATAAAATAGATGTTATTCCTTAATCAGATCACTGTTTTGGGAGACTTTTCTAATTCTGTGACCGGAATAAAACATGTTATTCCTTAATCAGATCACTGCTTTGCAGGAAGTGTATTTGCTTCGCAGGAACTGTATTTGACATTGGTAAAGGCAGAGTGACTTTGTGCCATTATTAAATATAAAAATGAAGATGATTGCGATGCATGTTTCAGAGAACACAGCTGCGTCAGAAGAAGCAGACATAGTCACTTTTGGGCCTGGATCAGCAGCTTTGTGTGCTGCTTTTGTATTCTATCTTTCATTAAAAAATGAAAATGGCTATCAGTGCTGATTGAATGACATTGTGGCATCTGCTGCTTTGGTGAACAGATAATAGAAATTTTTTACAAACATATGTAAGTGCTGCCTTTGGCTGTCTGCAGCAGTTACTAGCAGTAACAGGAACATTAATCTTCAATCTCTTCAGTTGCAGGCTGACACTGACTGAAACAAAATTAATCTTCACCATCTTGCCACAGACTGATGATCACAGAAGACAATTAGTCTTAAATCTCTGCAGTCCCAGGCTGACACTGACAGAAGAAAAATTAATCGTCACCATCTTGCCACAGACTGATGATCACAGAAGACAATTAGTCTTAAATCTCTGCAGCTCAGGCTGACACTGACAGAAGAAAAATTAATCTTCACCATCTTGCCACAGACTGATAATCACAGAAGACAATTAGTCTTAAATCTCTGCAGTCCCAGGCTGACACTGACAGAAGAAAAATTAATCTTCACCATCTTGCCACAGACTGATGATCACAGAAGACAATTAGTCTTAAATCTCTGCAGTCCCAGGCTGACACTGACAAAAGAAAAATTAATCTTCACCATCTTGCAACAGACTGATGATCACAGAAGACAATTAGTCTTAAATCTCCGCAGTCCCAGGCTGACACTGACAGAAGAAAAATTAATCTTCACCATCTTGCCACAGACTGGTGATCACAGAAGACAATTAGTCTTAAATCTCTGCAGTCCCAGGCTGACACTGACAAAAGAAAAATTAATCTTCACCATCTTGCCACAGACTGATGATCACAGAAGACAATTAGTCTTAAATCTCTGCAGTCCCAGGCTGACACTGACAGAAGACAAATTAATCTTCACCATCTTGCCACAGACTGATGATCACAGAAGACAATTAGTCTTACATCTCTGCAGTCCCAGGCTGACACTGACAGAAGACAAATTAATCTTCAGTCCTGAAGGATTTAATTTCTGTGGATGTCATGCAACATTGTGCCATTTTATTTAGGTTTGGAGCTTCAGCTTGATATAAAACAGATACGAGAAGCATCTGTTTTTAATGCAGTTGAAAAAACATTGTACACAAAACATCACCCAATCAAGCATTTTTCTTAGCAAAACAAACTAAAAACAGCACATATAGGTAGAAAAAAATTAATCAGTTATGTTTTTTTTTCCCCGTGTAGTTAATTGTTTCGTTATACCTTTATTATTCCTCTTACCGATGTTTTTGTTTACTATGTATATGTTTTATCATGTCAGAGGCTTATTTGCTGACAACCATGGCCACTATTTGTTTGGTAATTCCATTACAATCGTCATTAATGTGCATCTTGCCATACCTGTTGTTATTCTGCAGCTGTTGTATACTACATGTCCAGGTTGTTCAACAAGCAGTAAGCATCACATTCCAGTTGTGTAATATTTATGTAGAAGAATTGTAAGTTGTGTTTGAGATGTCTGTTTTTGTTTTTACCACAGTAATCAGTAAGAAACTTCTTTGTTGCTCTCAGATAACCATATCTATCTGTCTTATCAAGCTGTCAGTCTGTCTCAGGCTCCTGATAAGAATCTGTATTATGTTACAAGCTGGCAGTCTGTCTCAGGCTTCTGATAAGAATCTGTATTATGTTACAACCTCACGGTAGAAGGGGAACGACTAAGTAAGTATTATGTTACAACCTCACGGTAGGCGCTCACTTGGGTTCCTGAGGGTAAGAGGAAAAAAGGAAGACCAAAAGAAACACTCAGAAGAACAATAATAAGAGAAGGAAGAACGTTGGGCCTAAATAATGTGCAAGAGCTAAGAGGAGTGGCGTCACAACGAACAACCTGGAGAGCACTGGTTTCTGCCTTATGCGCCGTGTTTGGTGCTTAAAGAATTTATTATTATTATTATTATTCACGGTAGAAGGGGAACGACTAAGTAAGTATTATGTTACAACCTCACGGTAGAAGGGGAACGACTAAGTAAGTATTATGTTACAAGTATTTGGACAGAATTATTGTTGTTGAAGTGCTTTTTAACGCGTTAAAAAAAAAAATTGTTTTGGCTTTAAGTATCCTCAGCATTGTGTAACTGGTGCCATACTCAACCCTTCTGAGCCACCATCTACGAGAAATGTGTTATGGTACAGTGGTACTATTCTTTGTTCCCCTTGTGGGCTCAGGTAACACATGGACAAATGCCCAGATTATGAGACATAGCGGCAGACGGCAAAAATAAAAATGAGATTGGCTCTGGAGACAGACATGAAAGGGGTAAAGAAGACATGGAAAGATATTGAGCAGATGGCACAGGACAGGAAGTTGTGGCATGTATTTGTTGATGGTCTATGCTCCACAGGGAGGTGATGAGTATTCAATGAGCAGTCGTTGCTTGACAAGATTCATTGTTTCAGAGAATCCTATCATGACTAGATTAAACTTTTCAGAGAATCAGTGTCTCAGAGTATCCTTTCTTAAAAACAATCAGTGTTTTGAAAGAATCATTGTTTGAAAACAATCAGTATTTAGCAAGAATCATTGTTTGAAGAAAAATTCAGTCGTGTGGTAGGAATCATTTACAGACTTTCATAAATGGGTGTTCGCATAGATTAAGAAAGATTGAAATTGTATGACAAGAAAGCCAATGTGGATTTGATGACAAGAACCAGGCAAGTACCAGTGAGATGAGAGATGAGAAGAAGACACTGACCTAAGATAGGACACACATTGACAAACCCATTGCTAGTACTACAAGTACCAGTGAGATGAGAGATGAGAAGAAGACACTGGCCTAAGATAGGACACACATTGACAAACCCATTGCTAGTGCTACAAGTACCAGTGAGATGAGAGATGAGAAGAAGACACTGGCCTAAGATAGGACACACATTGACAAACCCATTGCTAGTGCTACAAGTACCAGTGAGATGAGAGATGAGAAGAAGACACTGACCTAAGATAGGACACACATTGACAAACCCATTGCTAGTACTACAAGACAATCCTTTTTTCCTGGAATCCCCCAGAGTAAAAGAGATAGAAACATGTGGAGAAGGAAATACAAATGACAGGGATAAAAATGGTGGGGAATAAAACTAGAAAGACGTGCAGGACAAAAACATTTGGTTGGTTTTGTTGAAGGTTTATGATCCTTAGGGGGCTATGGGGTTTCTGATGATAATTTGTGTTGGTCACATGATACCTCATCTGTGTGTCACTTTATTTAATATCCCATTTTTGTGTCTGGTAATAATTTTTGTTGGTCACATGATACCTCAACTGTGTGTCACTTTATTTAATATCCCCTTTTTGTGTCTGGTGATGGGACCTAAGACGCGTCAACAGTGAAAAATGCAGTAAGCGACCCATAGCTAGACTGCTTGCATCAGGATCAGTGAACCAGAGCTGACCAAGACCCTACTCCACCTCCAAGTGGTGGGCCTGGAAACAGGCTGCATCACTGCAGTCTGGCTGAGTGAGTAGGGTTTGAAGAGGGAAGGCTAACCCGGTCCCAAATATGCCGTGCTGAAGTTGGATGTGTTGGCCGAAAGGCGCAAATATCGCAGCTTCGCTGTAAATGGACACAACGCAACCAACGTCCTTTTCAGGATGAACAAAGAAGAAGAAGTGTCTGGTGATAAGTTTGATAAAGTAAATTTTAGAGGTTAATGTAACAAGTTATGTTTCATTGGTGTAATTCTGGAGCAATGAAACAAACAAGAATTCCCACAGTGTCCTTTAAGAAAATCAGTTAATAGCATTACATGGAAGTCTTTTTTGGAATCACCAGGTTAAGAGAAAAAAAAGAGGAAGATCTAAAGCACAGGGAGAAAGGATTTGAAGACAGATATATAAGGGGTAAAGAAGATATGGACAGATATTCTATCGATATGGAAAAATAATGAAGTAAGTGGGAGTGGGAAGTAAGCAGATAACTTGATGGAGAAGGTGACAGTTCAGCAGTCGTGTGTTAAATCTGCTACAGTAGTAACCTTCTACAGTCATAACTGACAACGGTAATGAGGTGCTCTTGAGGTAATAGCCCACAACTGTTTTCCCCCCGCTGTTTCTTTCAGTGTGCTCTGTTCTCTTCTCCTTGTTGTTGTCAATATCCCATAGCTGGCAGAGCATGTCTACTCTTGGCAGCCCAATGCCATTCTTAGAAAAGTGCAGGTTTTCTTCAGTTGTTCCAATGTTCCATATAGTGAGTTGGTGATTGTCAAAGGTTTCTGTAATAGTTTTTTCCTGGCATTTGTGAGTGATGGACACTTCATGAGGAGGTGTCTGGTTGTTTCATAAGGATGAAAGCAGTGTCTTCACATCGGTAGGTGCTGAGGGTTGATATGGTTTAGATGGCTGTTGACTCTGGCATGTCCTGTTTGAAACTGAAAGATACGACTTTGATTTCGTCTGTTGATGTTGTTGTTGTCTTTTGGGCAGGTCATTTCATTAAAGACATTTTGACCAGTCGGCTTGTTTGCCCATCTGTTCAGTCAGGTTTCCCTTGTGTTGTTTCTGAGAATCTGTTAGATTATTCTCATGCTGCAAGGTCTGTCCTTTTTGTTATTTAGAGGCTCCTGTTTTAGCAAGTCTTTCAGCTGTTTCATTTCCTGTTAGATCACTGTGTCCAGGGATTCATTGTAGGGTTACACTGATGGAGTAGGCTGTGATCAAGTTGTGAACCGCTCTTCCTATAAGAAAGATTTTGTTTTCATATGGAGTCTGTTTAAGTGCTTCCAAGACATGGAGTCACTGAAAATTACTATGTCTGATGGCTTTTATTCCTTAAGTCTCAGATCTAAAAGTTGATATCGTTTGTGTAGAGTCCGCACAAAAAATGTAGGCTAATAAGTTGACCAAAATAAACATATCCACATAAAAAAATCATTCTCTACTCAAAAGATCATTGCCAATTTATATTACATTATTATATTTACAACATACAGATTACGTTAAGGTTACTTGAACTATATATGTAATAATTTTTATACAGGTGTTCATTGAGACCTGAACATTATTATATTAACAACATACTGATTACGTTAAGGTTACTTGAACTATATATGTAATAATTTTTATACAGGAGTTCATTGAGAACTGAACATTATTTCAAGGGTTCCTCCAGGATAAAAAGGTTGAGATAGTCTGTTTTAGATGGAAAATGTTGAGTCTGTTTTAGATGGAAAATGTTGAGTCTGTTTTAGATGGAAAATGTTGAGTCTGTTTTAGATGGAAAATGTTGAGTCTGTTTTAGATGGAAAATGTTGAGTCTGTTTTAGATGGAAAATGTTGAGTCTGTTTTAGATGGAAAATGTTGAGTCTGTTTTAGATGGAAAATGTTGAGTCAGTTTTAGATGGACAATGTTGAGTCTGTTTTAGATGGAAAATGTTGAGTCAGTTTTAGATGGACAATGTTGAGTCTGTTTTAGATGGAAAATGTTGAGTCTGTTTTAGATGGAAAATGTTGAGTCTGTTTTAGATGGAAAATGTTGAGTCTGTTTTAGATGGAAAATGTTGAGTCTGTTTTAGATGGAAAATGTTGAGTCTGTTTTAGATGGAAAATGTTGAGTCTGTTTTAGATGGAAAATGTTGAGTCTGTTTTAGATGGAAAATGTTGAGTCTGTTTTAAATGGAAAATGTTGAGTCTGTTTTAGATGGAAAATGTTGAGTCTGTTTAAGATGCACAATTTTGAGTCTGTTTTAGATGGAAAATGTTGAGCCTGTTTTAGATGGAAAATGTTGAGTCTTTTAGATGGAAAATGTTGAGTCTGTTTTAGATGGAAAATGTTGAGTCAGTTTTAGATGGAAAATGTTGAGTCTGTTTTAGATGGAAAATGTTGAGCCTGTTTTAGATATAAAATGTTGAGTCTGTTTTAGATGGAAAATGTTGAGTCTGTTTTAGATGGAAAATGTTGAGTCAGTTTTAGATGGAAAATGTTGAGTCTGTTTTAGATTGAAAATGTTGAGTCTGTTTTAGATATAAAATGTTGAGTCTGTTTTAGATGGAAAATGTTGAGTGTTTTAGATGGAAAATGTTGAGCCTGTTTTAGATGGAAAATGTTGAGCCTGTTTTAGATGGAAAATGTTGAGCCTGTTTTAGATGGAAAATGTTGAGTCTGTTTTAGATGGAAAATGTTGAGTCTGTTTTAGATGGAAAATGTTGAGTCTGTTTTAGATTGAAAATGTTGAGTCTGTTTTAGATATAAAATGTTGAGTCTGTTTTAGATGGAAAATGTTGAGTTTGTTTTAGATGGAAAATGTTGAGTCTGTTTTAGATGGAAAATGTTGAGCCTGTTTTCTTACTTGGCATAGAATTCTGCTGCACCAGAAATCTACATTGAGAATTCCTTGCAATCCTTCATGATATTCATTTATTACCTTACTGCTCACTATGTTATCTCTATTTTTTTCTTAAACCCTTTTAAGCCGGTCTCCAGTTCCCTTCTCTATATTTATGTTGGATGTCCATCTATTTCTGTTAGCTTTGTGATTCCAGAACAAGGACTGCCTTGTAATACTAACAGCTGGATTTTCTCAATGTTTGTCTTATCCTAATGCCAACATCTTTGTCTCTTGTTTCATTGGTATCTGTCTGGTTCTTTCCATTAGTTTTACGATGGAGATCTTGTCATACCATTTTAATCTTTCCATTAGTTTCATGATGGAGATCTTCTCACAACATTTTAATCTTTCCATTAGTTTTATGATGGAGATCTTCTCATACCATTTTAATCTTTCCATTAGTTTTACGATGGAGATCTTGTCATACCATTTTAATCATTCCATTAGTTTTACGATGGAGATCTTGTCATACCATTTTAATCTTTCCATTAGTTTCATGATGGAGTTCTTGTCATACCATTTTAATCTTTCCATTAGTTTCACAGTGGAGTTCTTGTCATACCATTTTAATCTTTCCATTTTGCTCAAGCACTCATATATGATAATTGGAGTGGCTAAAAGGTATGGCGTCCACCTCAGATTCTAAATGTACCAGGTTCGATCCCCAGTAGAGGGAATATACTTTATGGAAATTAATTTTTTTTCTGAACCAGTGTTCCTAGTGATGGCATACTCCCCGCCCACCTTCCCTCCCTCCCCAGACTCCTATGGTAGTAGATTGGATGCCTAGCCTTCACGGATAAGGGAGAACAAACAGGAGGTCCTGTGTGCTAGCTTCGCACGTTAAAAATCCCACAGCAGAGTAGGCCATAAGGCAGCTGCCCTGGTAAAATTTAAAAATTAGAAATCTACCCAGCACAAAAATATTTAAAGAATGTGTGATTCCTGTACACACACATTGGGATTCTCATGGTGCTATGGATTTTGTGCACTGTGCTGAGATCCTCCTCCTGTGATCTTAGGGAGCAGGTTGGATCACTAATGGAACTGTCCATGTGCAATGAAGATAGTCCTTAAAAAGAACGAAACCAAACTGACACTTGAGAACCTGTAACTTCTTGGAAAGTCAAAGAGATGTCAGTAAAAAAATACACTGTCCATGAAGCTCTCTTTTGTGGTGCTGTGTTGGCAGTGTAGTAGGTCACAACTTACTTCCATAGCAGGGTGATGATGCTGCTTGAATGGTCCTGGGTTCAATTCCCCACTAAACCTATCATTTCTATTATTTGTATATTGTCTAGTTTTCTACTTCTGTATTTCTCACGTGTGCGTGTATCATACACATTTATGTTTGTTATTTACTAGCCAAAACCAAACTGACTGCAAACTATAGGGGCCTGAGATGACAAGTGGAAAATTGAGCTGGGGTCTAAGGCTGAGGTGACAATCAGAAACGTGAGCTGGGGTCTAAGTGTGGGGCCCAAGATGACAAGCAGAAACAAGAGCTTAGGCCTGATTGTGGGGCCCAAGATGACAATCAGAAACAAGAGCTGAGGCCTAAGTGTGGGGCCCAAGATGACAAGCAGAAACAAGAGCTGAGGCCTAAGTGTGGGGCACAAGATGACAAGCAGAAACAAGAGCTGAGGCCTAAGTGTGGGGCCCAAGATGACAATCATAAACAAGAGCTGAGGCCTAAGTGTGGGGCCCAAGATGACAATCAGAAACAAGAGCTGAGGCCTAAGTGTGGGGCCCAAGATGACAATCATAAACAAGAGCTGAGGCCTAATTGTGGGGCCCAAGATGACAAGCAGAAACAAGAGCTGAGGCACCACACGAAAGACAGTTTGTTGCGGCCCTTCAAGATGCCACCAGGCATGATAATCACTTATTACTTTGTCAGTAAGCGGCTAAGGATCTAAGAAGAAACTGCTTAGATGTTGCATTTGTTGTTATTCACCATAGAAATATTATCTCCATCTATAGTGTAATTGCTTTGTCAGTCAGTGGCCAAGGATCAAAGGAGAAGAAGATAATGTGATTGAAAAATGACTTTCTGTGTTTTAATATTGATATCCTCACTTGTATTATCTATTGCAGTGCTTCTTAACCAGGAGTGTGAAACTAACCTTCTGGGGGTGTGAGACATGCCAGATATGTTAGAACATGAATCATCATAAACACTATATAACTCAGATGTATTTGTACAAAATAGAACATTGACAACTAGAATTAGATACCAAACCTTAGTCACATTCTGTAAATAACATTTTCTCAAAATAAACTTCTATCTCTTTTTATCATTTCTGGTACGTTTTGTAAGCTAGATGATAAAGGATGTGAGGCTTCTTAGGATGCTGTAAGTGTGCAGGACCCCTAAAAGGTTAAAAAACACTGATTAATTGGCTATACATGAAACTAATGCCAAACACTTCACAATAACTCTGATTTGAGTAATAAGTTTTATTTAATTTTATTTGTTTATTAATTTTAAAAAACAATTTTATTCCCAGAAAGAAAACAAAATAAAATCGAGATTGTCCAATTAGCTGACTTCACAGGAGAGAACACAAATTGTTGCCTGCTATAAAGTCATGTGTTGGACAATGGATCTCACGTTGAACTCACATCACAACATATACCACTAAACAGTCACTTGAACAGAATCCAACCACAGCACTCTCCAGAGAACTACCCCTACGAAACACCCTTGACCACCACCTCTTTGAGTGCCCAGCACTTGATGATGTTCGAAAAATGCTCCTTCCTCCGAGGCCAGATAAGTGGAACACTTTGTTCGGAGAAACAAAACAACTTGCGAAAACATGCCGATATCACTACATGGCATTGGGCATAAGGGCGAGAACTCAAGCGTCGCTGGATCAAAAACAACAACAATTAACATAGCAATTTGTAAAATAAAATGATAGGTAATTCCCTTTACTTCTATGTTTATTTTCATAAAAATTAGTTGTACAAGAGAGAGAAAAATAACAATTTAAAAACAGGAAGTCGCTAGTCAATAACCATGCAGTACTGTGTAAAATTTAACGGTACAAAGCAGAAACATGTTGTCTATGATTGAAAGTGTAAATCGAAAACGTGGTTATTCTCGGTGATAACACGTGTGTTTGGAGTGCTTAGTTGGTCTTCTCTCGTAACACGTTCATTCTCAGATCCAGGCTATGGCGTAATTCAGATGACCCTAAATCCCACCTTACTGTTGTCTGATGTCCTCCTTTCTTTATTTCTTTCTACTCTTTCTTTCTGTCTTGTTTAACAAGTACTTAGATGGTTTGTGTCATCAGTCTGATAAAAGTGTAACGTTTGAAGAGGAACAGAGTAATATCAGAAGGAGATACAGCAGTGTTTCCCAAACCTTTTTGGGTCACCACCCCCTTGGCTCCCAGGGTATGTCCCCAGCGCCCCCTGCAGTTCCCCACAGTACATAAAAAAATGTAAACAGTGAAAAATAAGAGCAACTGTTAATACAGTAACAACTAATTGCTCAATTTATCACATTCTAATATAAAGCTACAGATACGCTTATTTATTAACTTAATTTAAAAAGAAAAACTTAATTACTTAATGCAGTAAAATAATCAGCAGTATGCGACAGTAAGTTAGTAACAAACTTACTTCATTTTTAACTTCAGTGAGATGGATGTGCCTGGTGTAGTGATATCAGCTTCTCAACATCAGGCTGAAAGTTACTTAGATCCCCACGTTCATTAATCTGCAGTCTGTTTCTCTGTTTCGAAAGAAGTTGGACAACCGCGCTGAAACCACGCTCTAATAAATACGATGTTGGAAAGGCAATACAGAACATCTTACCCTTTCCCCACACTGCAGGGTAGCGTTCAGAGATTTCTTTCTGCAACCAAAAGTCTTGATATGATTTTTTGAACATTGGCTTAAGCTCAACGTCATTTTGTAGCAATATTAGTTCCTCTTCCACCCTTCCTAGTTCCTCACTGCACGTGTCCAGGAATGGATTTATTATCCAGTTTGGAATCGTGATCAAAAGAAGATCCTGAAACCTCTGAGACATGTCTTTATGCAGCATATCTAGGTGTGCACAATATACTTGAAGATTATCCTCTGGTATTTTGTCTTTCTCTTGCAACTCTAAGAGGCTGGGAAATTGGATTAACTTGCGACGGCCAATATTACATTTGAATAGCGTTAATTTAGCCAGAAACGTGGAGACGACAGATTTGACTTTTATAAGATTAATATCATTTCCTTGCAGTCGTACATTTATTTCGTTAATCTTTGTGAATAAATCTGACAAATATGCAATGTCATGCCTGATATTCGTTATTTCTGTACTGAGCGAAGCATGCGAGTCATTGAAGAATTCTATCACTGTTTCAAAAAGAGCATGAAAGCATCTCAGACAATTTCCTTTTGAGAGCCACCTGACTTCTGTGTGCATCAGCAACCGTTCAAACTGTTCATCATTCTCAGTACAAAGCTCCCGAAATAGTCGAGAATTGAGAGCATGGGACATAATTTTATTAATCGCTGTGATACCAGTATTTAATGATTTGTGAAGCCGATCACTTAGATTTTTTGCTACAAGATGTTGTCTGTGAATTACACAGTGAATTGTAAATATACCAGGTACAGCTTCTTTTAAGAAAGCGATAAACCCGCGGTAACAACCTATCATTGATGGTGTCCCATCTGTTGCACAAGTAAGAAAGTTAGTAAGCGGAAGGTCCTTCTCTTTGAAAAATTTGTCTACTACACGAAATATTGACTCTCCTTTTGTATCAGTTACTAGTTGCTTAGCAAATAACAACTCTTGAACCAAGCTTTCATCTTTTATGAAGCAAACATAGGCAAGAAGCAAAGATTCGTTGCCTGGAAAAGTTGACTCATCCAACTGCAATGCAAATTCTATTGTCCTAAATATGTTGCTCAATGTATTTTCAACATTTTCAGCCATTTCATCTATTCTTCTTTGAACAGAGGTATTTTTGAGCGGAATATTACACACACATAAAGGTATGTTTTCAAGCACTCGTCTACAATAAATATTACACACACATAATGGTATGTTTTCAAACACTCGTCTACAATAAATATTACACACACATAAAGGTATGTTTTCAGGCACTTGTCTACAATAAATATTACACACACATAAAGGTATGTTTTCAAGCACTCGTCTACAATAAATATTACACACACATAATGGTATGTTTTCAGGCACTCGTCTACAATAAATATTACACACACATAAAGGTATGTTTTCAAACACTCGTCTACAATAAATATTACACACACATAAAGGTATGTTTTCAGGCACTTGTCTACAATAAATATTACACACACATAAAGGTATGTTTTCAGGCACTCGTCTACAATAAATATTACACACACATAAAGGTATGTTTTCAGGCACTCGTGAATAATAAAGTAGTAGAAAACTAGACAACAGAAAAACAACAGACGTGAGTGGCTTATCGGGAAATCGAACCCAGGACCTTCCGTGCGGCACCCCCGCCTAGCTATGGAAGTGAATCACACTTTCCTCCCTGCCAGCTAAGCACAACAAAATGACTTGGCTTATTAGTGCGACCTGCAACACATAACACCGGAAATTTACCTAGGGCAATCCAGCCTATTAATGACGCAATCACTTCTGTTGTTCCCCTATTATACAGTATAGGTCAGATCACACAAGACAAAGACTTTAATACTGCTACTGTAACCGTTGTTGTACGAGCAAATCTATTGACGTAGGGTTTGTCAAGGTAGTTATCTGCTGCAGAATCTTACCATGTTATGTTAGGGTCTGATGATGAATTAAAACAATATGTAGTATTCACAAAGCTTCCTACCTACTTTCTCAGCGTCTGTCCAAATGCATCCACCATACAATTTTTCTCCCCTTAAGTCTCTTCTTTGTGTATTTGTATCTTCCTTTTGCCCTGCTTGTAACCATCTGTACCTGACGAGTTTAACTAGATTTCATCAATGGATGCATTGTGTGTCCCAGTTTTTGTTTACAAATCTGTCACTCACCAGTTTTCTGTTTGATACTACACAAAGTGTGTTTATCATAATGGGACAATGAATGTAATAGTACCTTCTCATGAGATACTGCCCTGGGGATGCGAAATGTTATAGATTTTTCAACACCAGGTCTCAACTTTATAGTGGTGGGTGACTGGTTTCCTTACATCCATAACTCAATAGCAGTGTCACGTACCCATTTACAGCTGGGTAAACTAAAGCTTGACATTACCTGGTTTTGAACCCGGTACGTTTGTCTCGAGAAACGAATGCATGAGCCACACTATATAAATCTTAATCATAACCTAACGTATACTGAATCGAAAATGTAAAACTTAATGTTGTAAATATCTTGTCATATGGTCTATTACCGGGCTGGGAACTTTTAGTGTGTGATTAAGTGTAGTCATTATATTTATATTACGCGTCTCAGTTTTCATGCTTTGTTTATTATCAATGCATATTGATTATGTGAACGATTGTTGATTACAGTGCGTCCTGTTTTTCTGCGCGCATGTGGGTGGTTTGTTTTTAATGTTTTCCTTTTTTTTTAAACTTGGCGTGGTGTATATATAAGCATTTTAATGCTATATTTGGGTCATTCGGCAGACAGTCTCACCAATCTCTGCAACGAGAACTTCTCAGATACCAGGGAAACTTCTAGTTGTAAAATAAAGGATATAACTTCATGTTATCAATTATTCTTCTAAGGTTCTAATCATCAACGAAGGTAATAAAACATTTACCTGAAATTGTATACTATAGATTTTGTGAAAGAGTAAGACTGTGTAATATTAATTGTCTTTAGCTGTTTGTCATTTCATTTTTATGTACGTGACACGTGGTCTTTTAGGGCATATGTTAACGACAAGCCTCAAATTGCAAGTCTATGGTAAAAGTCTGACCACAATGCACTTATAGGCGTGTGTGGCATCAATGGTTTCTGGTTGTGACGAAATCAGTCGCGCACTTTTTTACTTTTACTCACTCCAGCAGTATCACTTCATTTCTTCATTTTTCTCACCTCGTAGCCGCTCCTCCTAGAGTTGTTAACCCTTTTTAACACTGCAATAATGTGCCAGGAGATTGTGTTCCCAAAAGTTATTTATGGTAAGTGTAAACCTTTATTTTACAAATGTCTGTTTGACGTGTTTTCCTTACTAAAATGGTTATATATGAGGCTGGCAACAACCTCAACATATGAAAATAATATATTCATAAACCACTACAGCAAGCGCTGGTGTTTGTCTTATGCTAATTTGCTCAGAAACGCGAAAGCAGCAACAACCACAGACTCCAACTGGAGCAGTTATGAGTGATGATTACATCAAATGTGCCTCAAGTGTATAGTATCTTTTCGTGAAATATATGTACCTTGTTAACTGTAATTCAGGAAAATCATTGTGTTTCGCGCTGTCCAGACACATTTTCCCCATTTAAATACACAGAAGAATAACGGTGATTTCTAAGAATATTCCCCAAGTTAAACTGTGTATACTCAGGGAGAATAATTAGGGAGACTAACTTTGGTGGGTGGACAGCGAGACAATGCGCCTGTTAATTTGCAGCCCACAAATGCACTTAGCAGATGCATCTGTTCTTTATATGTTGTGGAACGAAGCAATCAGATAGTTCATCTTATGAAGCTGCAAGCTAGTTGTGAGTTAAAAGCAGGGAATCAAAACCAACTGCCTAAATTGTACAAGTTGTGTGGAGAAGAACCCGCACCATAGAAGGATTGACGGAACCACGGCTGTAAGACTCACTTAGACAAGTTAAGTCATTGTAAAAGGCACTAGCAAAAGGACATAATTTTTTATATATCTTAAAATTAAATCCTCAAACCAAGTCTCCGTGAAGACAAATTTGATTTACATCTAGTATGTATTATCCATTCATCATTGTTTTAACCTGTTAAAACTAATCGATTTATTAAATTTGTTACATGTTATGTTAAAACAAAACAATCATAGTTGCTTTAGTTATTATAAGTGTGAAAATAAACGTATGAGCAAGACTCTTTAATATACATACATCTAGACATAAATTTATATATAGAGAGCTAATACTTATAAAAGACTTTCGTTGGATTCACACCAGCTGGGGGGGGGGGGGGGGGGGGGCTTGAACGGGCTAAAACCATTGCTTAATTCTTCACAAAAGGCGACTGATCAGATATAAGTTAACAATTGCTCAGCCCTATGCAACATTGTTCTTGACTTCTGAATTATCTTGTGAAAACCCCTTGTGAGAGAAGCGTCATTACCTTTCTATCTACATCTCTGCACAGAGTAATCTTGTGCGAAGATAGACACCTTTGACGACACATTTTAGACACTCTTGAGTTTTGGCCACTGGTGGACCACTACTGCAAAGCAGGGGAGGCAACCTGTGACATTGGAACAAACGATCGTATCTCTTCTGCTGCTTTCAGTTTGTTAATCATGCTAAATCTGCACGTCCGTTGCCAAGGCAAAGTCTTTCCCTTTTCCTTGCGGATGTCACGTAGCTTCGTCCTCAGCTCTGACTGACCCATCTGGACAGACTTGACGCTCTGGGTCACTGTTGGTTTGGGCAGTTTTTAAATAATAAAATGAAATATCACTGTGAATTCGTAATGTTTATATACTCACATGTATCCATTGGATATATATATATATATATATATATATATATATATATATATATATATATATATATATATATATATATATATATATATATGAGATCTCTACACCTCACGGTAGAAGGGGAACGACTAAGTAAGTATATATATATATATATATATATATATATATATATATATATATATATATATATATATACGAGGGGCGTTCAGAAAGTAATGCACCACATCGTTTTTCTAAGCTAATAATGAAGATAGAAGCATGATATTTTGCACACTTCAAATATGGCATGTGCCAATTGTGTGCAGTAAATTGCACCGCAACCGGCCAAATAATACGGCTGCCCTGAACCGTTGAAATGGAGCGTGTTAGCAACTTGTGTTATAAGCTGCGAATTGTGATAGAATTTCTCGTTGCAGAGAAGGAAACTGTTGTGAACATTCACAAGCTTCTATGTGATGTGTATGGAAGTTTTGCAGTCGACAGGAGTATAGTCAGTCGCTGGGTTCAGAGAATCAAAGAATCAGGAAGTGGAGATACGGAGCTGCTTGATCGGCTGCGCTGTGGTCGTCCTACCACAGCCACCAACGCAGAAATGTTGAAATGCGCTGAGGGCATTATTCCTACTGATAGGCGAATCACTACTCAACAATTGGCCTTACAGCTGTCAGTCAGCATTGGTAGTGCAAATGCAATTATAAAAACTCGGATTTTCTAAGGTTTGCGCAAGATGGGTTCTTCAAAGTCTCACAAATGACCACCGATTGCGAAGGAAAGCAATTTCTTCGGAATTGTTGGAGCGTTTCAATTCTGATGGAGAGAACTTTTTGGCTAGGATCGTTACAGGTGACGAAACCTGGGCACATCATTTTGAACCTGACACAAAAAGACAGTCAATGGAATGGCATCATCCGCAATCACCACGAAGAAAGAAATTCAAGACAATTCCTTCAGCTGGAAAGGTCATGATCACTGTCTTTTGAGACATTGAAGATGTGATTCTTGTGGACGTTATGCCAAGAGGAGAGACAATCAATTCGCAAGCTTACATTAAGACATTGAAAAAACTCAATCAACGTTTTCGCAGAGTTCGGCAGCACAAGAATCCAGCAGACCTGCTTCTCCTTCACGACAATGCGCGACCTCACACAAGTCTGGCAACACGGAAAGCAATCACCAAATTGTGTAGGACTGTACTACCCCATCCACCCTATAGTCCCGATTTGGCGCCCTCTGATTTTCATCTATTTGGTCCACTTAAAGATGCACTCCGTGGGACAAGGTTTGAAGATGATGAAGGAGGCATTCATGCAGCGAAGAAAGGGCTACATGATCAAGACAAAATCTGGTTCGGGCTAGGAATACATGCACTTGTTTCGCGCTGGCATAAAGCCGTACAATTTGATGGGGATTATGTTGAATAATACCGATGTTTACATGACATATCCATGTATACTGTGTATAAATTTCATGCTTTTTGAATAAATAGCTCCTGAAAAAAACGATATGGTGCATTACTCTCTGAACGCACCTCGTATATATATATATATATATATATATATATATATATATATATATATATATATATATATATATATATATATATATATATATATAATTTGTCTTCTTTGATCCTTAGCCGCCGACCGTCAAAGCAGTCAGCGCCATCACGCCTGGTGGCGTCTTGTAGGGCAACAACAAATTGATTCCACTTTGCTCGGTCGGTGGCCATCCTTCGTACAGTGCCCCAACTCTGGTTCATTCTTTGCATCTCAGCCTCCACAGTCCTCCGCCAAGTTAATTTTGGTCGGCCTCTCTTTCGTTTTCCTTCAGGGGTCCATAGCATAGCTGTTCTTGTGATGGCATCGGGGTCTCTTCTGAGGACACGGCCAACCCAGCTCCAGCGTCTGCCAGCTATGATGGTGTGCATGTCCTCTTGCTTGCTCCGAGTAAGCAGATCTTGGTTTGTGATGGTATTCGGCTAAAAGATTCGGTGAATTTTTCTTAGGCATCTTGTGTGAAAAGAGGACAATTTCGACATTTCCTTCTCAGTAACTCTCCAGCATTCCGCACCATAGAGAAGCGCTGAAAGCACACAGCTCTAATATAATCTTAATTTTGTGCTTGTGCTGTACTGAGAGGACTTCCAGATGTTGTTTAGACTAAAAAAGGTTTTTTTTGCTTTGTTCATTCTGTTGTTGACGTCTTTGCGTGCTCCGCCGTCTGGTGTTACTATGCATCCTAGGTATGTGAAGGTGTCTGTCTGTTCCAGTTGCTGATTCCTTACTGATATGGGCTCAGGGTTGCTCACATTGAGCGTCATGACCTCTGACTTCTTTAGATTGATGTTCAAGCCCACCTGCTGGCTATACTTATTAAGTCTATCCGTTTTTTCCTGGATGTGTTGATGTGAATGTGCTAGTAGTGCAATGTCATCTGCATTTTCCAGATCTTCCAATGTAGAAAATGTAGTCCATCTTATTCCTCTTGGACTGCCCTCTGTTGTCTAGCGCATCACCCAGTCTATGAATGTTAAAAATAGAATGGTTGAAAAGGGGCATCCCTGTCGTACTCCTGTCTTCACCTCAAAGGTTAGGTTGCTCTGCCCAACGCTACACGTCTTGGCATAGAGGCTTTTTATGATTGACACTATGCAGCTTGGAATTCCATAAGCCGTCAGTATTTTCCATAAGTTTTCCCGTTTCAAAATAAATGAAAATAATGTACAGCTGTCTTTGCCATTCTGAGCACTGCTCTATAATGTTCCTGAGGGTAAATATATGATCTACACATCTTTCGTTCTTTCTAAATCCGGCATGTTCTTTCCTCAGTTTGTGGTCTACTGTGATTGAAATTCTCTGTATAATTATCCTGCCTAGTATTTTGCTGGGAACTGAGAGAAGAGTGATTCGTCTCCAATTATTGCAGTCTGCAAGATCTCCCTTCCTGGGCAATTTTACAATTATTCCTTTGTTCCACTCTGTTGGTGTTGTCCCTGTTTTCCAGACTTGTGCAAATAGTGGTTCTAATAGTTCTGCTGCTAGCTCAGGGTCTGTCTTAAATAGTTCTGCATTTAAGTTATCATGGCCAGGAGCTTTTCCATTCTTTAACCCGTGGATTGCTGTGATGATTTCTTCTTTTCGTGAAGTGTCTGTACTAACATCTAGATCGTTTTCAGCCTCAGGAACATTCAATTGTGTCTCTGGTGGTTCCTTGTTCAGAGTTTCTCTGAAATGCTCTGCCCATCTTTTTTTCTGTCCCTCTGCTGTCGTGATGAGCTTTCGTTGCTTATCTCTTACTAATGTATTATTGTTTTCACCTCGTTTTCCGCTGATGAATTTAGTTATTTTGTATACTGTGCTTTGTTCATTTCTCAGTGCTGCCTCTTCTGCCTGTCTTGCAAGATCATCTAGGAAATTCCTTTTGTTGGCTCGGGTTTGGTTTTTAACTTCCTTGTCCAGCTGACTGTACTGTTCGCTATATAGTTGCTTTAACCTGGGGGACTTTGCTTCTGTTGTCTTTCTTTTCATTTCCTTTCTCATCGTTATGAGAATGTTTATGTTTAATGTTTCTGAATCCTGTTGGTAGTATTACAAGGCAGTCTTTGTTCTGGAGTCCTTAGGGCGTGAGAGGTTGAGGAAGATGGGGGAACACATGGAGAAGTTAATATGTGGTAGATATGAAAGGAATGAGGATGATGGAGGAACACATGGAGAAGTTAATATTTTGTAGATATGAAAGGAATGAGGATGATGGAGGAACACATGGAGAAGTTAATATGTGGTAGATATGAAAGGAATGAGGATGATGGAGGAACACATGGAGAAGTTAATATGTGGTAGATATGAAAGGGATGAGGATGATGGAGGAACACATGGAGAAGTTAATATGTGGTAGATATGAAAGGAATGACGATGATGGAGGAACGCATGGAGAAGTTAATATGTGGTAGATATGAAAGGAATGAGGATGATGGAGGAACACATGGAGAAGTTAATATGTGGTAGATATGAAAGGAATGAGGATGATGGAGGAACACATGGAGAAGTTAATATGTGGTAGATATGAAAGGAATGAGGATGGCATAGAAAGACCTTGAACTGATGGCACGCGACAAACAGACTTGACATGCGCTGTTGAAGGCTTGTACTCCTTAGTGAGCTAAAAGATGATAGTTTAGGTTAAACAAACAAGAAGCTACAGACTTTCACAAAAGGATGCTTGCGTAGAATAGAAGGATTGAAATAGTATGACACAATCGTTAATGTGTACCTGATGACATGAACAAGACAAGTGCCTGTAGAACAAGAGATGAGAAGAAGACGTTGGAGACGGATATTCCACACACTGAGGAAATCTGTTGATAGCGTGACAGACAGTCCTTATTCTGGAATACCCAGGGTAAAACATGTAGAGACATTAAAAAAAAACACGTGGAGAAGAGATCTGGAGACAGACATGAACATGGTGAGAACAGCGTGGAAAGACATTCTGATGATGGCATGCGATATCAGGACTTGGCATGCGATATCAGGACTTGGCATGCGTGTCTTGAAAGCGTATGCGCCGTGGGCAGATGAAATTTGATGATGACAACATACAATTGTGTTTGCTTAGTTCGTCAGCTGTTCATACCAAAAACTCAGTTATTACAAATGTTGCGCTTCAGTAAATCTTCAGTTGTTATTGTTGAACAGAATCGACATCATTGCTCTCCGTGCAGACCCTGTGGTGTTCAGTCTCCCTCAGTATATGTCGATACTGTCGTGGTTGTAGATACTGTTGTAGTTGTAGATACGACTGGATGCATAAATTAATACAGCTTATTGTTTGTAAATGCTCTATCTAGATCCGGGACTGGGGGGAGGCGGGAGGTTCTAACGATAAAGGAGGAATATGACTACCCCCTCTCCCCCTCTCCCAAGTGTATCGTACAAGGTGGCTTATAAAAGGCTTTTGTTTGACCCTAGCTGCTTTATGAGGTCAAACACATTGTTGCAGAAACCACAGATGCAAGAGCATTGAATGTTTGGTGAAGGTTTCTTATATAGGGACTAGATGAAGGTTTCTTATATAGGGACTAGATGACGGTTTCTTACATAGGGACTAGCTGAAGGTTTCTTTTATAGGGACTAGCTGAATGTTTCTTATATAGGGACTAGCTGACGGTTTCTTATATAGGGACTAGCTGAATGTTTCTTATATAGGGACTAGCTGACGGTTTCTTATATAGGGACTAGCTGAATGTTTCTTATATAGGGACTAGGTGAAGGTTTCTTATATAGGGACTAGCTGAAGGTTTCTTATATAGGGACTAGGTAAAGGTTTCATATATAGGGACTAGCTGAAGGTTTCTTATATAGGGACTAGCTGACGGTTTCTTATATAGGGACTAGCTGACGGTTTCTTATATAGGGACTAGGTGAAGGTTTCTTATATAGGGACAAGCTGAAGGTTTCTTATATAGGGACTAGGTGAAGGTTTCTTCTATAGGGACTAGGTGAAGGTTTCTTATATAGGGACTAGGTGAAGGTTTCTTATATAGGGACTAGCTGAAGGTTTCGTATATAGGGACTAGCTGACGGTTTCTTATATAGGGACTAGGTGAAGGTTTCTTATATAGGGACAAGGTGAAGGTTTCTTATATAGGGACTAGGTGAAGGTTTCTTCTATAGGGACTAGGTGAAGGTTTCTTATATAGGGACTAGGTGAAGGTTTCTTATATAGGGACTAGCTGAAGGTTTCGTATACAGGGACTAGCTGACGGTTTCTTATATAGGGACTAGCTGAAGGTTTCTTATATAGGGACTAGCTGAAGGTTTCTTATATAGATACTAGCTGACGGTTTCTTATATAGGAACTAGCTGAATGTTTCTTATATAGGGACTAGCTGACGGTTTCTTATATAGGGACTAGCTGAATGTTTCTTATATAGGGACTAGCTGAAGGTTTCTTATATAGGGACTAGCTGAAGGTTTCTTATATAGGGACTAGCTGACGGTTTCTTATATAGGGACTAGCTGACGGTTTCTTATATAGGGACTAGATGAAGGTTTCTTATATAGGGACTAGCTGAAGGTTTCTTATATAGGGACTAGCTGAAGGTTTCTTATATTGGGACTAGATGAAGGATTCTTATATAGGGACTAGCTGAAGGTTTCTTATATAGGGACTAGCTGAAGGTTTCTTATATATGGACTAATTGAAGGTTTCTTATACAGGGACTAGCTGAAGGTTTCTTATATAGGGACTAGCTGAAGGTTTCTTATATAGGGACTAGCTGAAGGTTTCTTATATAGGGACTAGCTGAAGGTTTCTTATATAGGGACTAGCTGAAGGTTTCTTATATAGGGACTAGCTGAAGGTTTCTTATATAGAGACTAGCTGAAAGTTTCTTATATAGGGACTAGCTGAAGGTTTCTTATATAGGGACTAGTTGAAGGTTTCTTATATAAGAACTAGCTGAAGGTTTCTTATATAGGGACTAGCTGAAGGTTTCTTGTATAGGGACAAGCTGAAGATTTCTTATATAGGGACTAGCTGAAAGTTTTTTATATAGGGACTAGCTGAAGGTTTCATATATAGGGACTAGGTGAAGGTTTTTTATATAGGTACTAGGTGAAGATTTCTTATATAGGGACTAGGTGAAGGTTTCTTATATATGGACTAAGTGAAGGTTTCTTATATAAGGACTAGCTGAAGGTTTCTTATATAGGGACTAGCTGACGGTTTCTTATATAGGGACTAGCTGACAGTTTCTTTTATAGGGACTAGGTGAAGGTTTCTTATATAGGGACTAGCTGAAGGTTTCTTATATAGGGACTAGCTGAAGGTTTCTTATATAGGGACTAGCTGACAGTTTCTTATATAGGGACTAGGTGAAGGTTTCTTATATAGGGACTAGCTGAAGGTTTCTTATATAGGGACTAGCTGAAGGTTTCTTATATAGGGACTAGCTGACAGTTTCTTATATAGGGACTAGGTGAAGGTTTCTTATATAGGGACTAGCTGAAGGTTTCTTATATAGGGACTAGCTGAAGGTTTCTTATATAGGGACTAGCTCACGGTTTGTTATATAAGGACTAGCTGACATTTTCTTATATAGGGACTAGGTGAAGGTTTCTTATATAGGGACTAGCTGAAGGTTTCTTATATAGGGACTAGCTGAAGGTTTCTTATATAAGGACTAGGTGAAGGTTTCTTATATAGGGACTAGGTGAAGGTTTCTTATATAGGGACTAGCTGAAGGTTTCTTATATAGGGACTAGCTGAACGTTTCTTATATAGGGATTAGCTGAAGGTTTCTTATATAGGGACAAGCTGAAGGTTTCTTATATAGGGTCTAGCTGAAGGTTTCTTATATAGGGACTAGCTGAAGGTTTCTTATATAGGGACTAGGTGAAGGTTTCTTATATAGGGACTAGCTGTAGGTTTCTTATATAGGGACTAGGTGAAGGTTTCTTATATAGGGACTAGGTGAAGGTTTCTTATATAGGGACTAGCTGAAGGTTTCTTATATAGGGACTAGTTGAAGGTTTCTTATATATGGACTAGGTGAAGGTTTCTTATATATGGACTAGGTGAAGGTTTCCTAAATAGGGACTAGCTAAAGGTTTCTTATATAGGGACTAGGTGAAGGTTTCTTATATAGGGACTAGCTGACGGTTTCTTATATAGGGACTAGTTGAAGGTTTCTTATATAGGGACTAGCTGAAGGTTTCTTATATAGGGACTAGGTGAAGGTTTCTTATATAGGGACTAGGTGAAGGTTTCTTATGTAGGGACTAGCTGAAGGTTACTTATATATGGACTAGCTGAAGGTTTCTTATATAGTGACTAGCTGACGGTTTCTTATATAGGGACTAGCTGAATGTTTCTTATATATGGACTAGATGAAGGTTACTTATATAGTGACTAGCTGAAGGTTTCTTATATAGGGACTAGCTGACGGTTTCCTATATAGAGACTAGCTGAAGGTTTTTTATATAAGGACTAGCTTAAGGTTTCTTATATAGGGACTAGCTGAAGTTTTCTTATATAGGGACTAGCTGACGGTTTCTTATATAGGGACTAGCTGACGGTTTCTTACATAGGGACTAGCTAAAGGTTTCTTATAAAGGGACTAGCTGAAGGTTTCTTATATAGAGACTAGCTGAAGGTTTCTTATATAGGGACTAGCTGAAGGTTTCTTATATAGGGACTAGATGAAGGTTTCTTATATAGGGACTAGCTGAATTTTCTTATATAGGGACTAGCAGAAGGTTTCTTATATAGGGACTAGCTGAAGGTTTCTTATATAGGGACTAGCTGAAGGGTTCTTATATAGGAACTAGCTGAAGATTTCTTATATAGGGACTGGCTGAAGGTTTCTTATATCGGGACTAGATGAATGTTTCTTATATAGGGACTAGATGAATGTTTCTTATATAGGGACTAGATGAAGGTTTCTTATATAGGGACTAGCTGACAGTTTCTTTTATAGGGACTAGGTGAAGGTTTCTTATATAGGGACTAGCTGAAGGTTTCTTATATAGGGATTAGCTAAAGGTTTCTTATATAGGGACTAGCTGAAGGTTTCTTATATAGGGACTAGGTGAAGGTTTCTTATACAGGGATTAGCTGAAATTTTATTATACAAGGACTAGCTGAAGGTTTCTTATATAGGGACTAGCTGAAGGTTTCTTATATAGGGACTAGTTGAAGGTTTCTTATATAGGGACTAGCTGAAGGTTTCTTATATAGGGACTAGCTGAAGGTTTTTTATATAGGGACTAGCTGAAGGTTTCCAATACAGGGACTAGCTGAAGGTTTCTTATATATGGACTAGCTGAAGGTTTCTTATATATGGACTAACTGAAGGTTTCTTATACAGGGACTAGCTGAAGGTTTCTTATATAGGGACTAGCTGAAGGTTTCTTATATAGGGACTAGCTGAAGGTTTCTTATATAGGGACTAGCTGAAGGTTTCTTATATAGGGACTAGCTGAAGGTTTCTTATATAGGGACTAGCTGAAGGTTTCTTATATAGGGACTAGCTGAAGGTTTCTTATATAGGGACTAGCTGAAGGTTTCTTATATAGGGACTAGCTAGAGGTTTCTTATATAGGGACTAGCTGAAGGTTTCTTATATAGGGACTAGCTGAAGGGTTCTTATACAGGGACTAGCTGGAGGTTTCTTATATAGGGACTAGCTGGAGGTTTCTTATATAGGGACTAGCTGAATGTTTCTTATACAGGGACTAGCTGAAGGTTTCTTATATAGGGACTAGCTGAAGGTTTCTTATATTGGGACTAGCTGAAGGTTTCTTATATAGGGACTAGCTGAAGGTTTCTTATATAGGGACTAGCTGAAGGTTTCTTATATAGGGACTAGCAGAAGGTTTCTTATATAGGGACTAGCTGAAGGTTTCTTTTATAGGGACTAGCTGAAGGTTTCTTTTATAGGGACTAGCTGACGTATTGGCTTCGTGCTCCATAAGGTGTTTTTATATAGAGATATAATTGTTCATATACTTACATATACATACTCCAGAACGTGCAATATGTATTTAAATGTTCTAGCACAAAGTTCATGTGTACACGCGTATTTGCAATGGTGTAGAATAGGCATTGAAAATAAAGTATACAGAATTGTGTTTGTCCGAAGTACGACATTTTATTTTTCTTCACATTACACCATTAAACAAATTTCACGTGATTTTGCCAGCCTGCAAAGTGTACAGCTCTGGCTGACACCTTTTCGCCTAATGATTATACTGGCCCTAGATCCAGGCATGTTGTACGTCTTAAAGAAGACAAACACATTTTTCTGTTCACGTTCAATGATTTTATTGGTATCAAGTTATAACTTTCTCTCTCTCTCTCTTTTCTTGCAGGTAGATACAAATAGAGACTTCGGTGTTTTCTGCAATATCACACGACTATGATACTGTTTGTCATCACTATGGTGCTGATTGTCGGTAAATTATCTCAATTATAGTACCTACTAATTAATAAAGATAAAATCGAATCTTGCAGACACTCGAAAGAAATAAAGAAATAGAAAACTAGACAAAAGAGAAGTACAGAATTGATAGGTTTACAGAGAAATCGAATCCAGAACCATCCGAAATGAGCCATCGCATCGCCTGAGAAGTGAAATCAGACTAACCACACTGCCAACTCAGCGCAACAAAACTAGTGTTTCATGGACAGTTTTCAGTGTTGAATGTTGCATTCATCCTTGAGTTACCCTGGCTTGAAAGGGAAAGAAAGAATAATAACGCTACGTTCTATCACGCGTGTTGTAAAAGGTCACAGAAAAGGATTAGGCGTGGAACCAGCTACACATATCCTTTAAAAGTGTCACGAATGTGGTTTTAGGGGTTGTCTGAGGCTAGACAAGATTAAGTCAGATAACTGATAGTAGATAGAGAAATATGAATAGAGAGTCAAATATGACCTTCAGGAGAGGAAGAGATATTTTAATGAATTCAATCTCTTCTTTCAACTCCGCCAATGCCGGTCCCAAGGACAGTAAGGAGGCAGTCCCTCGATCATACAAAGACACAACAGGCCAATCACCTGTTTGCCTTAAAACACGATTACAAGAAATGCAAGAGAGAAAACCGGACTGATTCTAAAGGCTACGTACTGGAACGTACTACTGACTAAGACTTGTAGAACCTGGAATTCAAGAAGTATTAATGGGAAGGAAGAGGAACTAGTTGAAGAGATGAGGAAAGCAAAACTAGAAATCCTGGCTCCGTTAAGGACACGAAGAAAAAGGGACAAGGAGTTATGGATCTCGATGGCGGCTGCTCAAGAGTTGTGTCCCCATATCTGAAAGAGCTGAAAGGGGCGTGGGTTGTATTGTGGCAAAAAACCAAAAGGATAGTATCAAGAGATGGAACTTTGTCACGGAACGCATGATGGTCCTAAACTAAAAGTAGGAGAAACCATAGTCAGCCTTGTCGTTGTGTATGGGTAAAATGAAGATGTGCGAGCAGAGGTCAGGGAGGATTTATGCCTCGTTTAGCAAAGGTACTAGTAATGAACAAACAAAATAGTAGTCACTATAGATAATATAATCACACTCACACACACCATCCAGAAAAATACGATTTGGTTAACACCGTAGTGATTTAGGTTACTGGCAAACTTAATATTAAATTACCCCGGCACGAAATGTTACTTTAAGAAAATCAATTAATCTTTAAACAGATGCATTAAAGTCGTATACCTATATAAGTTTAGAAAAAAACTATGGGCGTCATTAGTGTGACAAAACGTACGAACATGCTCTTTTGTGTGATCTTTCACACCTTCAGCCCTCTGGCTGTATCCTTTCTTTTGTATTTTTTCTCACTCACCGCTTTTATTTAACATAAATCATGCATTTTCATTCGTTATTTTCACTATTTTGCTCTATGCTGGACATAGCATGGTGATGTCTCTAACACGCCACTCCCCGACGGCAGTTTTTGCTCCGGGATTAATTCGTATCTTATTGTTTCACACTTCGCTTCGAGACTGTTGTTACCCTCCGCCAGATTTGGTGACCCGGCCAGCGATAATGTTTTATCGCATAATCCCTCTTACCACCTGTGGAAACGGGTCGGTCAAACATTTGACCCCATTGGAAAGCTGTTGATAGTGTTGACACAAGATCGTATTGTGCTTATGATGAAAGAAGACAACACTGTCTGACCAGTTATCTGTCTGGCGGCGGCACGCAGATAAAGGGGATAATTAGATAATCTATTGGGGGAGACATCTGGGCAGAAGACATTATGCCAGTAACACCTGGTCACAATATTGTGATAGACAGAGGTGCGCTGGAAGTCTTAGGTAACGATATGACATCACTGTTGTAAGAGGCGCACGTGTATATTACATTTAATATTTTTCAAATACGCATGGGATGAGTAATGATAAACTTTCCCACCCAAACAGTGTTAGATAGATTTGATTGGTTCGCCAGAATCTACAATCAGTTGATTGGAACATTCGGCGAAAACACGGCTGAGATTTGAAATTAAGGAATGTGAGATATACTGTAGAAATCAGTCACCGAACAGCACAGACTGCATCGCAACGTCAACTAGAAACCTCCTACAAGCCAAAGGAAATAAGATAGGACTAATCATTCCACAACTATAAGTACCAGATCGAGTAGTGGGCAATTTTTGAATTTACAAGTAAACCCGCAATTTTAATACAAAACTGGAACCTTGGGAATGTTATCACAAGTCATAAGAGGAATTACACAAACAGTTTTCCCAGGCCAGGAATTTGCAAAACATCAGCCGTCAGAGGAATTAACTCATATTTCCCAGACCCAGTCATAAGAGGAATTATGCCAACACTTTTCCAAGACAGGATTCGTAGAACACCAGCCATCAGAGGAATTAACTCATATTTCCCAGACCTTGTATAAAGAGGCATTATACCAACAGTTTCCCAGGCCTGGAATTTGCAGAACATCAGCCGTCATAGGAATTAACTCATATTTCCAGACCTAAGGGATCTTGAAGCTCTAATACAGAGCTGTGTCCATTCTAAATAAGTGCCAGGAGAATTGTGTATTCCCAAAAATTTCGTGTAAGTGTAAACAAATTATTTACTAATGTAAATTTTACAGGTTTCTTGCTAAGTGGTTACATATGAGGCTGGTAACCTCACCATACGAAAATAATATATTACATGAACCACTACTGCAAGAGCTGGTGACTGTTTCTGATTACATCACATGTGCATGTGGTGTAACATATTATCTTGTGAGAATTATGTACCTTTTTTAATTGTAATTCAGGCAAATAATCATTCATGCACTCCAGACGCATTTTCCTAGTTGAGTCCCAGAAGGATATTGGTGAATTTTCATCATATTCCCTGAGTTACATTGTGTGCTCGGTAATTTAATTCTTCTGAGAGGTTAACATTGGTAGGTGGAGCACATTACAATGGGCCTGTTAGTTTGCGGAGAACAAATGTACTCAGCAGAAGACATTTGTTTCTTTCTATTTGTCACAGTTCGTGGTTACAAGCCATCAGACTTAAGTACTGAAGTTCCTTCGCCATTAGTGTGAGAGAAGAGTATCAGCACTAACCGCCTACAGTGGACGAGTTATGTGGAGAAGTGTACTCATCACCAAAAAGAAGTGACGGAAACCCCAGCTGCAGGACTCATCGGGAGCTAAGTTTTGTGTAACAGGCTACAGCAAAAATCAAAGACATTCTAAAGCCCATTCTAAACCTAGTGAGTGTCACAGAGAGTTTATGATCATTAAATTTTCTATATTTTCCTCTTCTTTTCTTCACCCGTGTCCTCTATTCTATTATCACTCTGTACCCTTATCCTGTATTTTTCGCATTCATTCGTTTGCGAAAAATATTTTCTTTCCCATTCTCAACTTTACCGTTTTCTTTCTCATACTGGTAAACGCGTGTATGACATAACGTGTCAGTCTCTACACGAGAGGGGAAAGCGTTAAAATGCATTCTATTGCATTAGATGTCAGTGGACGAAACTGTGACTTTCGCTTACCTCAGACACACGAGCAGACTTCTGTCTGCACATTCAGCTGACACGCGCGGTTTTCTTCGGCTGAGCGCTTAGGTAAGGCGCGATAACCGACATCTCTACGGCGCAGTACGAGACAGTTGTCTGGAAATTTCACCTGACACGGCACTCACTGTGGGCCCTGGTCAGCGTGAGGTGTGAAAACGAGTAGTGTCAGTTATGGGTAAAACGTCTAGTAATGGGAAGTGTTAAATGTAAGGTGTTTAAGACGGAAAGGAGAGATTATTTCGTTTTGCGAAATAGTTGGTATCCTTTGTCTGGTAATAGATATAACCAGAATGTTAAACTTTATTTTCATTCAGTCCTCAAAATTCGCAGTAGACAGGTTGCTCGTGAATAGAATAAGCTGTATAGCGAAGTTTCTCAGTTTGTTTTCGACAATTTGTCGAACTTCTGTGACTTCAAATAAATATAATAATAATAATAATAATAAATTCTTTAAGCGCCAAACACGGCGCATAAGGCAGAAACCAGTGCTCTCCAGGTTGTTCGTTGTGACGCCACTCCTCTTAGCTCTTGCACATTATTTAGGCCCAACGTTCTTCCTTCTCTTATTATTGTTCTTCTGAGTGTTTCTTTTGGTCTTCCTTTTTTCCGCTTACCCTCAGGAACCCAAGTGAGCGCCTGTAGTGGTATTCTGTTGTTTTGCATTCGTAGGACATGACCGATATATGACCATCGTCTTTTCCTTATATAGTCGGAGACATATTTCTGCCTAGAGTCTTCTCTTATTTGTCGATTAGTCTTGAATTCTTTCCAACTGATGTTCATGAGTTTTCTAAGACATTGTTCTCGAATGTATTCAGCTTGTTCTCCAATGATTTTGTTATTTTCCAACTCTCACAGCCGTATGTTAACACTGAGATAACATTTGAATTAAACAGACGAAGCTTGGTATCAAATAAATATATCAGCGTATAATTCTAAAGTGTGGTATTACCTGTAGTTCTGTGTTGAGGTAAATATATTATATATTATATCTAGTATTTCGTGAAGTGTTTAAAGTGTTAAATCGCTTATTTCATTTTTACTAGTTCTTTTGTGCAGAGAGAATTAAAATATAGTCTGTATTATTTTCTAGTGACGTGTTTCAGTGAAAAGCAGAATATAGTATAATTTCTAGCTTAAACCCAGGTAGCTATAAGGAATTGAATTTAACTGCTAAATAATCCGACGATAATAATTTTTCTAAACTAACTTATAACAGAAAAGCTAGATGCCTCATGAGAGTTGACGGAATACGTATGTATTCCTAATTCATGATGATTGATTTTAGGCATATAACTTATTTTACGGGAAGGTTTAAATGATAAGTCAAGCTGTACGCTTGCAGTTTAAAAACGTAAGTTATATTGAGAACATAATATGTAAAATATTTCATAAGTGTTTTTTTCTTTATTCAGTGAATACTGGGGTAACCCATATTTGCCGGCGTTTAGTACAGAGACATACCTGTGAGAAACATAAACATTTTTTATCTTTTAACCACGTGGGTTTTCAAGTAACACCTGTCTGACAGGGCGTGTGCCTTCAGAGATAGACAGAATAACAATCCCCCTAACCGGGTTTTTTTTATAAAGAATAAATGCTTATACTGGGCCTTTGAGCTAGATCAGATTTCTGCACAAACTCTATGTACATTTTTAGCCGTTGTGGCAAGTAACATATTAACGTCAGTAACATTCCGACGGAGTTTTGACTAGTGGTGTGGTGACCAAATATATTCCTTTCCTGAAAGTAGGCACCGATCTGACATTCCTCAATTCTAGAGACCTAAGCTATTGACACTGTGCTCGTTGTTAATGTTCGTGCCTGGACAAATTTAATGTGACCAAAACAGACATCCGAAAAAATAAGAACACCCAAGGAATCGTTCCCGGAAACAGAGAATTCATCCCGTCTTTTTGGAACTGGGGATTTCTTGGTCAAAGACTGCCATTGACGATTCTGTGTGTGATAGTCCTAAAAATTGTGTTGCCAGAACTGGCTATCAAAGCTGTGAGTAGGAACAAATGCACGTGATCAAGACTGAATGAATAGAGTGAATGCAGGACGGAGTGATTTCTTTATTGTGGAAATTGGGCACCCATTCTGCTGTCTTAACTTGCGGTATGCAAATATTGCAATCATATTTCCCTTAAAAATAGAGCAGAGATATCAAGTATGTCCATACCTTAAAAGGGGGAAATATTAGACCTAATCATATGTATCCTTGATTCCTTGGGGCTATCACTTTCTTCCAACCGGACTGTGGGCATACCTGGAGGGATAGGATTATACTGTGGGTCTATCATTGTGGTAGCATTTTTATTGACTTTATGACTATTTGTATATGCTTTCGTGTAATTTCTATGTGTTGTGATGAAATTTTAGATGATAATTAAAATTTCTCTTGAAATTAATCAGCGCGTTGGTCAGCTCGTTCCAAATATCTATTTAATCATTGTTATAGTTTTCCCACGTGTGTGCGTCTACATCTTGTCAATCGTGTGTGGGTGTGCACGTGAGTGGTAATATATATTAATATATATATATTTTTCTTTATAGACTCTCTGACTCCTCTGGATCTGTTGTAGAAGATAGGCGGAAAGAGAGAGAGATTCTCGATTTCCGGGACCGCCTCTCTAAATTTCTACCATCTCACTCGTGGAAATCTATTTCTATTACGACCTCTCACTGTGACTACCACTTATTCTAATCTATTCAGAAGGGACCAATCCAAGTCTTAATTTTCCTATCAAAAATCTACGACAGTGAGGAAACTTTTATTTCAATTTTCACGCAATTTTCCATATTTGTTTCCCAATGTTAAAGACTAATTATCTATTAAGTTTGGTGTATGTTATTTTAAACTAAACAATAATAGTTAATTCAGTATACGTACGAAAGCAAACGTATGAGCCAGTCTTTCTTGATAAATACATAAATATAAATAAAGAGCCATTATTTATAAGAGGGCATTCGTTGGATTTCACCAACTCGGGGCTTGAACGGGGCAGAATCATTGCATAACCCTTCACAAAAGAGGACGGACCAGATAATAAGTTTACAAATTTGCTCAGTCCTTAAGCAGCGTTTGTTCTTGACTTCTGGGAATATCTTTTGAAGGCTCCCCTAAGGTAGAAGCTCCATTCATTTTCTATCTACGTCTTTGCCAAGAGTAATCTTGCACGAAGATAGATACCTTGGACGACCTACTTTTAGATACGCTTGCGGTGTGACCATTAGTGGACCACTACTGCAAATCTAGGGGAGGCAATTCCGTGACAATTAGCTAACTAAGTGGGCTTACCAATAAGTGGAGATTTACTTACTGAGTCGTTCCTCTTCTACCGTGAGGTGTAGAGGTTTCGAAGAGAGAGCGCCATACTATCCTATCGGCTGTCTTCTTCCTGGCCTGGTTTCATTCTAGTCCTCGGTCCTTCAAAGATTGTTTAATGTTGTCCTCCCAGCGGACTCTGGGTCGTCATGGAGGTCTGGATCTCTGGCTTTTAGCTTCCCATACCTGCAGTGGCAACTGATCTTCTCCCACTTTTCAGAAATGGCCAAACCATCTTAGTTGGGATTGTTCTATTTGGGTCTACAGGGGTTGGGTTTTTAGGCCTTGGTTACAGACCATGTCTCTTCTTGTTTCTCAGATACCTCATTTCTGAGACTTGGATCTGACTTGTATGGATTGTAGTCATTGCCAATGACTCGCTTCCAAACGTCAAGACTGGGACGTATGAGGAGCAGTATACAGCCATCTTCGTCTTCTTGCCAATTGTATTTTCAATAAGCTAAGAAAATCCTTATGACCGTGCATCTGGTATAGGCTATAACACTTATCCACTCTGCAGGCTACAGCTTTTCCGTCGGAACAACGAGCACTAAGAGATTGGAACGTCTAATATATATATAGCCAGAATCTCTTATATAATAGCGCCACTCATTGCCGCCACCTGCACGGAGGTCGTTGAAAATCCCCTTGTGACAAAGCCGTGGGGAAATAAGGAGTTTTCTCCCGTACGACTAGGTATCAATGCGATTACGTATTAGAGACGGAGATGCTTCCAATGTTATCAAACTCAAAGGGTTTACAATGACGAGAACGTTCATAATAATAATAACCCCTTCAGTCATAACTGACTATGTGAATGCGCCCCTGAGGTGACAGCCCTCAGCTGCTTATTTTCCTGGTGCTCCTTTCGACGTTTTCTCCCCTCCTCTGCTTGTTGTGTGAGCGTCTCTTCGCCCAATCTGAGGTGGCGCCGTAAATAGCATCGCCATTTAGTGCGATCGGCAGCTTCATCCTCCCATGTTGCTGGATCCATGTCCAGTGCCCTCATATCTCTCTTGCACACATCTTTGAACCTCAGCTGTGGTCGCCCAACTGTTCTCTTGCCATCTGCTAATTGTCCGTAGAAGATATCTTTTGGGATGCGACCATCTTCTATGCGGCGAACATGGCCAAGCTAGCGAAGTCTGCGCTGTCTAAGCAGTGTATACATACTTTGAAGGCCAGCACGTGACAACACCTAGACATTTGTTACTTTATCTTTCCACGAGATGCCGAGGATGCGGCGTAGACACCGTAAATGGAAGGTATTGAGCTTTCTTTCTTGCTTAGCATAGGTCGTCCAGGTCTCGCTGCCATATGTGAGTGTGCTGGTGACGCAGGAATAATATACCGCAGCTTTGGTCTTCATTGTGAGTTTGGTATTTCCCAAACACGCGAAGTGAGGCGGGCAAAGGTAGCTGCAGCTTTGCCAATGCGGCTGTCGATTTTTGTATCCAGTGAGAGTTTGTCATTGATGGTAGACCCTAGGTATGTGAAGTAGTGCACCACTGCCAATTCATAGTTATCGATAGTGATAACTGGTGCAGCACCCACATCCTGACTCAGCGCACATTCGTTTTCTTTAGACTTTTTGTGAGGCCAAAGTCCTTGCATGCTTTAGTGAAGCGATTCATCAAGCTCTGAAGCTCCTGTTGGCTTTGAGTGACGACTGCAGCATCATCAGCAAACAACAAGTCTCTTATTGTGACCCTTCTGATTTTTGTTTTTGCCTTCAGCCTTGAAAGATTAAACAGACGGCCATCTGACCTAGTGTGAAGGCATATTCCTTCAGTTGCATCTCTGAATGCATGTTTCAAGAGTAAGGCAAAGAAGATCCCGAAGAGTGTCGGAGCCAGAACACAGCCTTGTTTAACACCACTTCGTATGTCAAAGTGCTGTGACGTGCTTCCAGCATATTGGACTGTTCCCTTCATGTTGTCACGGAATAACTATCATTTCCAGCATTTTAGAAGGGCAGCCTATTTTCAGGAGGATTTTAAAGAGTCCATCCCTACTAACCAGGTCAAATGCATTTGTGAGGTCTATAAAGGCGATATATAATGGTCTTTTCTGCTCTCTTGATTTTTCCTGAAGCTGGCGGAGAGAGAAGATCATGTCTGTTGTTGATCTGCCAGCTCGGAATCCACACTGTGCCTCTGGATATATGCGCTCAGCTAACTTGTGTAGTCGCATTAAGATGACTTTGGCAAAATCCTTACCAACAATACTAAGAAAAGAGATGCCTCTGTAGTTATTGCAATCACTTCTGTCTCCTTTATTTTTATACAGTGTTACAATCTTGGCGTCTCGCATGTCTTGAGGAATAGTTGTATCTTCCCAGCACTGGCACAGCATCCTATGCAGAGGATGTAATAGCGTGCTCTTACAGCATTTGATTAAATCAGGAGGAATCCCATCACTGCCTGGTGCTTTGCCAGAGGCCAAGCTATCAATGACCTTGCTGAGTTCCTCTAATGTTGGTTTGGCATCCAGCTCCTCCATAGTTGGCAGACTATTGACAGCATCAAGGGCTGCAGGCGTAACGGTATTGTCTCTAGCGTAAAGCTCAGAGTAGTGCTCGACCCACCTCTCCATCTGCTTACCCTTATCGGTTAGCTTCTCTTCGCTGATGGTTTTTAGCTGTGCCGTCTTAATTTGGGGGGGGGGGGGCCAAATGCTTTCTTTATACCGTCATACATTTGTCTAATGTTGCCTGTTTGCGCTGCGATCTGGATGCTTTCACTGAGCTGGAGCCAATAGTCATTTGCACAGCGTCGAGCAGTTTGTTGAACTTTGCTTCTCGTAACCTTCAGGATCTGTAGGGTTCTGGCACTCGGTGAACGTTTGTATTCATTCATAGCACTGCGCTTAGCTTCAATGACAGGTGCCATCACATCTGATGAAGCATCAAACCAGTCATTTGACTTTGCTGTTTTCTTACCAAAGGTGGCAAGTGCAGTACTTTGAATGGTGTTCCGTAGATGCTCCCAGTTCTCTGTAATAGTATCACCATGCTGAGAGCTACTGAGCACTTTCTTGAAGGTCGCAGTAAATTGAGCGATCATGACAGGGTCTGACATCTTGCTGGTATCAATGCGTGGATTCCCTTCATGACGGACACGATAGAGTTTTCTTGGTTGTGCTCTGATTTTGCAGCAAATCAAGGAGTGATCTGTATCACCGTCTGCACTATGGTACGAGCGCGTGGAGAGCACAGACCTGAGAAGTGGCCTTCTGACGAGAATCAGGTCCAGTTGGTGCCAGTGCTTGGATCGTTGGTGTCTCCATGACTATTTATGCTGGGGTTTTGTCTGAAAGTAGGTGTTGGTCACGCAGAGGACATGGTGGACGCACAACTCTAAGAGCCGTTGTCAATTTTCATTCATCTTGCCAATACCAAACCTGCCCAGACATGAAGGCCATGAAACATTATCGGCACCCACTCTAGCGTTAAAATCACCAAGGAGAACAAGCTGTTCTTGCCTAGGTATGCTTTTGATGACTGCTGCTAGATTCTCGTAGAACTCATCTTTACCTTCTGAGGCAGAGTACAGAGTAGGATCATACACACTGACAAGGGTGATGGGACCTGTGCTAGTTTGCAGGCAGAACGTTAACAGGCGTTCTGATCCATTCTCACCTGGTTCAACCATTTTAGTTAGCGATTTTTTGACCGCAAAACCTAATCCGTGTTCTCTAGTTTTATTAAGATCTTTCCCTTGCCAATAAAATGTGTAGTCCTTCTCGCTCACCGTTCCAGAGCCCGCCAGGCGCGTTTCCTGAAGTGGAGCTATATCCACCTGAAGTCGTTTAAGCTCATCATTAATTATGGCTGTCTTCCTTACATCGTTTACATCCTGTAAGTTTTCGGATAGTCCAGTCAACATAGTCCGGACGTTCCAGCATCCCAATCTGAGAGTTTGCTTATTTCTAATTTTTCGATAATTGCGTGGTGCAAAATTTTCTGTCCACAGTTCGGGTTTGACCCTAATCCCCATGCATCCAATGGGGACAGCAGACAGTGGCGGAACAACACCTTATTGACTGGGGGCTGCCCAGCTTGAAGCGGGCGGTAGCTGTCCATTGAGATCCTAGAACCTCTCCCACTGACGAAAGTAGCCCCTGGCGCCATGCCATACGCCAATTGGGCAAAATTCTTATAACCGGCAACTGCTACTTCCCGTGTTTTGCCGACACGTATAGGGTGAAGCTGGAGTGTCCTCTCCAGGGCGCGAGCTTGGGCACAGTTATATGGAGATCAAGCTGTTGCCCATACATCATGTTCCCCCTCTCCACACAGCCGGTAGATCCAAAGGAACGGCAGTAGCGGATACAGTTTGGTACCAGCCACGTCGCAGGAATTGCCAGAATAATGTCGAATCAACATTAGACTGCCTTTGGGACTCCGACTCCGGATTTATCCTCAGGGTTTACTCCCAAAGCCAATTCCATAAATGGATATTCCCGCAAGGCAGCGGTGGTTTGAATTCAGAGTTCCTTCTCTTAGATAAGCTACCAACCAAGGATCACGAGCCCTATCCGCCCGAAGCTGCTGGTTTTAAGGCGCCAGTCGCTCGCCTTTGCCCCTTCTCCCGTCAGCGGAAACAGTTCCGCCGGGCTCAAATTGAGCCACACGTGAAGGCAGGGAGCTGGACTTGGTTGTCAGAGGCTGTTTGAGGCGCGTGCCATAGATGTATTTTATCTGCAGTGAGAGCTTATCCTCACTACAACTCCCGGCAGTAACAACCTTTGGAACCATATCCTGCTGTCTTTCCAATATGATAGGAAACTCTTTACAGAGTGATACAACAGGAAGCAATCTGTCATCAGAAGTGGTCCCCGTCCGACAGATGTTTCGGCCCGATATACTCCTTTACACCCTAGGGGGGGGGGGGCCCCACTTGGGTCATGGCTCCCAAGCGTCTCAGCCTCCTGTCATCTTGTATCGAAAATGAACCCATTTCACTTATGGTAGCAACTTTAAAATCCACAACTCCGCCAGCCGTGGAGGCAATTGCAAAAGTAACAAAGAGAAGACAAATTATTCCGTTCGTTCCGTCGCACATCACAACTAAGGACACACACCTGCGCGAATCCGACGAGTCTAGCCACTGCGCGCTAGCCAAGGAATTTCTGTGCCTGACACCCCTTATAATATTCGCCGCCTGTTGCCCCTCAGTCACAGCCCTTTCACTAGTACTTCAAAAAACTCAGCGTATTGTGGAAAGTATGTACTTGCGGTGCTCGGCCTGGGTTTGCTATTCGCCTTTATCCTTGCCAGATCTATTGTCGCAGCAAGCTCATTTAGCACTTTGTTATGACGCCAGGTGTATCGCCCTTGCCCTAATGACACCTTAGACGCTGAGAGCACGTGGTCAAGTGTCTGCCTCTCCCTTGCACAGGGGGCACTGCTCATCATCCGACTTTCCCAATTTCACAAGGTTGGTGGCCGACGGCAGCAGGTCATACATTGATCTAACAACAAAGCTGAGCCTAAGTGGTTCCATATGCCGTATATCATTCCATGTCAAGGACCTCTGCAGGGCTCCTTCCCATGTAGTCCATTGGCCTTGTTGGACTTGCTGCACTGCTTTATGCAACCTCTTATCATTCTCAGCTCCTCGTATCTCCTGAACTACCATGTCTCTGCGCTCCCTGCTTGATGCCTTGGACCACCAGCGGATGTCTCTATGACCAAATCCCCGTCTATTCGTTTGTGTGTATCCGATTACCTCTCTCAGTTTGAGTGACTCTTGGGCAGCATCAACAGCTTCTTCCACTCTCCACTTCCTTCCCGTTTTCAGTGTGGGTTGAATGGACTTAACCACGTCATCAGCTGACTCGCATAGCATCATTGCAAGCCTTGCCTTTCCAACTTTGTACTCTTCAACAACTGACTTGAAAGGAAGGAGAAGTTTTGACTTTTTGCAGTACAGTGCTACATCTGACAGACCTGGTCGTACCCCTAGCCATATATATATATATATATATATATATATTTTCTTTTTGGTGTGCTTCGGTATCGTTTATTCTGCTCATCCTATGGTCACAGTCTGTCACTGTAACAAATTACATATAATTCAAACAATCAATCATCCTATGGTCACACTCTGTCAATGTAACAAATAACATATAATTCAAACAATCAATCATCCTATGGTCACACTCTGTCAATGTAACAAATAACATATAATTCAAACTATCAATCATCCTATGGTCACACTCTGTCAATGTAACAAATAACATATAATTCAAACAATCAATCATCCTATGCTCACACTCTGTCAATGTAACAAATAACATATAATTCAAACAATCAATCATCCTATGGTCACACTCTGTCAATGTAACAAATAACATATAATTCAAACAATCAATCATCCTATGCTCACACTCTGTCAATGTAACAAATTACATATAATTCAAACAATCAATCATCCTATGGTCACACTCTGTCAATGTAACAAATAACATATAATTCAAACAATCAATAATCCTATGGTCACACTCTGTCAATGTAACAAATAACATATAATTCAAACAATCAATCATCCTATGGTCACACTCTGTCAATGTAACAAATAACATATAATTCAAACAATCAATCATCCTATGCTCACACTCTGTCAATGTAACAAATAACATATAATTCAAACAATCAATCAATACCCTTTAGCTCACCAAGGAGCATAGGCCTTCCACGAACACATGCTATGTCCTCCTGACACGTGACATCAGTTCAAGGTCTTTCCTTGTCATCCTCATCATTTTTATTTTCTTGAACACCTGATCGCTAGCGCAGTGTGGTAACCATTACACCAGCGCGGCTCCCTATGCTCCACTTAAAACTGGTACCACTCTCTTCAGAATGCACTTTAGAAGCACACCTCAACGCAATAGTATAATTAAAACAAAAAAATAGTTAAACCTTCTTAAAACGACTTGCACTACGGTATTATTTTATTTCAAGACAGATACATTCTTATTTATGTAAGGCAGTTACGCCGTCAAAAAAAGTTTCGTGTTCCACTAAGGTGTGGAACACTATTAATAAGTCTATAATATAATATTCATTCAGTTGTTGTTGTTTTGATGAAATGATGGGTGGAGATCGGGCACTCAAACTCTGATCATTGTTGCCTCTTCTCGTTCCATCTTGGTCTACCCTGTTCAACCTGAAAGTTGGTTATAATTGGGGTATTTAGTGTCATTTTATTTACTAATTTTGTATTCAATTTAAATAACTGTTGTCTTTTGCAGTTGCTGATTTTTATTTATATTAGTATTTGTCAATTTTATTTTCTCTTTTGTATTGTTTCTAGATAACTATTGTCCTTTACACTTGGTTTTAATTTGTATTAGTATTTGTTCTTTTTGAGTTGTTGTCCCTTTTTTTTAATAACTTGTCTTTCCTTGTCCTATGAGTAGTTATTATTATTTTTTTTTTGTTAATGCTTTGTTAGTTCTTGCTGCTTAATTTCTATTTAGTTGGGTGATTTTCCTGAAGTTCTAACGTTATATTTTTTCCTTTGTTTTATGTATATATCTTTTAAGTATTGATTGGGCATCTCTTGGGGCATCTATACTTAAAACCTTATCACCTGTTAAGTCTATATTGTGATTTCTATAGTAAGTTTTTAATTCAAGCCTTTGTTGTTCATACTTTTTACAGTGGATCAGGTAGTGGTCTATGTCATTCTCTTCCTGACATTCTTGGCAGTGTGGTTCTTCTACCATGAAGTATGCTGCACCGAGTCGGAGACGCCACAGTTTTTTGTTCGATGGTATCTTTAATTCTTCTCTGACCTGGCATGTCCTCGTTGGTTCTTTCAGCAGTTTGAACGCGTGTCTGCCTTTTCTACTTTCCTTCCATGTTGTCTTCCATTCCTCGTTTATAGTTTCCTTCACTTGGCTCTTGATCTCTGACCTTCCCAGTCCTGCTTTTATATTGTTTTTACTTGTTCTTCCCTTCTTGGCATTCTGGTCTGCCAACTCGTTGCCAGCTATACCTATGTGTGCTGGAACCCACACTAGCCTCACACTACATCCTCTGTTCTCTAGTGATGTATTAATTGCTAGAATTTCTTCCTTTATGTCTGGCCGGCTACATTTACCTGGGTGTTCTAGTGCTTGTAGTGATGATAGTGAGTCTGTAAATATCGTAACAGCTTCTGGTGGGTTATCTTCGATTATTTCTAGACTTTTAAGAATTGCTACCATCTCTGCAGTAAAAATCGATGCCCCTTCCGTTATACTGTAGCTCTTTTTTATTCCCCATTGTGGTATTACAACTCCGGCACCTAGTTGCCCACTATCACCCTTGGATCCATCAGTGTAGACGGCCAGACTTTGTTTAGTTAGTTGCTCTATGAACTTTCTACTTATCATTTTGGCTTCCTTATCTTCTATGTTTTGTTTGATCTTTTCAGTAAGTGAGTAGTCTATGATTGGTGTTTTTAGTTCCCAGGGTGGTATTTTGCTTCTGTATTTATTACTATTTTCAATTGTGTTTGATAGTTCTTTGAACTGCATTAGGTCTTCTATAGTTCTCCATCCTGTTGGATATCTATCTTTATTTAAGGGGACGTCCCATACACTTGGTTGGTTTTTGACAAATGCTTTATGTGCTGGGTGGGTCACTTCTTGTGCTACTTTACTCCAATAATTTAATCTCAGTTCTTTCCGTCTTAGACCAAGGGGAGGTATGCCGAGAGCTACTTCTAGAGCTTCTACTGGTGTCGATATAAATGCACCTGTAATAGTTCTCATGGCTGCATTTTGAATCCTGTCCAGTTTTGCTTTGTTAGAAGCTGCAGCTGAGTCATAGACTATGCTGGCATAATCCAGTTTCCCCCTGATGAAGGACTTGTAGAACATAAGCATTATTTTATTGCTGGCCTCCCATCCATTACCTTTTACAATCCTTAGTATATTTAGGGGTCCCCTACAGCTTTCTACCAAATTGTCTATATGTTTATTATAATTTAGTTGTTTATCTAAAGTTATGCCCAGAAATCTAGTTGTTGAGGAGGTACATATTTTCTGTCCTTTAATGGTTATATTGATTTTGTTATTTTTTTTTAAATTTCCTTTGCTGAAAATCATACCTACTGTTTTGTTTACATTAATTTGGAAGCCCCAACTTTTCATCCACTCTGAAACTTTGTCTATTTGATTTTGAATTTTTTTGTAAACATGGTCCAAGTTTTTTCCAGATCGCCAAATGGCACAGTCATCTGCAAATTGTGATACTGCATTCTTTATGTCATTAAATTCATCTGCTAAATCATTTACAGCTATAGTGAAAATTGAAGGAGAGATCACTGATCCTTGAGGAATCCCATTCTGTTGTTCATATATTTCTGACCTATCATTATTCACCTGTACAGCAAAATACCTGTCCTGTAAAAAGTTTTCTAGATACCTATAGGTTTTACCAGTAATGCCAATCTTTTTCATTTTGTAAAGAGCTCCATCGCGCCAGCATTCATCATATGCTCTAGCTACATCTAGAAAGACTGCCACTGTTTTCTCTTTCCTCTTGAACCCTAGCTTTACATCATGTTCTAATCTTACAAGCTGGTCTACTGTACTTCTGTCTGCTCTAAACCCTGACTGGTTTGGGCTATATAACTGTTTTTTTTCCAGGTAGAATTTAACTCTTTTATTCACAACAGTTTCCAGTATTTTACCTAGTTGTGATGTTAAGGAGATAGGCCTATATGAACTTACTTCATGGGCTTCCTTATTGGGTTTTAGAATGGGTACTATCATAGCTACTTTCCATGCTTTTGGTATCTTTCCTAAGTTCCAGATTTTGTTATAAAGTGAAGTTATTATGTTTATAGTTCTTTTGGGTACTTTCTTAAGGATTTCATAACTAAGTATATCTTGCCCTGAGGCAGTATTAGATTTATCTTTTATTGCATTAGTTACTTCTTCCTCTGTTATATCAGCATCTAAATAGTTTGTTTCATCTATCTGGTCTGGTAGTTCTTTTAAAAACTGTATCCTAAGTCTTTCTCTTCTCTCATTTTCTTCCTGTCCAAGGCTACTTTTTGCACTGACTTTATAGAAATACTCGGCAAGGGCATTAGCTTTTTCTTTATCTGTTTCTGCTCTCTTTGGTAGTTTGATTGTTGGCATTATTGTTTTCTTATTGTTCCCTTTGATTGCCTTAAGCTTTTTCCATACTTCTCTAATTTGAGTGCTAGGTTTAAGTGACTGACAAAACTCCTTCCAGTTAGTTTCTTTGGCTTTGAATATTATTCTGTTAGATTCATTCCTAATAAGTTTACACTTATCATAATTTTCTTCTGTTCTGTTATTTCTATATTTTTGTAAGGCCCTTTTTCTTCTCTCATGAATTTCTGCACAGCTTTTATTCCACCAGGCAACTGGTTCTTTATTCCATTGAGTTTCTCTTTTCTTATTAATGTTACTTATTGGTTTAAGGTGTTGTGGCATATTTTTATTTGGTATATACTTTATTGCTATTTTCAGAATTTCATTGTTCAGTGTTTCCGCCCACAAGTCAGTATCATCTGATTCCATGTCTTTATATTCCATCACCTCCAGCTCTGATTGGAAAGCTTCCCAGTTTGCTTTTTTATAGTTGAAGGTAGGTTTCTCTGGTTCTGGGTTTGGAATGACATTTTCATGCATGGTTATTACAATGGGCAGATGATCTGAGTTTGTGTCTTGTAACACTTCCCAATTTACATTCGCTAGGTTGTTAGTTGCTATACTTATGTCTATTGCTGAGTCTGCCCTATTAGCTTGTGGATTAATTCTTGTTGCAGATCCATCATTTAGTATTAGTAGTTCATTGTTTTCTATGAAGTCAAGTAGGCATTTTCCTGCATTATCTGCATGTTGTCCACCCCAAGCACAATGATGGGAGTTAAAACCGCCTACTATGATTGTTTTGGGGCCTAGTCTGGTGCTTATGGCTAGTATTTCTTCATCTTTAATTGTGCCATCTTTAGCATATACATTTAGAATTGTTAGATTGTTTGGTTCAGCTGCTATAGTAACCTGGATACCTTCTATATTGGTTGTATTAAATACTTCCCAGTCTATGATTTTAAATTTTTCGCTAACTAAGACTGCGACACCTCCTCCTCTACCTTCTTTCCTATCGTGTCTAAGTATCTTAAAGCCCTTACAACTATATCTATTATTTGGGTTTAAATGGGTCTCTTGAAGAGCATATATATCAGTATTTCCTCCAGTCTCTGATAGTAGGGGTGCAAAATTTTTTTTAATACCCCTACAATTCCACTGGACAATTCTAAATCTTTCTAAATTGAATTTTATCATCATCTAGTTTACCTTTTATTTTGGTTAGCTATCAATTTTGCTCTTATTCTTTATTTCCTGTACTTGTGGACCCACTATCCATCAAGTTCTCAAGAAAATCCTTATTTAAACTTGTCATTATTTCCCTAACTTCTTCCGCTAAGTGTGGTAACAGTCCCTCAAATCGTTTTTTGATAGTTTCTATGATAGTTTCTTCTAGGTTGCTTTTGTTCTTTTTGACCACTTTCCTATTTTCATCCAATGCTACATTCCCTTCTCTCCCTATGTTAATCTCCTGTTTTTCACTTTCCATTCTTTTTAGTATTATTTCACTTTCTTCTTTTTGTTCAGACAGTTTGACTAGTATCATTTCATTTTCTTCTTTCAGTACAGTCAGTTTAGCTATATCCTGGGAAATTTGGTGCTGTATGGCTTTCACTTCTTGAAGCAATGCCTCTGTACTTTTCAGTGCACTTGTGTCATCCGAGGATGTAGTTGAATCATCTGACTGGTTTTTTGGTACTGTTTTATTATTTTCTAACTTGTTCTTACTTTTTTTTGCCATCTGTGACTTAAGCATTTTGACATCTTCTTGCACGCTCTTAATCAATGCAAAACGTCCTGCACTGATGTAAGACACCAGAAGAGCTTTTAAATCTTATAATAATTAAATTAATTTAGATAAATGTATAAAGAAAAACTTGACAACTATTTATCTACTGGAAAATTTACTAACCCTTATAAATTTTACGTTTTTACAGTAACATTTATTATAGATTTTATTTATTTTAATGTAGTATCGTAAATTTAATTAATTAAACTATTTTAAGAAAGGAGCATAATCCTGTCATTCAAAGTGGGATAATAAATTATATTTATTAAAGGGATATAACTCAAATTGTGTTTTCGTTCTATATCCCTTTGACTGTTATTTAAAAGGATACATTGTATATGGCACTCATTGTGTTTCAGTGCTTACATGTAATGTATGTTCACAACATTTGACTTAAAATGGTTTTGTTATCAGGCACGGCTGATATTCTTCGCATACTGTAATATAGAAATGTTGTATTTACAATCTAATTACGTGTTGAATATTTATGAATAGTGGTGTGAACACACACAAACACATCAGCATGACTTAGTCTGGCAATGGATAGGACACACATTTCGGAAACCTGTTCATAGCATTACAAGGTAGCCCTTGTTCTGGAACACCTAAAGGGGTATACCAAAAACACACGGAGAAGATAACTGGGGACAAAGAGTGAAAGTGACAAAACGGGGCGTCGCCTATCGATCTTTGTTTCTATCCGACAGTTTCGGTACATTTGTGGTACTGATTTTTATTATGTGCTTTCAATTGTCGGACTTTTACTTTCTTTCTTTCCTTTTTTCTTCGTTATTTTTCTGCTAAGTAGCAGATATTTGAGTATTGTTGAATTGCTTGATACCTTGACGCTACCCAGATTTGCTGAGATAATTTACTCACAGTCGGCCGGGAGCGGAACAGCTTAGCTAAGATTAGCACAAGATCTCGTTTACGCGGCGGAGGCATGACTTAAGCGTTTCTTGTCTTGTACTTGTTATGACAAGAGTACTTTCTGATAAAGTAATGATGGTTACATTTTGAACACACTGTTGTATGAGTTTTCAGATCTGTCTGTAAGTTTGTACACAAGGGCATCAGACATCGTATTACCAATCAGTGTAAACTTAAATGAAAACATATTCAATTTATATTGTGAACACTTTTCACTCAGTGGAGATTTATATGAAAACAGACTCTATCTGTATTATTAACCTTTTCATTTAAATATAAAGTAACTATGAAAGCTATTCTATTTAAATGTAAAGAAGGTTTTATGCCGAGGGATTAAATTTAATTCTCATCCAGGGTGAAGTCTGAGTAATTGGGATGTTGGTATGGGAAGATAGGAACCCATAACTATGGGGTGGAAAACGCCAAAATTAGAAGAACGTTTCATTCTATTCTTTTAACCATAGTTATTGGTGGTATCAGCAGAAAGTACTATCTCTGGAACAAGAAGGAAACAGTGGCCTAAGCTTGGTAGACTCTGCTTGACATTTCTGGGAAATGAGCTACACCCGACAACCTTGACCAGGACGAGCGTGAGCAGAGTGAAAAGAACCAACCCATAAGAAAGAGCAGAACCGTCATTGGCATCTAAGTTCATTAGTGCGCATGTCCAAATTTAAAAGACCCTTAGGTCCTCCCACTGTTGTTGTTGTTGTTGTTGTTGTTGTTGTTGTTTTTGTTGTTGTTGTTGTTGTTGTTGTTTTGAAGAAGTGATGGGTGGAGAGCGAGCACTTAACAGCTGACCGTTATTGTAGGTACCACAAAGTGATTTTTTTAGCACAGAAACACCAGAGAAAACAATGTAGTTTGGAAGCCCTTAGAAAACCATGAAATTTGGTACTTTATTTGTTAAAATAGGACAACAAATAACAAAGTTATAGCATTTTAAAAAGTGTGGGGACTTCGCAACATTGAAAAAGTTACATCACACCAACTTCAGAACACTGCCGTCTTCTTAAATATAATCTTACAGCTTTCTCTGACAAACAGCATATAGTCTGAAATATACTGATCACACAAAGAAAACTATATGGCTACATCATGAATAATTATCAATATATTTGAGACCAAAAATTGCAAATCTGCAAAACACATTACCTAAAAATATAGTTTTTTGAATGAAAGTCAATATTTACAACATCATATTTCAAAAAGTATAAAAGTTACAAGCTTTAAATTTGTACATAATAATTTGCATATTACACAAATATATCTCAATTTTTTTTCAGACGATTTAAACATCTATTTGTTCTTGTATAATTTTTTAAAATGTGTCCAGATGCCAATTTGTCGCAGTGGAAGAAAAAATGTGAAAATGAAGGAAAAAATTTTTTGGAAGATACTGTCCATATTTCATTAAAACAATTTGTAGGCAATAATTAACAACATCTAAACAATAATTAACAACATCTAAACGCTATATTTTTTTGAAACAACTGGTTATTAGCATTTAAAAAGACATTGTTAAACTGGAGAAGAACGATCATGGCGCACTCTTTACCTGCAAGAGGGCAATGAAGCCTCAAAACCTAAATGCTTCGGAAGTCCAAAATACAATTCTTTGATATTTCCTGATAGTTTAATGTCCTTATCATTCAATATTAATTTTCTGTATCTGAACTGAGCCTTAAGATTTCTAAGGGCATTTCGTCCTTTAAAAATTTTATCTACATCCTCTTTTGTGGTGCGCTTATGATTGTGTTATATAACTCTAACTTCTTCTCTGCATTTTTAATATCTTTCTCTTTTTTCCTCTTATTGTTGTCAGTTATTCGTTGTTTAATTTTTTTCTTTGTCTGCCCTCTCTGACACAGTACTCCGTTTCTTCCATTGCAGCCTATGTTTTCTTGCTGCAGAAAGCAATTTACGGGTTTTTACAAAACTCTGCTTCTTCAACCACAACGCTGTTTTGTTGTGTTTCGACATATTTAATGTTGAATGGAGATGAGTGGATGCATTTCTTCGCTTGTGAATGTTAAAGTCAAAATCACCAAACATTCTCTCTCCAATGAGATTTGTAAGCGGACAAGTATCAAGAATTTTTTTAACAGCTTCATCAATGTGTCCACTGAATGGCCCTCCTTCAAAAAAATCTGCCATCTGACGTTTAAAAATGTCATTGCAATGCTTGGAAATTTCCTTAAAAGACAGGTTGCGCTGGAAAAATATTGAAGAACCATGCAGTCACCTGATGGATGGATAGATGATGAGTATGAACATTAGTCTACATGGGTTCAAAGGTTTTAACATGTGGACATACAAAAAATAATGAATTCATTCATGTTTCCTAATCATCTTATAAACTTATTCACACTTATTGGGTTCTTCGTCGTCACTCTTGCATTCTCTACTTTTATTTTATCTGCTCCTCCCTCTTCTCCATTTCACTTTTTATCTGTTTGTAGTGTGTTACTTTGTCGTCTGTAGCTTTATGAAAAAGAAAAAAAAAACTACAAGCAGTCTACCTCAAGCCATGTTGCATTCCCATCCTCCTTCAGATAATAAAGTTGTGCAATTACTTTGTTTGTCAGTGTGACAGCTGGCACCTTTGGACGGCGGCCCTTCCCAGTCATTAAAACATGGTTTTTTTATACCATCGTAGTATGAGTCATCTGCAAGTTGCAACAGTAAAATTCTAGAAGTGAAATTTTCTTTACATGTATAGAGCATTACAAGTACTATTTTTATTATTTTATATATATATATATATATATATATATATATATATATATATATATATATATATATATATATATATATATATATATATATATATATATATATATATATATATATATATATATATATATATATATACATGTATTGCATTGAAAATCAGGACTAATCTTAAAACTTGAAAAGAGCACAGCCAGCTTAAATTAAGATGTACATTAATTAACATGAATACGTGAGTCTGAACTATTGAAAGTGCATTTCATGAAAGTTGTTTATATATATTTATGTTTGAGGTAAGACTATCAACTAGTGCCTGCTAGTCCGGACATTTCAGTACACCGTCAGCTACTTTAGTTATGGTATTTTCCGGTTTCCTAGCCTTGACTCAATATGTCGGCTATTGGCAATGGGCCTTGCGATATCATTCGCTTTTGAGATCATAATTCACCCTATTATGTTGCAAAAGAAACCTTCATTTAATTACCAATTAATCAAAACATGCATTTTTTATTCAAATTGGTAACTTTCTTAGCTTTTCAAGCTCTTGATAAAAATCCATGCCGAGCTGACATTTACTAAAAGAGACAGAAGGACAAAGCCTTTGCTGAATGAACTGCGAGCTCAGTGCTAGAACTATTTTACGGCCTGTAAGCTTGTGTGTGTGAATTTCTTTACTTGAGGGTAAGAAAGATAATTTTATTGGTATATTTTATTAACAGGCTATATGTGACATATTTTTTCGGATACTGCCGACAGGATGTGTTATGTCACGACGACCTAAGTAGGAATGTGTATAGGGCAGGCTTATTCGGAGTGAAAAATGTGTAAAATGTTTGCAAATTGGCAACACAAATTTGCGACTGTAAGTGTAGTATTAATACATTGATTTTTTTCTTTTGGAGTGACACACTGTTCAAATAACATGTGAAAACCAATAGGGAAGGTTAAATTGAAGTAATCAACAGGTCTAATGCTATATTGTACCCACCCTGATTATTGTATGGAAGACAAACATGAATGAGGGACATTAACGTTGAATCAACACTGAAGAAGAATGATTACACAAAACTGATTGTAGACAACGGAATTTAAGGTCTGGTGCGACTTGTTAGCAGAAATGGCTGACCGAGGTAAGTTTTAATATTGATTAGGGGTGAAATTGATAGAGACAGGCTCTACATGGGATGGATTGTCCTTCTTTTTCCAGGTTGTATTACGAAGTTACCTCGTTGCTGCAGTAACCTGAGAAGAAGAACGTGTGGGAGTAGAGTGCTCATGCTAAAACGTGGAGCTAGACCCCTTATATTTAGCCAGGAGTCACAACGTTGGTGATCCTGACTATACTGGTTCAAGAACAGCAGCAGTAACTGTATAAAGATAAGTCCTTTAAGAAGGCAAATGTCAACTCATCTAAAACCTAATTTCACCAAATAAAGCTTACCATCTTGGAGTGATGACAATAGCAGACATTACAGTGTAGGATTAGTGGTAGTATCAATCTTAGGAACAAGGACTGTGGGTGTAGTCATTCCAGTGACATCTTTTACAGAAATGGGACAGAGTTTCCAAAATATTTATTTTATTATGTAAATAGCCTTTTCTTGATTTTGAGAGTTCCTGACCCAACAAGACTGAGGTACACGAACATTAAATTGTATATAAAATTTCAGACAGTCTTGCTTACTTAAATTTCATTAAAGTTAAAGTTCTGTTTTGAAATTCATAACTTTTAGAATACATTACCATAGACACTTTGCCAACTAACACCTCACAGATAACCTACTCTTGATGAGATCTCAAGGGGTAGCCGATAGGGACCCAGAGAACTTCATCATCATCATTCCTTACTCTGGGAACTTACATAGCTGGACCTCACCTTGATTGTCTATACACCCTTGCTCTTTTCAGAGAAGGGGGTATTTCTTATAAGACCAGTTTCTTATCTGGCACTATCCTGGTATCCTCTGATACATCTATTTGTCCAGGATATCCTATAATTAGTAACATCAAAACCTCTTATCACATATTGGGGTCCTGCTAGGGATTATTTTTCCACCATACCCTGGGGCTCTTACTGTAGGGAGTAATAAATCTAATAGCATTAAACAACCTGTGGTTAATTGGATGAGCTGTCTTTGCTTATAATTAATTAAGTTAGTAATATTTGCTAATGTATAATATTAGTATTTATAATTTGTGTATGAGTGAAGGAGAATGGCAGACTTGGCAAAATTTAGATCGGCTTCAGTGCAGGCGGCAAAGGACTTTGGCCTGAGTGGGGACGCGATGATTCATTATGTAACTACTGAATGTGATAAATTTATAGATAGGGAAGATAGGAGGTTAGCTGAAGAGAAAAGATTACAATTAGAGGCTGACCATGAAGCTAAAAGATTACAGTTAGAAGCTGGTAGGGAGGCTAGGAAATTAGAGGCTGATAGAGAGGCTGAGGCAAAAAGATTGCAGATGGAGGTTGAAGCTAAGAGATTGCAGATGGAGGCTGAAAAGGAGGCTAGGCAGATGGAGGCAGAGGAAAGGCGTTGCAAAGAGAACATGAGTTAAGACTAAAAGAAATGGAACTTCAAGGACATATTACAGAAAATGGAAGCAGCCCAACTACCTCTGACACTAGAGTAAGTCAGCGTGTCTCTAATTCAGCCATGAATTTCCATTTAGACCAATTTGTAGAGAAAGACGATGACATTGAATCATTTCTAAATAGATATGAGAGACTAGCTACTAACTACGGGCTAGAAAAAGAAAAGTGGAGTCTAAAAGTATCTCAACGGTTGAGAGGAACTTCCTATGAAGTTTTTTCCAAATTAAGTAGAGAAGATCAAGAATACTATGACCTCCTAAAACAAGCATTGCTAATTAGATATGAGAAGAATGCTGAATTTTACAGAAAGAAGTTTAGAACTACTAAGCTGATGTCTGCAGAAACATACCACCAATTCTCTGCAAGACTAGAAACCTACTTGGAGAAATGGACTGCTCTGGAGAAAACCCAAGACCTGAAGGAAATGATTATGATGGAACAGTTAAGAGAATCCATGGCTCCAGACTTGAGAAAATTTCTCATGGAACAAGGTGCAGAGAGAATGGGGGAGATTCTTAATGTTGCTGAGAGATATCAGGCAGCCCAGTCAGAAGTAGCTGGAGTTAAAAAGAAACAAGCAGAGAGTAATAAAACCCCTCAAAACCAGAATAAGTTTTGAAAATAGGGATCAACCACATAGATTTAACAAAGTTATGATAGGCCTAGATTTGATCCTAGAGACAGAAACCCTCAGGTAAATGAAAAGAAACCCTACAGACCAGAAGGAAAATGGTGTAAAATTTGCAAGTTAAATAATCGTTACACAAAAGACTGTAGGAAGAGAAACCCTCAATATTTCGCTGCATGCCTTAAAACAGGAAACATGAGAAAGAAGGAACTGTCTACAGGACAGCAAGAACCTCAACATCCTCCTGTATGTGAAGAAGTAGTATGTAATGGGGCCACTATCAAGTGCCTTTATGATACTGGATTGGATTTTGACTCAGTTGTGAGTTCTAATCTAGTGCACCCAGATCAATATACCACAGAAACAGTGGAGATACAAGGGGCAACTAAGGACGTAGCAACCATGACACTTTCCATTGCAAGAATAAATGTAAAAACTCGCTATGTGGAAGGAGTGATTAGAGCAGCAGTGATAAATGAACCAAGCTACCCTCTGATATTGGGGTGTAGATATGTGTTTTTGGGAAGTCCCAAAAGACCAGTGATTATGGCAGCAGTACAGACCAGGTCACAGTCAAGGAAGGAGGAAGATAACCCAATAAATACTCATCCAGAGGAGATGAGGAAGGCACAGGCTGAGGATAGGTCATTAAAGCCGTTTTTCAGAAAACACCCCAAAAGCCATACCCCTCTAAACAAAGGAGAATTTTATATGAAGAATAAGTTGATGTATAGGAAGGTTGGAACGGGATCCAATGGTCATGGACAACTAGTACTTCCAACTTCATATAGGGAAAAGGTGATGGAGTTAGGACATGCTATCCCCTTCAGTGGTCATATGGGGATTAGCGCCACAGGACAACGTATAGCTTGTCACTACTTCTGGCCAGGAATAATTGAAGATATAAAAAGATATGTAAAATCCTGCTCAGAATGTCCAAGGGTAGCTCCAAAACATTGGACTGCACCTGCAACTCTTGGGGAAATGCCATTCATGGGAACCCCTTTTGAGAGAGTTGCAGTGGATATTGTTGGACCTCTCACACGAACCAAGAGGAGAAACAGTTACATTCTTACTCTGATGGACACTTGTTCTATGTGGAGAGAGGCAGTAGCCATGTCATCAATCGACTCCACACATGTGGCAGAGGCGTTACTTACAATATTCACAAGGTTAGGATTTCCCCACCAGATATTGATTGATAATGGATCACAGTTCAAGGGGAAACTAACTGAGGAAGTTTTCAGGATCTTTCAAGCCAGGCACTTTCACTGTAGTCCGTATCACGCCCAAGGGAACGGACAGGTGGAAAGGTTCAACGGGACACTTATTTCTATCCTGCGGAAGTTGGCACATAAAAAACCTGACACATGGGATCAATACTTACCCGCGGCCTTATTTGCTTATCTGGAAGTCCCCCATAATTCAACAGGAATGGCACCGGCAACACTGTTATTTGGCCGGCCCATTAAATGTCCATTGGAAGCCTTATTGAGGACATGGACTGATGAGAAAGCAGAAGAGACTGTAACCTCATCATATCAGTATGTGAACGAGTTGACCTCTCGGTTAAAAACTGGCTGGAAACTAGCAAATGATATCTGAGAAAAGCCAGGAAGAAGCATGCTGAGTATTATAACAGGAAAGCGATATATATGGAGCTTGCTGTGGGGGAGAAGGTGCTTCTTCTGTTACCCGGCAGCAGCAACAAACTTCAGATAGGATGGCAAGGACCATACACAGTTCTGGAAACGGCATCTAGAACTAATTATAAGATAGACAAAAAGGGAAAGGAAAAAGTCTATCATGTGAACCTCCTCAAGAAATATCATGATAGAGGAAATATGAAAGGTGCACATTTAATGACCTTGGCCATAGCCACTGAAATGAAGAATGAACCACTCACCTCTTATGAATACCCCCTGAAACCATGCGAAACTCCTGCACAGGTAAAAATCAGCAATCACCTGACAAAAGGGCAGAGGGAGAAGATTTAGAAGGTTCTGGAGAATCATACAGACGTGTTAACGGACAAACCGGGGCACACTAACTTGTTGGAGTATGATATGAAATTGCTAGACCCAACACCTATCTGTATGAGAGCCTATACTATCCCATTCGCTAAAGAGCAAGCATTAAAAGGAGAGATAGACTATTTATTACAAGAAGGAATTATTTCTCACAGTGAATCTCCTTATAGCTCCAGTGTGGTATTGTTGAGGAAATCCTTTGGTTAACATAATCTGTGCATAGATTACAGGAAACTGAATGCTGTCACAGAAAGTCAGGTGGATCCATTACCTGATACTAATTAACTGTTTGCCAGATTAAATAAGGCAAAATATTTTTCAAAGGTAGATCTCAGTAAGGGATATTATCAGATTCCAGTGAAGCCTGAGATTCAACCTTATCTGGCCTTTAGCACCTCGGAAGGGCACTATGCGTTCAATATGTTTTCTTTTGTATTGAAGAATGCTTCGAGTCGGTTTTCCAGAATGATGAGAAAACTATTGGATCCCCTGAAAAATCCATGTATTACTAATTTCATGGATGACATCCTCATCGCCACGGAAACATTGGAGGAACATTTAGACTCTCTAAATATGTTATTTGACCGACTCAGAGAGGCAAATTTAACTGCTAGACCCACCAAATGTTGTATTGGATGCAAGGAATTGGAGTTCCTGGGACACACGGTACATCAGGGTAGCATGACCCCTGATCCTAAGAACTTGGAGAAATTACAGAGAGCACCCAGACCACAAACTAAGAAGGATGTGAGATCCTTTGTCTCACTTTGTGGATTCTATCAAAAATATATCCATAATTTTAACTCTGTGTGTGCTCCTCTGACGGATCTAACTCGTAAAGGGAAGCCAGATAAAATAGAATGGTCAGCAGAATGTGAGCTGGCATATAAGGAGCTGAAAACAAAAACTCACCAGTAAGCCCATATTGAAACTACATGATTTGAGTCAGGAATTTGTGGTGAGAACGGACGCTAGTAATGTGGGATTGGGAGCCACGTTGTTACAAAGGTCCTCATCATCAGACGGAGAATTGAACCCCGTTGCTTATGCCAGCCGCAAATTGAAAAGAGCGGAACAAAATTACTCAACTGTAGAAAAAGAATGTTTGGCCTTAGTTCGGGCAATAAAGAAATTCCAGATCTATTTGTATGGTAGGCATTTCGTGGTCCAAAGCGATCATCAGCCCGTGGTTTTTCTTGCTCAATCAAAACATGGTAATGCGCGATTGCTAAGGTGGTCTCTTCTCATACAACCTTACTCGTTTACCATTGAGTACATTCCTGGATCGCAGAACGTTGGGGCAGATTTCTTGAGTAGGCACCCACCTGCAGGAATCCAGGATCACACAAAGGCATAGTGGAGTCAATTTGAACGTGATTGTAACACAGATATGAAAGCTGCACTAGTGGTTAACGCTTTTCTAACGGGGGAGATATGTAGTGAAGTGAATCTGTATAACAACAAGCTCAAATTCCCCGCTTAAAAACTAACTAACGTATTTTTAAATCTATAAATAACTACAGTATTTGAAATTTGTGTGAGGGCCCAGTCAAATTTACCGCCAACAATTTATCTAGTATATTTGAATTTTTCCAAGAAACAAGTCAAAAATTACCACCCACACCAAAATTTATCGAAAAGCATAGTACTAATTTAACAACCAATCAAATCGTTTCCTTTTCTTGTAGGGACAAGAAAAATGTTGGTTGACGTGGAAATAATGCCTATTTTGTGTTTTTGACTGAACTTAGATAATTTATTTCTTAATAACTAAAGATAATTAAAATGAAAGGGATATCTTGAATTATAGCGCTGATATTGCTTAACACATAAACATAAAGATTCCCTCATAATAAAATTATCTTAACTTAGAAAAATTTAATTATTGATATTTTCATATCAGGGTAAGGTCACATTTAATTACTTAAAAATTACCCAGATGAAAATGCAAAGGACTAACTAAAGGAAAACTATATAGAACGATAGAGAGAAATTGGCCGTTTAATTATCACTTTTAATAATTAAAATCGGTCCACAAATAACTAAAATATATAATAATAAATTTGGTCAGATTAGACAAACACGCTTAGAACTGCTCAAGTTTATAGTCTAAAAAAATGTAATACCTGCATTTAAATAATTAGCATCCTGTTTGGTTTCCATATTTTCTTCTTTTAATTTTTCTAGCAGTATTTTTCACCTATTTATTTCTGCCTTATCTAGACTGTCTATTGAACTAACCTGATAGAAGTATTTAGCTAGTATTTTGGCTTTTCCTTTATCTGTTTCAGCTCTCTGGTTTTTTAATTGTTGGGATTTTGAATTTCTTGTTGTTTCCTCCTTTAATTGCTTTTAGTTTTCTCCAAACTGTAGTTACTTGTGACCTATGGTTTAATGTTTGACATAATGTTCTCCAACTCTTTTCTTTAGCTCTGAATATTATTTTATTTGTTTCATTTCTTATTTTTTTATAGTTTGTGTAATTCTCTTCAGTTTTGGGTTTTCTGTACTTTATCAGGGCCGTCTCCCACAATTTCAGTTGTTCTGAGCATCTGTCTGTTCACCATGGTACTGGATTTTTATCTTTGTTTCTTTTCCTATCTTTACCTTTTTGTGTTGGTTTTAAGTGATCAGGCATATTCCTGTTTGGTATACATTTTATTGCTATTTTTAAAATCTAATTTTTAGTTTTTCTGCAAATATATCTATACTGTTAGATTCAATTTGTTTTATGCTTAGTTTACTTAGCTTCAATTGGAAGGACTCCCAGTTTGCTTTTTTGAGGTTGAATTTGGGTTTGGACCATCTTGGACTAGTTCTATATTTGTCGTTTAGGTTTATTTCTGTGGGTAAGTGGTCTGAGCTGGAGTAATTCAGTACTTAACATTTAGCAGAGGCTAGGTTTGGTGTTATAATACTTATGTCTATTGCTGTATCTCCTCCATTGTTGCATGGGTTAACCCTTGTCACTGAGCCATCATTTAGTATGATTAGCTTAGAACTTTCAATGTAGTCCAACAGTCTTTTTCTTGCTGGATCATTACTGTTGTTATCCCATGCCTCGTGGTGTGCATTAAAGTCACCTACCAATAATGTTCTTTGGTCTACTTGTGTGTTAATAGTGGCAATGTCCCTATCGGTTATTACTCTTGGGGCTATAAATGTTTATTATTTTTAAGTTATCTGGCTCACTGTCTACTGTTACACTTATTCCTTCAATATTTTCTGTGTTAAATTGTTCCCAATTTAATATTTTGTAGTCTTCATGTATTAACAAGGCCACGCCCCCTCCTCTTCGCTCCGGTCTATCATTTCTAAGTGTTATATATCCTTGGTAGTTCAGTTTCTGTTTGGGGTTCAGGAGGGTTTCTTGAATTGCAAAGATGGATTTTGCCTCCTTATACTGTCCCATAAGAGACATCAAGTTCTTCCTGGCACCCCTACAGTTCCACTGAACTACTTTGATAGCTCTAGAGTCTTTGGTCCCCATTTAGTATGGTTAGCTTAGTTATGTTATTGTTTTTATTAGGTTGATAAGTGATCTACTTTTTTGCTCACTATCTCTCATGTTCTCCACAAACTCATCATTCCAAGTAACCATTTTACTCCGAACTCTTTCTACGAGGTATGATAGGAGTAGTTCCTTAATTTTTTCTTTTCTTTTTCTTTGTTGTCCTGGTTTTTTATTATTTTATTCTCTTGTCTTTTTTTCATATGTCAAAATAGCTCTTTCTATCTCTATTTATCTAAAGTATTTCTTCATTAGCTTCTTTTATCTCTGCTCTATTTTTGAGGTCTCTCTCTATTGCCTGTTGTGCTACTTTTATTTCTTCTAGTACCTGTCTGGCTTGGATGAGGTGTTGTTCTGTCTCTTCTGTGTTGTCATCTTCTTTACTGTTTATGAGTGTTTTAATGTAATCTTCTTTCTTGATTTTTTCCTTTATGTCTTTCACTTCACTGGTTATTTGTTTTATTTGTTCTTGGGAGTTTTGGAGATGGTTGTTTGTTGTCTGTCTTTCTTTTATTTGACAGAATAGTTGGTTTGTTTCTAGTGATTCTTTTAATATATGTTTTGTCTCTTGATAGATTGGGCACCCCTGATACCTGGCACCGTGATTACCCTGGCAGTTTGCACATTTTCTGTTTTTGTTTTCTCGTTTATAATCTTTGTCCTCCTTAGCCATTGTACAGTCCACATGCTTGTGTGCTCCCGCACAGAAACTACACCTAGTCGATCTTTTACACACATGTTGCGTATGGCTAAAGCCTTGACAGTTTGTGCATTGTATGATGCTATGTATGAATATCTCTGTCAGTTTGACTATCTGGTGGAGTTTGACCTGCTTGGGAATTTCTGTGCCATTTATACTTAGCACTACCACTGTCGTATTCTTTTGCTCTTTGGTTTTTATTCTTTCTACTTTCTCTATCTTTGTTTGTGGGTTTTCTTTCATTATGTTAGTGCGGATCTCCTCTTCTGTTAGGTTTGAATCGACCCCTTTGATGACGAATCTTCGAATCTCCTTGATCAACTCATTCTGTACCTTATCCCATGTGCGAGTTATACTTCTTTTGGGTAGCTCTTTAATTCATGTAGTAGTGCCTTGCCTTTTTCTGTTTTGTTTACAGTGATTGTTACTCCATTTTTATGTTTTTGCACTTTGTCAATAGATTTTTTTGTCTATTATTTTTTTCTAAGATAACCATGATTTTATCATCGTGGAGGGCTCTCAAGCTGGCTTCTGTCCCTCCTATGTGGGTGACATTAACTCTTTTTCTCTGGGTTTTTGTTTCCTTTAGTCTGTCCTCGGCACATTCTTTGTGTTCTTTGGTTTCCTGGGTATAGTGGTCTGCATTTCCCTATTTGTCCTTCCTAATGTGTTCTGCGGCTTTATTTCATGTCGAAGTTAGTGTTCCATTGTGTGCAGCACCTTGCTTTGATGTCCGAATTTCTGTTTCTTTCTCGTTGCTTATTTTTTTTGGATTCCATTTTTTTATTTACTTCAGAGTTCACTTTTATTTTGTCCTTGACGGTTTCAATTTTGTCGTTAATTTCTGTGTCCTTTAGACCAGGGCTTTTGTTCCTTTCATTTTCTGTCCGTTTTGATGTTCCTTCCTAAGTATGTCTTTCTGTTGTTTTGTTCCAAGTTTTTCCCTCCCCTGACTGCAATCTGGTTAGCATTATGTTGGACTTATTTGCTCTTATTGTGCTACAAATATTTTTTTGTATTCGAGTTGTCTTTACTTTTTTTTATATTGTCTAATTTCTCTATTTTTATTTTATACCTATCACCAATGACTTACAATTAGTATTTATGCTCTATCTAGAGCCTAATGCTAAATTAACACCAGACAAGTTAATATATAATTTAAAAAAAAATATATATAAATTTTAAATTATGTTTATATATCAATAGTTAAAAGCTGACTAGTTCTACTACTAAGCTAGTAAATTTGAATTAATTTTAATTTTGTTCACGCGCGGCTCAGCGATGAAAGATGCCTGTATTAATTACACAAAGAAAAACAAGATGGCTATTGCACTTTACAAATGAAGACCCCACGTGGTTGGCCTACCAGGGCTTATTTATTCTATTTCACTAATATTTTTATTTATATCAATACTCCTATCAATTATTAACTAACGTTAAAAGCAATTAACCAATACTAGAGGTGATTAATAATATTTAGTTTAAATATGTTAGAGAAGAGAAAAAACGTATCTGAAATTCGTCTTGTGGAGTGTACTGAAAACTTTCACTGGATGTGGAACGAGCGAGCGAGAATACGTCTGTCCACTTCAGAAGTCGGAAGTCGAATACGTGTCCTCCCACTGTTGTTGTTTTGAAGAGGTGATGGGTCGAGAGCGGGCACTTAACAGCTGACCGTTATTGCCACTTCTCGTTCCATCTTGGTCTACCCTGTTCAACCTGAAAATTGGTTATAATTGGGGTATTTAGTGTCATTTTATTTACCAATTTTGTATTCAATTTAAATAACTATTGTCTTTTGCAGTTGCTGATTTTAATTTATATTAGTATTTGTCCATTTTATTTTCTCTTTTGTATTGTTTATAGATAACTATTGTCCTTTACACTTGGTTTTAATTTGTATTAGTATTTGTTCTTTTTGAGTTGTTGCTTTTTTTTTATTAAGCCTCGTTGTCTTTCCTTGTCCAATTAGTAGTTAGTAAGTTTTTTTTTTTTTAATGATTTGTTAGTTTTTTGTGTGTGCTTGATTTCTATTTGATTGAATGTTTTTTTTCTGAAGTACTTACCTTATATATTTTCCTTTGTTTTGTGTATATATCTTTTGAGTATTGATTGGGCATCTCCTGGGGCATCTATACTTAAAATCGTATCACCTGTCATGTCAATATTGTGATTTCTATAGTAAGTTTTTAGTTCAAGCCTCTGTTGTTCGTACTTTTTACTGTGGATCAGGTAGTGGTCAATGTCATTTTCTTCCTGACATTCTTGGCAGTGTGGTTCCTCTATTATAAAGTATGCTGCACCGAGACGGAGACGCCACACTTTTTTTTCGGTGGTATCTTTAATTCTTCTCTGACCTGGCATGTCCTTGTTGGTTCTTTCAGCAGTTTGAACGCATTTCTGCCTTTTCTACTGTTCTTCCATGTTGTCTGCCATTCCTCGTTTATAGTTAGCCTCACTTGGCTCTCGATTTCCGCTCTTCCCAGTCCAGCTGTAATATTGTTTTTACTTATTCTTCTATTCTTGGCGTTCTGGTCTGCCAAGTCGTTACCAGCTATACCTATGTGTGCCGGAACCCACACTAGCCTCACACTACATCCTCTGTTCCCTAGTGATGTATTAATTGCTAGAACTTCTTCCTTTATGTCTGGCCGGCTACATTTACCTGTATGTTCTAGTGCTTGTCGTGATGATAGTGAGTCTGTGAATATTGTAACAGCTTCTGGTGGGTTATCTTCGATTATTTCTAAACTTTTTAGAATTGCTACCATCTCTGCGGTAAAAATCAAAGACCCCTGCTGTTGCACTGTAGCTCTTTTTAATTCTCCACTGTGGTATTACGAAACCTGCACCTAGGTGCCTACTATCACCCTTGGATCCATCAGTGTAGACGGCCAGACTATGTTTTGTTAGTTGATCAATGAACTTTCTGCTTATCATTTTGGCTTCCTTATCTTTTATGTTTTGTTTGATCTTTTCAGTAAGTGAGTAGTCTATGATTGGTGTTTTTAGTTCCCAGGGTGGTATTGTGCTTCTATATTTATTACTATTTTAAATTGTGTTTGACAGTTCTTTAAACTGCGTTAGATCTTCTATAGTTCTCCACCCTGTTGGATACCTATCTTTATTTGGTTGGTTTTTGACAAATGCTTTAAGTGCTGGGTGGGTCACTTCTAGTGCTACTTTACTCCAATAATTTATTCTTAATTCTTCCCGTCTTAGACCAAGGGGAGGTATGCCAAGAGCTACTTCTAGCGCTTCTGCTTGAGTTGATATAAATGCACCTGTAATGGTTCTCATGGCTGCATTTTGTATTCTGTCTAGTTTTGCTTTGTTAGAGGCTGCAGCTTAGTCATAGACTATGCTGGCATAATCCAGTTTCCCCCTGATGAAAGACTTGTAGAACATAGGCATTATTTTATTGCTGGCCCCCCATCTATTACCTTTTACTATCCTTAGTATATTTAGGGGTCCCCTACAGCTTTCTACTAAATTGTCCATATGTTTGTTCCAATTTAAATGTTTATCTAAAGTTATGCCCATAAATCTTGTTGTTGAGGAGGTACATATTTTCAGTCCTTTAATGGTTATATTGATTTTGTTATTTTTCTAACATTTCTTTTGCTGAATATCATACCTACTGTTTTGTTTACATTAATTTGGAAGCCCCAACTTTTCATCCACTCTGAAACTTTGTCTATTTGTTTTTGAAGTTATTGGTAAACATGGTCCAAGTTTTTTTTTACAGATCGCCAAATGGCACAGTCATCTGCAAATTGTGATACTGCATTCTTAATGTCGTTAAATTCATCTGCTAAGTCATTTACAGCTATAGTGAAAATTAAAGGTGAAATCACTGATCCCTGAAGAATCCCATTCTGTTATTCGTATATTTCTGACTTATCATTGTTCACCTGTACAGCAAAATATATGTCCTGTAAGAAGTTTTTTAGATACCTATTGGTTTTACCAGTAATGCCAATCTTTTTTCATTTTGTAAAGAGCTCCATCTCTCCAGCATTCATCATATGCTCTTGCGACGTGTAGAATGACTGCCACTGTTTTCTCTTTCCTCTTGAACCCTAGCTTTACATCGTGTTCTTCCTTCCACTTTTTTTTTAAAGTTTTGCCTCGTTTTGGCGAAGCGGGTCTCGTTAAACCTAGTTGGTTTTATATATATATATATATATGATAGGAAACTCTTTACAGAGCGATACAACAGGAAGCAATCTGATCATCAGAAGGAGTCCCCCCATCCAACAAGTGTTTCGGCCCAATATGCTCCTTTACACTCTAAAAAGGGGGGGGGGGGCTTGGGTCATGACTCCCAAGCGTCTCAGCCTCCTGTTGCCTTGTATCGAAAATGAACCCATTTCACTTATGGTAGCAACTTTAATCCACAACTCCGCCAGCAGTGGAGGCAATTGTGAAAGTAACAAAGAGAAGACTAATTATTCCGTTCGTTCCGTCGCACACAATGAGACACCATCGCGAAGTCGACGAGACTAGCTACTGCGCGTTCGCCACTGAAATTCTGACACTGACACCTCTATAGTATACATCGCCTGTTGCCCCTCAGTCACAGCCCGTTCACTAGTACTCGTACACCAAAAAAACTCAGCGTATTGGGACTTAGAAAAATTCCTAGTGTTTTCTGTACCGCAGCGTTTATTGTCACGATTTCCATTGCCCATTGCGGTTGTTCCACAACCCGCCTGATGCCTTTTCGGCAGTTTCACTAAGCCTCTTCAGTGCCCTTGTTCTCGACTGTCGCCTCAGCCCCAACAGTTTCAATAGATCATACACTGATGCAGCCACAAGCCCTCTTGCGCCCACTTCAACAGCCATGACCCTTGCAGTGAACCCATCGTGTCTCAGATCCGCAGCCAGATCACTATACTTGGCCGCTTTTAACGAATGTTGCTCGTCTAATCCGGATTCAAATGGCACGGTCAGTTCAATCAGTATGACCTGAAGCGTTGCTGAAGAATGAAGCACTATATCCGGCCGTCTCCGCGATTTTCTGATACTTTCTGGATATGCCCCTCATCCAGGTAGATCTACCGCCATCTCCCAGTCGTTTGCACAGTCAAGAAGAGATGGTAAACTGCTACCAGGTTTACTCGGTTTGAGGTGTGCTGACTTTCCTGCTCTCAGAAAGTATGTATTTGCGGTGCACGGCATGGGTTTGCTATTCGCCTTCATCCTTGCCAGATCTATTGTCTCAGCAAGCTCATTTAGCACTTTGTTATGGCGCCAAGTGTATCGCCCTTGCCCTAAGGACACCTTACACGCTGAGAGCACGTCTTCGAGTGTCTGCCTCCCCTGACACAGGGGGCACTGCTCATCATCCAACTTTCCCCATTTCACAAGGTTGGTGGCCGACGGCAGCAGGTCATACATTGATCTAACGACGAAGCTGAGCCTAAGAGGTGCCATATGCCATTGTAGTGAAATTGACAGAGATACAACGGTAAAATTCCTCCAAGGATAACATTTAAGGATAAAAACATAATGCGTAGGCTGCTGATGTACATGATCGCCTAGACCGCGGGTCATCATCCCCCATAAAAATTGACTTGCTAGACCGGAGGGGAACGGAGTATCAAAAGGGAAAAAAATATGACTGGAAAGGCTAAAGAGACGCAATTGGGGGGGGGGGGGGGGGGGGGGGGATGGAGGAAAGAAAAAAAAATTCAAGTCCCCCAAATTGACACGAGGTACGGAATTGGACGTTTTTGCGATACCAAGCGCTTGATTTGAATTTGAGCGGAAGAACGCAGATGTCTGAAAAAAAATTACAAAAAAATTAAAAAGTAAATTTTTCTTAATATTAATGTTAGGAATATAAAAATTAGCTGGCCAGATGGCCTATTCTGAGCAGTGAACTAATATGGTCTTAATTTTACAGACGGATAGATAATATTGAAAATAATGACAAAAGACAGTGTAGTTCACATCATCGACAGACTGAATTGAATCTAAAAAATGTGGTTATTTGCACACAAAAACACGACCTTGGACACAGGTGTTCAAATTTACTTGGCATAGAAGTGAAGGGACATTGGTGGTAGCTGTGTCTAAATATAACTTTTTACAACAAAAATTTGAAGGGGAGAGAACGGTTGGGTCAAAAATCGAGCACAATTTTGTAGAAACACAAGTAGAGACGGACAGACTAACAGATAACCATCCATACGTGACTGAAGCTTGACTGAAATGACTTTAGTGAGGAAATTTGAAATTAAAAATAAACCTCGGCAGTGATTGGCCACAGACAATCATATCATTAGCGCTCAGAGCGCATTTGGGGTCATTCTTCAATAATTGTTCAGTGTTAGACACAGATTTTAAAGTGTGGTGTTTTCCCATATGAAAAACAGTGAGTTAAATTTAGGGACGCCATCCTATAGCCAGCAGCTCAGCTGAGTTTTGCTAGCACTTCTGTGTTAATTATTCATAATCTGGTAAGATTGAAATTATTTCTTTATATATTTTGAATATTGTTTCATGTTCGAGTGATTTGATACTGCCATATCATAATCTAGCCTTACAAACAAGTAGGGATTTTGCTCTAGACCCCCCGCCCAAGTCAGGGTCTAGGGACTAACAATGTACATAAACTCCAGAAAGGATTATGCAAGACAGATCAAGAGTTGAGAATAAGGAAACATATTACCTATCCTCTTTTAGGGTAGAAAACTAATAATTATTTTCAGAATCTATAGTCTGGGAGGATCTATCGGATGTAAACCCACCATGGTAACTGTGCTGTTTGGTCAGAGAGATCTGACCTGTCTGTATAATGTGGTTGTTGTGTCAGTGTGGTGTCCAGACGTGGGTAGAGAATAGATTTTGACACATGGCCCATACTTTGATTGCAGAGCTGCGAGTTTCTGTCGTCAACGAAGCAGTATCTATTCGGGTGGTGATTTACACAAGTGTATCTGTGCAGTCCTTGTGACAGAGACCACCATTATTGCCCGCCAGCACGGAGAGGTGGGACCACCTGATTTCAGCACCAGAGCTACAACGACAAGATGAGTGAGCCTCTGGTCTGCTGGATATTCACCAACCCCATTTAGTTGCAGATACCCCATAAAAATTCCCACCATTTTCTGGACACTGTGTAGTCAATATAGACAGGTGTGATGAGACCACCCCAACAGCACAGACAATAAATATCCTCCCTAGTAGCTGACTACCAGAACATTTTAATAAAACTAACTATTCTAGTACTTAAATATGTACACTTTTGCATTTATTATGTAACATTCCATGCATAATTTTCATAAATTTTAAATCCTTCTTTTAAAACAAGTTCTGGTCAAAATAAAACTTGATCCAGAACAAATAAATGTAATATAATTATATCAAAAACTTTACACACGTGAGTTAGTTCAGTGTATTTTAACACTTGTTAATCTTATTAGTCTTGTTAAATATCTATGGGTATATTTATAACTATCACACCACAGTACACATCATTACCCTAGACACTTTACGTAGCTACATTCAATAAAAAAAAAATTAAGTGTGAGGTCGTAGTGGTAGCAAGAAAGGCCTTCTGACAATTCTCAATTACATTTTATCTCAGGAGCCTTCACAGCTGGCCTCATACAATTTACATGTAGTACCATCATCATCATACAATACCATCAATACCACTACATATATTGGGGTCTTGTCCAGGGATAATTAGCCCAACAGTAATATTAAGATCTCCTGGTGGGAGAAATAAAAGTAGGGAAATAAATTGTAAAATTTCCTTTAAAATTAAAAGTGTCCCTGCAGATAAAAGTTGGTGAATCTTCACAGCCAGTAATAATTAATTAGTTAACTGGTTAGTTAGAATTAGTTAGACTATAGTAATTAGAAGTACTTAGTGTATTTACTGGTTAGAGATTTAGCTTGTATATTATTATATTGTCTGAAAAGTATGGCTGAGCTAGCAAAGTTTAGATCAGCTGCTGTGCTCACTGCGAAGGAGATGGGGATGGATGGTCAAATTTTAATTCAATACGTAACGACTGAATGTGATAAATATATTGAAAGGGAAGATAGAAAGGTAGCTGAAGAGAAGAGGTTACAAATTGAGGCTGATAGAGAAATTAAGAGGCTGCAGATTGAGGCAGAAGAAAAACGACAGCAAAGGGAGGCAGAAGATAAAAAGGCCGAAAGGGAGGCAGAAGAAAAAAGGTTGACTGCCGAAAGGGAGGCAGAAGATAGAAGGTTGCAGAGGGAGCACGAATTACGACTAAGGGAGCTGGAATTACAAGGCCCGGCTCCTGAAAATGGTGCCAGCCCTTTTGCCTCAGATGCTACGCCCAGTCTGGGAGCCTCAAACTCAGCTATGGGGTTTCATTTAGACCATTTTGTTGAGAAAGACGATGACATAGAGGGGTACCTAGGACGTTTTGAGTTATTAGCTACTACATATGGGTTAGAGAGAGAGAGGTGGAGTTTAAAGCTATCACAGGGATTGAGGGGTGCTTCTTATGAAGTATTTGCCAAAATGAACAGGGAAGACCAAGACAATTATGACATGTTAAAGCAGGCTTTGTTATTAAGGTACGAGAAGAATGGTGAATTTTATCGTAAGAAATTTAGAAATGCCAAACTGTTGTCTGGGGAGACATACCACCAATTCTCTGCCAGACTAGAAACCTATTTGGAGAAATGGACGGCTCTGGGGAAGACCCAAGATCTTAAAGAAATGATCATGATTGAGCAATTGAGAGAGTCCATGGCTCCAGACATGAGAAAATTTCTCATGGAACAAGGTGCAGAGAAGTTGGGGGAAATTTTAAATGTTGCTGAGAGGTATCAGGCAGCTCAGGCAGAGGTAAGTGGTGCTAAGAAGAAGCACATAGACAATTTTAAAGCTCCACAGCAATTTAATAAATTTGATAATAGAGAGCAGGGAAATAAAGGTAGGACAAACTTTGAGCGGCCAAGAAATGACTATCGCGACAGAAACTCACAGTTCAATGACCAAAAGTTCAATGAAAGAAAACCGTTGAACCAAGGAAAAAGATGGTGTAAATGGTGCAAGAAGGATAACCATAACACCGAATTTTGTAGAAGGAAACCTTCAAACATTGCTGCAATGAAGTCGGGGACGCAAAGATTAAAGGTTAATCCTAAGGGACAACAGGAACCTTATCACCCCCCAGTTTGTGAGGATGTTATTTGTAATGGGGTCACCATAAGGTGCCTTTATGATACAGGTTTGGATTATGATTCAGTTGTGAAGTCTAGCCTAGTGGACCCAAGTCAGTATACCACAGAAACAGTGGAAATACAAGGGGCGACTAAGGACATACCACTCATGACACTTCCCATCGCAAGGATAACGGTGAAAACTCGCTATGTGGAAGGAGAAATCAGAGCAGCAGTGATAGATGAACCAATCTACCCTCTGATATTGGGGTGTAGATACGTCTTCTTGGGGAATCCCGAGAAACCTGTGATCATGGCGACAGTGCAGACCAGGTCACAGAAGAAGGAGGAAGAAGGTGAACCTATAAATGCTCATCCAGAGGAGATGAGGAAGGCGCAGGCTGAGGATAGGACACTCAAGCCCTGTTTTAAAAAATTGCCCAAATGCCACACACCTCCGAGCAAGGGGGAATATTTCATGAAGAACAAACTCTTATACAGGAAGGCCGGAACTGGAACAAATGGTCACAACCAGCTGGTTCTTCCCATTGCATATAGAGATAAAGTGATGGAACTCGGGCATGCGATTCCCTTCAGTGGTCACATGGGGATCAGCGCCACAGGACAGCGTATAGCTTGTCATTACTTCTGGCCAGGGATAACGGAGGATATAAAAAGATATGTCAAATCCTGCCCAGAATGTCAAAGGGTAGCTCCAAAGCACTGGACTGCTCCTGCAACTCTAGGGGAAATGCCCATAGTGGGAACACCTTTTGAGAGGGTTGCAGTGGATATTGTAGGACCTCTCACTCGGACCAAGAGGAGGAACAGTTACATCCTTACTCTGGTGGACACTTGTTCTATGTGGGGAGAGGCGGTAGCCCTGCCATCAATTGATTCAAAACATGTAGCAGAGGCACTACTTACAATATTTACCCGATTAGGATTCCCGCATCAAATCTTGACGGATAATGGTTCTCAGTTCAAGGGGAAACTAACGGAAGAAGTTTTTAAGCTATTTCAAGCCAGGCACTTTCATTGTAGTCCGTACCATCCACAAGGGAACGGCCAGGTAGAGAGGTTCAATGGGACTCTCATTTCTATCCTGAGAAAGCTGGCACACGAAAAACCGGATCTGTGGGATCAATTCCTGCCCGCCGCATTGTTTGCGTACCGGGAGGTACCACATAGTTCAACCGGGATGGCTCCCGCAACTCTGCTATTTGGGAGGCCAATAAAAGGTCCATTAGAAGCTTTATTAAGGACCTGGACAGATGAGAAGGCGGAAGAGACTGTTACCTCATCGTATCAATATGTGAACGAACTGACCACTCGTTTGAAAGCTGGATGGAAACTGGCAAATGATAATTTGAAACAAGCCAGGAAGAAACATGCAGCATATTTTAATAGGAAGGCAAAGGACAGGGAACTGGCAGTCGGAGAGAAGGTGCTGCTTCTACTACCGGGAAGCCAGAATAAATTACAAATTGGTTGGCAAGGTCCATATACGGTTCTAGAGAAGGTGTCTAGAACAAACTATAAAATTGACAAAAAGGGGAAGGAAAAAGTTTATCATGTAAACCTGTTAAAGAAGTATCTGGACAGACCACTCCAGGAAAGCACCCCCTTATTGACCTTGGCTATTGCAACCCAGATGCAAAAAGAACCACTCACCTCACATGAATACCCATTACATCCTTGTGAAACAGCAGCACAGGTAAAAGTCAGTAAGCACCTGACTAAAAACCAGAGGGAGAGAGTTCAAAAGGTTCTGGAGGAACATACAGATGTATTAACAGATAAACCAGGCCATACAAATTTGCTACAGTATGACATGAAACTGGTAGACTCAAACCCAATCTGTATGAGAGCCTATTCTATTCCGTTCGCGAAGGAGAAGGCATTGAAGGAAGAAATAGAGTATTTGTTGAAGGAGGGGATTATTTCGCACAGTGAATCATCTTTTAGTTCTAGTGTCGTTTTGTTGAGGAAACCGTCTGGGGAACACAGACTGTGCATAGATTACAGGAAACTGAATGCTGTCACAGAAGGACAAGTGGATCCATTACCAGACACAAAACAGTTATTTGCCAGACTGAACAAGGCAAAATACTTTTCAAAGGTGGATCTTAGTAAAGGCTATTACCAGATCCCAGTGAAGCCTGAAGTGAGACCTTATTTGGCTTTTAGCACTTCGGATGGACATTATGAATTCAATATGCTACCATTCGGACTGAAAAATGCTCCGAGTGTGTTTTCAAGGATGATGCGAAAATTGTTGGACCCCCTGAATAACCCATGTATCACGAATTTCATGGATGATATTCTCGTCGCCACAGAGACATTTGAAGAACACATTGAAGCTCTGGAGATGTTGTTTGATAGACTTCGGGAGGCGAACTTAACTGCTAGGCCAACAAAATGTTGTATTGGATGCAAAGAGTTGGAATTCTTGGGACACACTGTATATCAGGGTAATATGACCCCTGATCCTAAGAACTTGGAAAAACTGCAGAGAGCACCTAGGCCGCAAACCAAAAAGGACGTGCGATCATTCGTGTCGTTATGCGGATTTTATCAGAAATACATCAAAAATTTTAACGCCATTTGTGCTCCTCTGACTGATCTGACTCGCAAGGGACTTCCAGATAAAATTATTTGGACTGCACAATGTGAACTAGCGTTCCAAGAGTTAAAGGAAAAACTCACTAGCAAGCCTATTCTCAAACTGCCTGATTTGACACAGGACTTTGTCTTAAGAACCGATGCAAGTAATGTAGGACTTGGAGGGGCTTTGTTGCAAAGATCATCTTCACCTGATGGGGAACTGAAACCAGTCGCTTATGCAAGCCGCAAATTGAATAAGGCGGAACAAGGATACTCCACAAGCGAAAAAGAATGTTTAGCATTAATCTGGGCAATAAAGAAGTTTCAAATCTATCTGTATGGTAGGACATTTGTGGTGGAGACGGATCATCAGCCTCTCGTGTTCTTGTCTCAGGCTAAGCATGAAAACGCAAGATTGCTGAGGTGGTCTTTATTGCTTCAACCTTATCAGTTCAGTATCCAATATATCCCAGGCAAATTGAATGTCGGTGCAGATTTCCTCAGTCGGCACCCCTGTGATCAAAATTAGAGTAGTGGCAGACGTGAGGAGTAATTTTACCTATGTGTATCGCTGGTTTTGGAACTTGCCATAGGCATGTTTTCAGGTGGGGAGATGTGTAGTGAAATTGACAGAGATACAACGGTAAAATTCCTCCAAGGATAACATTTAAGGATAAAAACATAATGCGTAGGCTGCTGATGTACATGATCGCCTAGACCGCGGGTCATCATCCCCCATAAAAATTGACTTGCTAGACCGGAGGGGAACGGAGTATCAAAAGGGAAAAAAATATGACTGGAAAGGCTAAAGAGACGCAATTGGGGGGGGGGGGGAAATGGATGAAAGAAAAAAAAATTCAAGTCCCCCAAATTGACACGAGGTACGGAATTGGACGTTTTTGCGATACCAAGCGCTTGATTTGAATTTGAGCGGAAGAACGCAGATGTCTGAAAAAAAATTACAAAAAAATTAAAAAGTAAATTTTTCTTAATATTAATGTTAGGAATATAAAAATTAGCTGGCCAGATGGCCTATTCTGAGCAGTGAACTAATATGGTCTTAATTTTACAGACGGATAGATAATATTGAAAATAATGACAAAAGACAGTGTAGTTCACATCATCGACAGACTGAATTGAATCTAAAAAATGTGGTTATTTGCACACAAAACCACGACCTTGGACACAGGTGTTCAAATTTACTTGGCATAGAAGTGAAGGGACATTGGTGGTAGCTGTGTCTAAATATAACTTTTTACAACAAAAATTTGAAGGGGAGAGAACGGTTGGGTCAAAAATCGAGCACAATTTTGTAGAAACACAAGTAGAGACGGACAGACTAACAGATAACCATCCATACGTGACTGAAGCTTGACTGAAATGACTTTAGTGAGGAAATTTGAAATTAAAAATAAACCTCGGCAGTGATTGGCCACAGACAATCATATCATTAGCGCTCAGAGCGCATTTGGGGTCATTCTTCAATAATTGTTCAGTGTTAGACACAGATTTTAAAGTGTGGTGTTTTCCCATATGAAAGACAGTGAGTTAAATTTAGGGACGCCATCCTATAGCCAGCAGCTCAGCTGAGTTTTGCTAGCACTTCTGTGTTAATTATTCATAATCTGGTAAGATTGAAATTATTTCTTTATATATTTTGAATATTGTTTCATGTTCGAGTGATTTGATACTGCCATATCATAATCTAGCCTTACAAACAAGTAGGGATTTTGCTCTAGACCCCCCGCCCAAGTCAGGGTCTAGGGACTAACAATGTACATAAACTCCAGCAAGGATTATGCAAGACAGATCAAGAGTTGAGAATAAGGAAACATATTACCTATCCTCTTTTAGGGTAGAAAACTAATAATTATTTTTCAGAATCTATAGTCTGGGAGGATCTATCGGATGTAAACCCACCATGGTAACTGTGCTGTTTGGTCAGAGAGATCTGACCTGTCTGTATAATGTGGTTGTTGTGTCAGTGTGGTGTCCAGACGTGGGTAGAGAATAGATTTTGACACATGGCCCATACTTTGATTGCAGAGCTGCGAGTTTCTGTCGTCAACGAAGCAGTATCTATTCGGGTGGTGATTTACACAAGTGTATCTGTGCAGTCCTTGTGACAGAGACCACCATTATTGCCCGCCAGCACTGAGAGGTGGGACCGCCTGATTTCAGCACCAGAGCTACAACGACAAGATGAGTGAGCCTCTGGTCTGCTGGATATTCACCAACCCCATTTAGTTGCAGATACCCCATAAAAATTCCCACCATTTTCTGGACACTGTGTAGTCAATATAGACAGGTGTGATGAGACCACCCCAACAGCACAGACAATAAATATCCTCCCTAGTAGCTGACTACCAGAACATTTTAATAAAACTAACTATTCTAGTACTTAAATATGTACACTTTTGCATTTATTATGTAACATTCCATGCATAATTTTCATAAATTTTAAATCCTTCTTTTAAAACAAGTTCTGGTCAAAATAAAACTTGATCCAGAACAAATAAATGTAATATAATTATATCAAAAACTTTACACACGTGAGTTAGTTCAGTGTATTTTAACACTTGTTAATCTTATTAGTCTTGTTAAATATCTATGGGTATATTTATAACTATCACACCACAGTACACATCATTACCCTAGACACTTTACGTAGCTACATTCAATAAAAAAAAAAATTAAGTGTGAGGTCGTAGTGGTAGCAAGAAAGGCCTTCTGACAATTCTCAATTACATTTTATCTCAGGAGCCTTCACAGCTGGCCTCATACCATTTACATGTAGTACCATCATCATCATACAATACCATCAATACCACTACAGCCATATATCATTCCATGTCAAGGACGTCTGCAGGGCTCCTTCCCATGTAGTCTATTGGTCTTGTTGGACCTGCTGCACTGCTTTTTGCAACCTCTTATCATTCTCAGCTCCTCGTATCTCCTGAACTACCATGTCTCTGCGCTCCCTGCTTAATGCCTTGGACCACCAGTGGATGTCTCCATGACCAAATCCCCGTCTATTCGTTTGTGTGTATCCAATTACCTCTCTCAGTTTGAGTGACTCTTGGGCAGCATCAACAGCTTCTTCCACTCTCCACTTCCTTCCCGTTTTCAGTGTGGGTTGAATGGACTTAACCACGTCATCAGCTGAATCGCGTAGCATCATTGCAAGCCTTGCCTTTCCAACTTTGTACTCTTCAACAACTGACTTGAAAGGAAGGAGAAGTTTTGACTTTTTGCAGTACAGTGCTACATATGACAGACCTGGTCGTACCCCTAGCCATATATATATATATATATATATATATATATATATATATATATATATATATATATATATATATATATATATATATATATATATATTTGTGCTTCGGTATCGTTTATTCTGCTCATCCTATGGTCACACTCTGTCACTGTAACAAATTACATATAATTTAAACAATCAATCATCCTATGGTCACACTCTGTCACTGTAACAAATAACATATAATTCAAACAATCAATCATCCTATGGTCACACTCTGTCACTGTAACAACCATCATATAATTCAAACAATCAATCATCCTATGGTCACACTCTGTCAACGTAACAAATAACATATAATTCAAATAATCAATCATCCTATGGTCACACTCTGTCAATGTAACAAATAACATATAATTCAAACAATCAATCATCCTATGATCAAACTCGGTCACTGTAACAAATAACATATAATTCAAACAATCAATCATCCTATTGTCACACTCTGTCAATGTAACAAATAACATATATTTCAAACAATCAATCATCCTATGGTCACACTCTGTCAATGTAACAAATAACATATAATTCAAACAATCAATCATCCTATGGTCACACTCTGTCAATGTAACAAATAACATATAATTCAAACAATCAATCATCCTATGGTCACATTCTGTCAATGTAACAAATAACATATAATTCAAACAATCAATCATCCTATGGTCACACTCTGTCAATGTAACAAATAACATATAATTCAAACAATCAATCAATACCCTTTAGCTCACCAAGGAGCATAGGCCTTCCACGAACACATGCTATGTCCTCCTGTCACGTGACATCAGTTCAAGGTCTTTCCTTGTCATCCTCATCATTTTTATTTTCTTGAAGACCTGATCGCTAGCGCATTGTGGTAACCATTACACCAGCGCGGCTCCCTATGCTCCACTTAAAACTGGTACCACTCTCTTCAGAATGCACTTTAGAAGCACACCTCAACGCAATAGTACAATTAAAAGAAAAAAATAGTTAATCCTTCTTAAAACGACTAGCACTACGGTATTATAATATTTCAAGACGGATACTTTCTTATTTATGTAAGGCAGTTACGCCGTCAAAAAAAGTTTCGTGTTCCACTAAGGTGTGGAACACTAATCCGTTGCATGACTTTTAGTATCATTCAAAGAACATCGCAAAACGTCTTGCACTGATGTAAGACACAGGAAGAGCTTTTATATCTTATAATAAGAAAATTAATTTAGATAAATGTATAAAGAAAAACTTGACAACCAATTATTTTCTTAAAACTTTACTGACCGTCATAATTTGTACGTTCTTACAGTAAAATATACTATAGATTTGATTTATTTTAATGTAGTATAGTAAATTTTATTAGTTAAACTATTTTAAAGAAGGGGCATAATCCTGTCATTCAAAGTAGGATAATAAATTATATTTATTAAAGGGATATAATTCAAATTGTGTTTTCGTTCTACAGGGTGTTCCACGAAAAAGCGGTTTTTTTCAGCATTTTTCAATGTTTACAAATATGTCGGTTATAAAAGGTTCTAAGTAGTATAACTAGATTGACCTAAATTGTTTTCCGTGATTATCAAAGAGTAGCATACAGAAATTGATATCAAAATGGCGTACAACAGGGTCGGTTGTTAATGCCGAAAAATGTATAGTGCCAACTGTTAGGACGTCACATTTCTACAACGCTAGGACTACTTGGCCATTCACACTACTTCCGACACAATACGTCAACATTCCATGACGTCACGGGCTGCTTTTTCGTAGAACACCCTGTATATCCCTTTGACTGTTATTTAAAAGGATACATTGTATATGGCACTCATTGTGTTTCAGCGCTTACATGTAATGTATGTTCATAACATTTGACTTAAAATGGTTTTGTTATCAGGCACGGCTGATATTCTTCGCATACTGTAATATAGAAATGTATTTACAATATAATTACGTGTTGAATATTTATGAATAGTGGTGTGAACACACACAAACACATCATTTATTACAAATAAGGGAGGGAAACCTGAGGCCTGTAAACAGTAAATTAATATGAAATTAATATGAAACAAATATAAAGGTATGTTATCAGGCACTCGCAGGAAATAAAGAAGTAGAACACCAGACAACAGAAAAACAACAGACATGAGTGGCTTACCCAGGATTTGAACACTGGACCTTCCGTGCGACAACCCCGCCTAGCCATGCAAGCGAATCACACTATCCGCTCTGCCATCTACGCATCATCAAAAAATGATGTTTCAATGGCAGGTCAATAGTGCGAACCACAATACACGACACCAGAAGTCCTCCATGGGCAGTTCAGCCTATTAATGACGCAATCACTTCTGTTGTATTTCTATCAAGCAGTATAGGCCGAATCCAACAAGACCCTTAGGACCTTAATACTGTGTCCAGTAAATGATAGTAGACTAGAACAGTGAGAAAAGGATAGTGGGTAGGTTTGGTATTGTACAAACATTTATTACAAATAAGGGAGGGAAACCTGAGGCCTGTAAACAGTAAATTAATATGAAATTAATATGAAACAAATATAAAGGTATGTTATCAGGCACTCGCAGGAAATAAAGAAGTAGAACACCAGACAACAGAAAAACAACAGACATGAGTGGCTTACCCAGGATTTGAACACTGGACCTTCCGTGCGACAACCCCGCCTAGCCATGCAAGCGAATCACACAATCAGCATGACTTAGTCTGGCAATGGATAGGACACACATTTCGGAAACCTGTTCATAGCACTACAAGGTAGCCCTTGTTCTGGAACACCTAAAGGGGTATACCAAAAACACATGGAGAAGATAACTGGGGGACACAGAGTGAAAGTAACAAAACGGGGCGTCGCCTATCGATCTTTGTTTCTATCCGACAGTTTCGGTACATTTGTGGTACTGATTTTTATTATGTGCTTTCAATTGTCGGACTTTTACTTTCTTTCTTTCCTTTTTTCTTCGTTATTTTTCTGCTAAGTAGCAGATATTTGAGCATTGTCGAATTGCTTGATACCTTGACGCTACCCAGATTTGCTGAGATAATTACTCACAGTCGGCCGGGAGCGGAACAGCTTAGCTAAGATTAGCACAAGATGTCGTTTACGCGGCGGAGACATGACTTAAGCGTTTCTTGTCTTGTACTTGTTATGACAAGAGTACTTTCCGATAAAGTAATGATGGTTACATTTTGAACACGCTGTTGTATGAGTTTTCCGATCTGTCTGTAAGTTTGTACACAAGGGCATCGGACATCGTATTACCAATCAGTGTAAACTTAAATGAAAACATAGTCAATTTATATTGTGAACACTTTTCACTCAGTGGTGATTTATATGAAAACAGACTCTATCTGTATTATTAACCTTTTCATTTAAATATAAAGTAACTATGAAAGCTATTCTATTTAAATGTAAAGAAGGTTTTATCCCGAGGGATTAAGTTTAATTCTCATCCAGGGTGAAGTCTGAGTAATTGGGATGTTGGTATGGGAAGATAAGAACCCATAACTATGGAATGGAAAACGCCAAAATCAGAAGAACGTTTTGTTTTATTCTTTTAACCATAGTTATTGGTGGTATCAGCAGAAAGTACTATCTCTGGAACAAGAAGGGAACAATGGCCTAAGCTTTAAGACGATGGACCCACTTGGTAGACTCTCCTTGACATTTCTGGGAAATGAGCTACACCCGACAACCTTGACCAGGACGAGCGTGAGCAGAGTGAAAAGAACCAACCCATAAGAAAGAGCAGAACCGTCATTGGCATCTAAGTTCATTAGTGCGCATGTCCAAATTTAAAATACCCTTAGGTCCTCCCACTGTTGTTGTTGTTGTTGTTGTTGTTGTTGTTGTTGTTGTTGTTGTCGTTGTTGTTGTTGTTTTGAAGAAGTGATGGGTGGAGAGCGAGCACTTAACAGCTGACCGTTATTGTAGGTATCACAAAGTGATTTTTGTTTGCACAGAAACACCAGAGAAAACAATGTAGTTTGGAAGCCCTTAGAAAACCATGAAATTTGGTACTTTATTTGTTAAAATAGGACAATAAATAACAAAGTTATAGCATTTTAAAAAGTGTGGAGACTTCGCAACATTGAAAAAGTTACATCACACCAACTTCAGAACACTGCCGTCTTCTTAAATATAATCTTACAGCTTTCTCTGACAAACAGCATATAGTCTAAAATATACTGATCACACAAAGAAAATTATATGGCTAAATCATGAATAATTATCAATATATATGAGACCAAAAATTGCAAATCTGCAAAACACATTACCTAAAAATATAGTTTTTTGAATGAAAGTCAATATTTACAACATCATATTTCAAAAAGTATGAAAGTTACAAGCTTTAAATTTGTACATAATAATTTGCATATTACACAAATATATCTCAATTTTTTTCAGAGGATTTAAACATCTATTTGTTCTTGTATAATTTTTTAAAAATGTGTCCAGAGGCCAATTAGTCGCAGTGGAAGAAAAAATGTGAAAATGAAGAAAATTTTTTTTTTGGAAGATACTGTCCATATTTCATTACAAAAAATTTGTAGGCAATAATTAACAACATCTAAACAATAATTAACAACATCTAAACGCTATATTTTTTTAAAACAACTGGTTATTAGTATTTAAAAAGACATTTTTAAACTGGAGGAGAATGATCATGACGTACTCTTTACCTGCAAGAGGGCAATGAAGCCTCAAAACCTAAATGCTTCAGAAGTCCAAAATACAATTCTTTGATATTTCCTGATAGTTTAATGTCCTTATCATTCAATATTAATTTTCTGTATCTGAACTGAGCTTTAAGATTTCTAGGGGCATTTCGTCCTTTAAACATTTTATCTACATCCTCTTTTGTGGTGCACAGACCCCCTTGGCTTATTTTTTTTTTTTTTTTTTTTTTGCGTTCGCTCGCTAATACTCGAGGCGAAATCTCAGGTTATTATTTTATGTCTAACCTGACATTGATTTTACGTGAGTATCCCTTTATTTCGTGTACAGAGACAGGTGTCCCTCGCCATTCAGGCAAATACTCGCCGATTTCGGAGGTACCCATTGCAGCTGGGTCGGCTCAGGAGCCGCCAGTCCCTGGTCGACGACACTCCTTCAAATGTCCTCGCCAGGTCTCGAGTTAATCCAGTCGAAATCCCGGTCGACGAAAAATCCTCAAATGCCGTCGCCCGGGTTTAATCCTGTATCACCCGGTCGCCAGAGCGGTGTTGTAACCACTACGCTAGCGCGGCTCCCACTTGGCTTATGATTGTGTTATATAACTCTAACTTCTTCTCTGCATTTTTAATATCTTTCTATTTTTTCCTCTTATTGTTGTCAGTTATTCGCTGTTTAATTTTTTTTCTTTGACTGCCCTCTCTGATACAGTACTCCGTTTCTTCCATTGCAGTCTATGTTTTCTTGCTGCAGAAAGCAATTTACGGGTTCTTACAAAACTCTGCTTCTTCAACCACAACGCTGTTTTGTTGTGTTTCGACATATTTAATGTTGAATGGAGATGAGTGGATGCATTTCTTCGCTTGTGAATGTTAAAGTCAAAATCACCAAACATTCTCTCTCCAATGAGATTTGTAAGCGGACAGGTATCAAGATTTTTTTTAACAGCTTGATCAATGTGTCCATTGAATGGCCCTCCTTCAAAAAAATCTGCCATCTGACGTTTAAAAATGTCATTGCAATGCTTGGAAATTTCCTTAAAAGACAGGTTGCGCTGGAAAAAGCTTGAGGAACCATGCAGTCACTTGATGGATGGATAGATGATGAGTATGAACATTAGTCTACATGGGTTCAAAGGTTTGAACATGTGGACATAAAAAAAAATGATGAATTCCTTCATGTTTCCTAATCATCTTATAAATGTATTCACACGTATTGGGTTCTTCGTCGTCACTCTTGCATTCTCTACTTTTATTTTATCTGCTCCTCCCTCTTCTCCATTTCACTTTTTATCTGTTTGTAGTGTGTTACTTTGTCGTCTGTAGCTTTATGAAAAAAAAAAAAAAACTACAAGCAGTCTACCTCAAGCCATGTTGCATCCCCATCTTCCTTCAGATAATAAAGTTGTGCAAGGACCTTGTTTGTCAGTGTGACAGCTGGCACCTTTGGACGGTGGCCCTTCCCAGTCATTAAAAAATGGTTTTTTTATACCATCGTAGTATGAGTCATCTGCAAGTGCAACAGTAAAATTCTAGAAGTGAAATTTTCTTTACATATATATAGCATTACATGTACTATTATATATATATATATATATATATATATATATATATATATATATATATATATATATATATATATATATATATATATATATATATATATATATATATATATATACACACACACACATGTATTGCATTGAAAATCAGGACTAACCTTAAAACTTGAAAAGTGCACAGCCAGCTTAAATTAAGATGTACATTAATTAACATGAATACATGAGTCTGAACTATTTAAAGTGCATTTCATGAAAGCTGTTTATATATATTTATGTTCGAGGTAAGACTATCAACTAGTGCCTGCTAGTCCAGACATTTCAGTACACCGTCAGCTACTTTAGTTATGGTATTTTCCGGTTTCCTAGCCTTGACTCAATATGTCGGCTATTGGCATTGGGCCTTGCGATATCATTCGCTTTTGAGATCATAATTCACCCTATTATGTTGCAAAAGAAACCTTCATTTAATTACCAATTAATCAAAACATGCATTTTTTATTCAAATTGGTAACTTTCTTAGCTTTTCAAGCTCTTGAAAAAATTAGATTGATGTGCTAATATCTGAAGTGGTGATAACAATTCAATCCACGCTGTTACACAAAAACTGTGCGATCGTGTTAAATTGCTAAATAATATTAAAACTATTGCAAATTTTACATTTGTAGTGAAGTGAATCTGTATAACAACACGCTCAAATTCCCCGCTTAAAAACTAACTAACGTATTTTTAAATCTATAAAAACTACTGTATTTGAAATTTGTCTGAGGGCCCAGTCAAATTTACCGTCAACAGTTTATCTAGTGTATTTGAATTTTTCCAAGAAACAAGTCAAAATTTACCACCCACCCCAAAATTTATCGAAGAGCATAGTACCAATTTAACAACCAATCAAATCGTTTCTTTTTCTTGTAGGGACAAGAAAAATTTTGGTTGACGTGGAACTAATGCCTATTTTGGGTTTTTGACTGAACTTAGATAATTTATTTCTTAATAACTAAAGATAATTAAAATAAAAGGGATATCTTGAATTATAACGCTGATATTGCTTAACACATACACATAAAGATTCCCTCATAATAAAATTATCTTAACTTAGAAAAATTTAATTTAGTGATATTTTCATATCAGGGTAAGGTCACATTTAATTACTTAAAATATACCCAGATGGAAATGCAAAGGACTAACTAAAGGAAAACTATATAGAACAATAGAGAAAAATTGTCCGTTTAATTATCACTTTTAATAATTAAAATCGGTCCACACATAACTAAAATATATAATAATAAAATTTGGTCAGATTAGACAAACACGCTTAGAACTGCTTAAGTTTATAGTCTCAAAAAAATAGTTAACTTTTTGACTCGTCCTCTGATTGGTTTGGTGTAGTTTGATAAAAAGTAACAACTTCTTGTAAGTTCCGCCATTGAAAATTAAAAATCCATGCCGAGCTGACATTTACTAAAAGAGACAGAAGGACAAAACCTTTGCCGAATGAACTGCGAGCTCAGTGCTAGAACCCTTTTACGGCCTGTCAGCTTGTGTGTGTGAATTTCTTTACATGAGGGTAAGACAGATAATTTTATTGGTATATTTTATTAACAGGCTATGTGTGCCATATTTTTTCGGATACTGCCGACAGGATGTGTTATGTCACGACGACCTAAGTAGGAATGTGTATAGGGCAGGCTTATTCGGAGTGAAAAATGTGTGAAATGTTTGCAAATTGGCAACACAAATTTGCGACTGTAGGTGTAGTATTATTAATAAATTGATATTTTCTTTTGGAGTGACACACTGTTTAAATAACATGTGAAAAACTATAGGGAAGGTTAGAATGAAGTAATCAGCAGGTCACATGCTATATTGTACCCACCCTGATTATTGTATGGAAGACAAACATGAATGAGGGACATTAACGTTGAATCAACACTGAAGAAGAATGATTACACAAAACTAATTGTAGACAACGGAATTTAAGGTCTGGTGCGACTTGTTAGCACACATGGCTGACCGAGATAAGTTTTAATATTGATTAGGAGTGAATTTGATATAGACAGGCTCTACATGGGATGGATTGTCCTTCTTATTCCAGGTTTTATTACGAAGTTACCTCGTTGCTGCAGTAACCTGAGAAGAAGAACGTGTGTCAGTTGAGTGCTCATGCTAAAACTTGGAGCTAGACCCCTTATCTTCAGCCAGGAGTCACAACGTTGGTGATCCTGACTATACTCGTGCAAGAACAGCAGCAGTAACTGTATAAAGATAAGACCTTTAAGAAGGCAAATGTCAACTCATACAAAACCCAATTTCATCAAATAAAGCTTACCATCTTGGAGTGATGACAATAGCAGACCTTACAGTGTAGGATTAGTGGTAGTATCAATCTTAGGAACAAGGACTGTGGGTGTAGTCATTCCAGTGACATCTTTTACAGAAATGGGACAGAGTTTCCAAAATATTTATTTTATTATGTAAATAACCTTTTCTTGATTTTGAGAATTCCTGACCCAACAAGATTGAGGTACAGGAACATTAAATTGTATATAAAATTTCAGACAGTCTTGCTTACTTAAATTTCATTAAAGTTAAAGTTCTGTTTTGAAATTCATAACTGTTAGAATACATTACCCTAGACACTTTGCCAACTAACATCACACAGATAACCTACTCTTGGTGAGATCTCAAGGGGTAGCCGATAGGGACCCAGAGAGCTTCATCATCATCATTCCTTACTCTGGGAACTTACATAGCTGGACCTCACCTTGATTGTCTATACACCCTTGCTCTTTTCAGAGAAGGGGGTATTTCTTATAAGACCAGTTTCTTATCTGGCACTATCCTGGTATCCTCTGATACATCTATTTGTCCAGGATATCCTATACTTAGTAACATCAAAACCTCTTATAACATATTGGGGTACTGTCAGGGATTATTTTTCCCCTATACCCTGGGGCTCTTACTGTAGGGAATAATAAATCTAATAGCATTAAATAACTTGTGGGGAATTGGATGAGCTGTCATTGCTTACAGTTAATTAAGTTAGTAATATTTGCTAATTTATAATATTAGTATTAATAATTTGTGTATGAGTGAAGGAGAATGGCAGACTTGGCAAAATTTAGATCTGCTGCAGTGCAGGTAGCAAAAGACTTTGGCCTGAGTGGGGACGCGATGATTCATTATGTAACTACTGAATGTGATACATTTATAGATAGAGAAGATAGGAGGTTAGCTGAAGAGAAAAGATTACAATTAGAGGCTGACCAGGAAGCTAAAAGATTACAGTTAGAAGCTGATAGGGAGGCTAGGAAATTAGAGGCTGATAGAGATGCTGAGGCAAAAAGATTGCAGATGGAGGTTGAAGCTAAGAGATTGCAGATGGAGGCTGAAAAGGAGGCTAGGCAGATGGAGGCAGAGGAAAGGCGTTTGCAAAGAGAACATGAGTTAAGACTAAAAGAAATGGAAATTCAAGGACATATTACAGAAAATGGAAGCAGCCCAACTACCTCTGACACTAGTGTAAGTCAGGGTGCCTCTAATTCAGCCATGAATTTCCATTTAGACCCATTTGTAGAGAAAGACGATGACATTGAATCATTTCTAAATAGATATGAGAGACTAGCTACTAACTACGGGCTAGAAAAAGAAAAGTGGAGTCTAAAATTATGTCTAGGGTTGAGGGGAACTTCATATGAAGTTTTCTCAAATTAAGTAGAGAAGATCAAGAAAACTATGACCTCCTAAAACAAGCATTGTTAATTAGATATTGTGATAAACGAGGTTAAAGGCCTTATTGCTCTATCTTTTCCTTAATCTTTCGTATTGTATTTTCTCCAACATTTGCTCTTTCATCCAACATTTGCGATCCCACATTTGCTATTTCATCGTTGTGATTACTCGCGACCGGTATCTAGAGAACCACATTTGCTCTTTTATCGGGGGAAATAAAGTCCTTTGATTGAGTCCCATTACCTGACATTATCATTCGAAGCCCACATTGCTTCGTGATAAATCTGGTGAAAACACATCTGGTCATCTCAATCACACATCTGGGCATGGTGTAATGTCTGTGGACCATTGTTATTTTTGCGGCTAGCAAAGGGTCAACACATTTGACGCCCAGATTGGCCAGGTGAAAACGTCTTATGCTGTAATGGTGTTATCTTTGGTCGGCCGCTGTTCAGACAAGCTTTGGGTTACCACATTGGGCGCCCAGCTTGGACAGGTGAACAATAAACAATCAGAGAGTAAGGTGACAGCAATTTGACAGCACTTTTGCATTAGCCCGCCAATTATCTCCATACCTGTTTGTCAAACCACATCCACGTTGGGACTGACTAGGGACAAGAGCGATCCTGTGAATAAGTGACCAGAGGGGCTATTAAGGATTGGTTGGTATGGGCGGAGCTGGATGTCAGGGATCCAACAAACCCCCATTGGACTTCCAGAAATATAATCTACTGCGTAGCTTGCTAGAGGAAGGAGTCCAGTTTTTACATTGTGAGGAAGAGATTAAACCCAAAAACGCCTAGCCTAAATACACATGTTTATTCAGAGTGGATATAATTCAGTTCTGTGATTAATTGTGTTCTTGAAGGATTCTGCGAAGGGAAAAGAAGTTCATCAGAAGTCCGAGTCTACACGCAACGTGTCTGACGTCTAACCAGAAAGAAGTTATCAAAAACGGACATTTGGCTAGCAGAATTCGCCATAGAACATCTTTCATTCCTCAATTAAAAAGGAATATTGTCTCACCCACAAGTCAGAAAGTGGACGCTGCATTTTTCATCACCATATACTGCTGGCTCACAAGTTCAATACATCGTTATCACAAGTTCAATACAGAGTCATCATAAATTCAAATCATTCGAAAGATCATTATTATGTGAAGTCAAGCACAAGAGCTCAAAAGTGGAATTTCATATTTATACCAAGTGCACCACACTCTTAAGCGCATTCTATGAAGCAGACTTTAAAGTATATTTTATGAATCATGACTACAAACGCAAGATTATGAGTCTACATATCACTAACTTTTCGTGAAGATATCCAGTCTGGCCAGTACCCTCTGGAGATTAGACAACAGACCTTTTGTTCAAATGACAGCTATTAACTGTTGATCAACACTCCAGAGATATACTGAACCAGTGAAGGAATATCTATAGCTCTCGTCAACGTTCTCAGTCCGACAACAGTTTTCATCAGAACGTCCTCGACTTAGAGATACCCCACTCGACATAACGTATAACAACTTGGTACATTTTACGCTTTGTTCATTTCTCAGTGCTGCCTCCTCTGCCTGTCTTGCAAGATCGTCTAGGAAATTCCTTTTGTTGGCTCGGGTTTGGCGTTTAACTTCCTTGTGCAGCTGACTGTACTGTTCGCTATATAGTTGCTTTAACCTGGGGGACTTCGCTTCTGTTTTCTTTCTTTTCATTTCCTTTCTCATCGTTATGGTGTTTAAAGTTTCTGGTGTTATCCAGTCTTGCTTCTTCCTTTCCTGGAATCCCAAACATGATTTGCTGCTTTCTTTGTATATTGTTGAAATGGTGTTGAAATTCTGGTCTATATCATCAGTCAATGTCTTTTCCTGACTTTTGGCAAATTGATATCGTTTCTTTACGTCGGCCGTAAAAGATTTTCTGGTAAGGGAGTCCTTCAAAGCACAGTATACAAAATAACTAAATTCATCAGCGGAAAACGAGGTGCAAACAATATTACATTAGTAAGAGATAAGCAAGGTAATCTCATCACGACAGCAGAGGGACAAGAAGCAAGATGGGCAGAGCACTTCAGAGAAACTCTGAACAAGGAACCACCAGAGACAAAATTGAATGTTCCTGAAGCTGAAAACGATCTAGATGTGAATACAGACATTCCACGAAAAGAAGAAATCATCACAGCAATCAAAGGGTTAAATAACGGCAAAGCTCCGGGCCATGATAACTTAAATGCAGAGCTATTTAAGACAGACCCTGAGCTAGCAGCAAAACTATTAGAACCACTATTCGCACAAGTCTGGAAAACGGGGACAACACCATCAGAGTGGAACAAAGGAATAATTGTCAAATTGCCCAAGAAGGGAGATCTTGCAGACTGCAATAACTGGAGAGGAATCACTCTTCTCTCAGTTCCCAGCAAAATACTAGGAAGGATAATTATACAGAGAATTTCAAAGGCAGTAGATCACAAACTCAGGAAAGAACAAGCAGGATTTAGAAAGAACAGGAGATGTGTAGATCATATTTTCACTCTCAGGAACATTATAGAACAGTGCTCAGAATGGCAAAGACAGCTTTACATTAATTTCGTTGATTTTGAAAAGGCTTTTGACCGCATACATAGGGACAGTTTATGGAAAATACTGAGGGCTTATGGAATTCCAAGCTGCACAGTGTCAATCATAAAAAGCCTCTATGCAAACTTTACGTGCAGTGTTGGGCAGAGCAACCTAACTTTTGAGGTGAAGACAGGAGTACGACAGGGATGCCCCTTATCAACCACTCTATTTTTAACAGTCATAGACTGGGTGATGCGCCAGATAACAGAGGGCTGTCCAAGAGGAATAAGATGGACAACATTTTCTACATTAGAAGATCTGGAATATGCAGATGACATTGCACTACTAGCACATTCACATCAACACATCCAGGAAAAAACGGATAGACTTAATAAGTTTAGCCAGCAGGTGGGCTTGAACATCAATTTAAAGAAGTCTGAGGTCATGACGCTCAATGTGAGCAACCCTGAGCCCATATCAGTAAGGAATAAGCAATTGGTACAGACATATACCTTCACATACCTAGGAAGCATAGTAACACCAGACGGCGGGGCAGGCAAAGACATCAACATCAGAATGAATAAGGCAAGAACAGCCTTCTTTAGCCTAAACAACATTTGGAAGTCCTCCCAATACAGCACAAGCACAAAATTAAGATTATATCAGAGCTGTGTGCTGTCTGTGCTTCTCTATGGTGCGGAATGCTGGAGAGTTACAGAGAAGGAAATGTCGAAATTGTCCTCTTTTCACACAACATGCCTAAGAAAAATTCACCGAATCTTTTGGCCGAATACCATCACTAACCAAGATCTGCTTACTCGTAGCAAGCAAGAGGACATGCACACCATCATAGCTGGCAGACGCTGGAACTGGGTTGGTCATGTCCTCAGAAGAGACCCCGACGCCATCACAAGAACAGCTATGCTTTGGACTCCTGAAGGAAAACGAAAGAGAGGCCGACCAAAAACAACCTGGCGGAGGACTGTGGAGGCTGAGATGCAAAGAATGAACCAGAGTTGGGGCACTGTACGAAGGATGGCCACCGACCGAGCAAAGTGGAATCAATTTGTTGTTGCCCTACAAGACGCCACTAGGCGTGATGGCCACTGACTGCTTTGACGGTCGGCGGCTAAGGATCAAAGAAGAAGAAGACATTTTACGCATACATGTGAATCGTCATATCAATGCAAAGCATTTAGAGACACATGTACTGTGTAGAGTACTCACCATTTTGGTAACACGTATCATATCACATCATCATCATTTCGCTTTGCACCAGTTCATCCTTAATTAACTACTACTTAATTAACTGCAATTTTATTATCTCATCTGTGTGTTTTGTGTGAATCGTCTTTCACCATCATCACGTTCTAACCATTACTAACCCTATATGTGTGGATATTTCATTAATAAACCCAACGATCGTTTGATCATTATCTAATTTGTTAATGTATCACTCGTGCTGTCGGTGTTACATATTCACCTATAGGAACATTTCTCTACTCAGATGAGGTTGGGGGGCTTTTTCTTTTACGGGATCTAAGGGCAGAAGCTAAGGTGGTGGGGAAACATAACTCTTTCCATAACTAATTAGAAAACACTGTCCAGTGGAAAGCATTCGCATTCCCGTCTTCTTGTCCCTATCTTGAATAGGTCTTTATTCATTCTTAACGAGCCAAGTTCTAGAGACCTTCTACCTAATATATCATAGGCTATTCCTGACAGAAACTACTGTCGTAGTTGCCCCAATACGCACCACACGACAGATATGAGAAGAATGCTGAATTTTACAGAAAGAAATTTAGAACTACTAAGATGCTGTCTGGAGAAACATACCACCTATTCTCTGCAAGACTAGAAACCTACTTGGAGAAATGGACTGCTCTGGGGAAAACCCAAGACCTGAAGGAAATGATTATGATGGATGCAGTTAAGAGAGTCCATGGCTCCAGACTTGAGAAAGTTTCTCATGGAACAAGGTGCAGAGAGATTGGGAGAGATTCTTAATGTTGCTGAGAGATATCAGGCAGCCCAGTCAGAAGTAGCTGGAGTTAAAAAGAAACAAGCAGAGAGTAATAAAACCCCTCAAAACCAGAATAAGTTTGAAAATAGGAATCAACCACATAGATTTAAACAAAGTTATGATAAGCCTAGATTTGATCCTAGAGACGAAACCCTCAGGTAAATGAAAAGAAACGCTGCAGACCAGAAGGAAAATGGTGTAAAATTTGAAAGTTAAATAATCATTACACAAAAGACTGTAGGAAGAGAAACCCTCTATATTTCGCTGCATGCCTTAAAACAGGAAACACGGGAAAGAAAAAACTGTCTACAGAACAGCAAGAACCTCAACATCCCACTGTATGTAAAGAAGTAGTATGTAATGGGGCCACTATCAAGTGCCTTTATGATACTGGATTGGATTTTGACTCAGTTGTGAGTTCTAACATAGTGCACCCAGATCAATATAGCACAGACACAGTGGAGATACAAGGGGCAACTAAGGACGTAGCAACCATGACACTTCCCATTGCAAGAATAAATGTAAAAACTCGCTATGTGGAAGGAGTGATTAGAGCAGCAGTGATAAATGGACCAATCTACCCTCTGATATTGGGGTGTAGATATGTGTTTTTGGGAAGACCCAAAAGACCAGTGATTATGGCAGCAGTACAGACCAGGTCACAGTCAAGGAAGGAGGAAGATAACCCAATAAATACTCATCCTGAGGAGATGAGGAAGGTACAGGCTGAGGATAGGTCATTAAAGCCGTGTTTCAGAAAACTCCCAAAAAGCCATACCCCTCCAAACAAAGGAGAATTTTATATGTAGAATAAGTTGATGTATAGGAAGGCTGGAACAGGATCCAATGGTCATGGACAACTAGTACTTTCAACTTCATATAGGGAAAAGGTGATGGAGTTAGGACATGCTATCCCCTTCAGTGGTCATATGGGGATTAGCGCCACAGGGCAACGTATAGCTTGTCACTACTTCTGGCCAGGAATAACTGAAGATATAAAAAGATATGTAAAATCCTGCCCAGAATGTCAAAGGGGGGCTCCAAAACATTGGACTGCACCTGCAACTCTTGGGGAAATGCCAATCATGGGAACCCCTTTTGAGAGAGTTGCAGTGGATATTGTTGGACCTCTCACACGAACCAAGAGGAGAAACAGTTATATTCTTACTCTGGTGGACACTTGTTCTATGTGGGGAAAGGCAGTAGCCATGTCATCAATCGACTCCACACATGTGGCAGAGGCGTTACTTACAATATTCACAAGGTTAGGATTTCCCCACCAGATATTGACTGATAATTGATCACAGTTCAAGGGGAATTTAGGTGAGGAATCTTTCAAGCCAGGCACTTTCACTGTAGTCCGTATCACGCCCAAGGAAACGGGCAGATGGTAAGGTTCAACGGGACACTTATTTCTATCCTGCGAAAGTTGGCACATGAAAAACCTGACACATGGGATCAATACTTACCCGCGGCCTTATTTGCTTATCGGGAAGTCCCCCATAATTCAACAGGAATGGCACCAGCAACACTGTTATTTGGCCGGCCCATTAAATGTCCATTGGAAGCCTTATTGAGGACATAGACTGATGAGAAAGCAGAAGAGACTGTAACCTCATCATATCAGTATGTGAACGAGTTGACCTCTCGGTTAAAAACTGGCTGGAAACTAGCAAATGATAATCTGAGAAAAGTCAGGAAGAAGCATGCTGAGTATTATAACAGGAAAGCGAAGGATAGAGAGCTTGCTGTGGGGGAGAAGGTGCTTCTTCTGTTACCCGGCAGCAGCAACAAACGTCAGATAGGATGGCAATGTCCATACACAGTTCTGGAAAAGGTATCTAGAACTAATTTTAAGATAGACAAAAAGGGAAAGGAAAAAGTCTATCATGTGAACCTCCTCAAGAAATATCATGATAGAGGAATTTTGGAAGGTGCACATTTGATGACCTTGGCCATAGCCACTGAAATGAAGAATGAACCACTCACCTCTTATGAATACCCCCTGAAACCATGCGAAACTACTGCACAGGTAAAAATCAGCAATCACCTGACAAAAGGGCAGAGGGAAAAGATTCAGAAGGTTCTGGAGAATCATACAGACGTGTTAACGGACAAACCGAGGCACACTAACTTGTTGTTGGAGTGTGATATGAAATTGCTAGACCCAACACCTATCTGTATGAGAGCCTATACTATCCCATTCGCTAAAGAGCAAGCATTAAAAGAAGAGATAGACTATTTATTACAAGAAGGAGTTATTTCTCACAGTGAATCTCCTTATAGCTCCAGTGTGGTATTGTTGAGGAAACCCTTTGGGAAACATAGGCTGTGCATAGATTACAGGAAACTGAATGCTGTCACAGAAAGTCAGGTGGATCCATTACCTGATACTAATCAACTGCTTGCCAGATTGAATAAGGCAAAATATTTTTCAAAGGTAGATCTCAGTAAGGGATATTATCAGATTCCAGTGAAGCCTGAGATTCGACCTTATCTGGCCTTTAGCACCTCGGAAGGGCACTATGAGTTCAATATATTGCCTTTTAGATTGAAGAATGCTCCGATTGTGTTTTCCAGAATGATGAGAAAACTATTGGATCCCCTGAAAAATCCGTGTATTACTAATGTCATGGATGACATCCTCATCGCCACGGAAACATTTGAGGAACATTTAGACTCTCTAAAAATGTTATTTGACCGACTCAGAGAGGCAAATTTAACTGCTAGAACCACCAAATGTTGTACTGGATGCAAGGAATTGGAGTTCCTGGGACACACTGTACATCAGGGTAGCATGACCCCTGATCCTAAGAACTTGGAGAAATTACAGAGAGCACCCAGACCACAGACAAAGAAGGATGTGAGATCCTTAGTCTCACTTTGTGTATTCTATTAACAATATATACAGAATTTTAACTCTGTGTGTGCTCCTCTGACAGATCTAACTCGTAAAGGAAGCCATATAAAATAGAATGGTCAGCAGAATGTGAGCTGGCATATAATGAGCTGAAACAAAAACTCACCAGTAAGCCCATATTGACACTACCTGATTTGAGTCAGGAATTTGTGGTGAGAACGGACCTCACCTTGATTGTCTATACACCCTTGCTCTTTTCAGAGAAGGGGGTATTTCTTATAAGACCAGTTTCTTATCTGGCAATATCCTGGTATCCTCTGATACATCTATTTGTCCAGGATATCCTTTAATTAGTAACATCAAAACCTCTTATCACAAAGTTCAATACATTGTTAATAAGTGATATACTTACGTATAGTCAACCTCAAATCAGAAGATGTGATGATGTTTTAACATGAGCCAATATAAGTGGCGTCCCGATCTTGATCAACATCGGGAGTTATCACGGCCAATGGAACCGCCTCGATCTCCATCCTTCGCTAAAATTCTAGGCCCAACCTGAGCGATACAGAACTTACTCAAAGTCAATTCTCTCGACCGCCAAATATCAGAAGTCTTTAAAATTTCACACGAATAAAGGAAAATGGCTCCCAAATCTTCTCAACCATTGCAAAGAATTTTAACACCATTTAAAATGTCATATTTGGTAAAATTTCAAATTTACTTCGATATATCGACGTTTTCCACTTTATTTTCTACAGTTTGCAATATATGAAACTAAAGATACACTTTTCCCCCTAAAAGCTGTGAAATCAGTATGCAAATTAGTGGTTTGGCGGTCGAGAGACCCTTATTTGAATGAAGCGCGCTGGGGCAAACTACGTGTAACGTTGCTGCTTGTTTTTATTAATAAAAAAATACTTCAATAGCTTTTTTTTATTTTAATTAATACACTTCAAAAGAGAAGTAGATAAAGAGTATCGTGATATAAATTTTATTACAATCCGCTTAATAGAAAAGGGACAGTGAGGACTTAAACTTGACAAATTTTTTTCAGTTTTCTCCACTTTTGTCCGTTTTCAACAGCTCGAAGCTGGCACTTTGTGGTACCTACGTAGATGTTACATTTGTTGTTATTCACCATAGAAGTATTATCTCCATCTATAGTGTAATTGCTTTGTCAGTCAGTGGCCAAGGATCTAAGAAGAAACTGCTTTGATGTTACATTTGTTGTTATTCAAAATAGAAGTAATGTCTCCATCTATAGTGTAATTGCTTTATCAGTCAGTGGCCAAGTATCTAAGAAGAAACTGCTTAGATGTTACATTTGTTGTTATTCACCAAAGAAGTATTATCTCCATCTATAGTGCAATTGCTTTGTCAGCCAATTGCCAATGATCTAAAAAGAAACTGCTTAGATGTTACATTTGTTGTTATTCACCATAGAAGTATTATCTCCATCTATAGTGTAATTGCTTTGACAGTCAGTGGCCATGGATCTAAAAAGAAACTGCTTAGATGTTACATTTGTTGTTATTCACCATAAAAGTATTATCTCCATCTATAGTGTATCTGCTTTGTCAGTCAGTGGCCAATGATCTAAAAAGAAACTGCTTAGATGTTACATTTGTTGTTATTCACCATAAAAGTATTATCTCCATCTATAGTGTATCTGCTTTGTCAGTCAGTGGCCAATGATCTAAAAAGAAACTGCTTAGATGTTACATTTGTTGTTATTCACCATAGAAGTATTATCTCCATCTAATGGGTAATTGCTTTGTCAGTCAGTGGCCAAGGATCTAAGAAGAAACTGCTTAGTTGTTACATTTGTTGTTATTCACCACAGAAGTATTGTAGTAAAATCTGCGAGAATAATCGCTCATTTCAGTAGATTTTGGTCAGAAAATGATAATAAATAATCCCGCCTGATTGTGTCTGACGGTGATTGTCTCACACGCCATAATAGCGCTGAATTTTGTGCCATGGAAAGGCCTAGAACCGCTCCGCCCGTTTAAACCTACTCGCTTTCCTGGTGACGTACATTTTTAACATTTTGCCCGATCTGATAGAGACTGCGGCAAGACTTATAATTAACGAGTTGGCGGAAGTGTGCCGCCAAACTACTGTTTGAATTAACGTAGTTTTTTTACTTTAACGCTGGTAATATGTAGTAATCCTTACATTTTTTGGTAGTGTATTACGAGACAATACAAACTATTAACGCCAATTCTTAACCCGCCACGCAAAACCCCGCTTCGCCTGACACATTCTGCCATGCATATATACACACTGCGGCAAAGCCAACAGAGGCAAACACGCAGACATCTTTATTTCCTCCTCGCGGTAGTATTACTGACGTCACTAAAACAAGTTAGTTATTTGAAAAATACATGCTGGCGAGAGGAAAGAGAGGGAAAGATGGCCGTCTTGTGTAAAATTTTTATTTGACGATGACAGTGACAAATATGGAAAACTAAACCAATATGAAACTGCCCATAAAAATCATATGGTAGTATAGCGTAGAGTCCACTGAGCCCAAATGTGTTTTAAATAATATGGTAGCCCAAGTATTAGTTGAGTTATTGAGAAAATACTAAATGTCTACGGACATGCGACCAGACACACTGTTGTTCCTGCTTGTTTTTTTCATAACGTTAGTGGGACGGAAACTTAGAAAAGAGGCATTGAGGTAAATTCAAATTCGCTTGGGTAACAAGAGTATAGGAGGGAAAGGGGAGCGGTAGGTAAATTGTTAACCAAAACGAACCATCTTTTTGTATTGGGCATAACTAAAGCAGGCTAGCCAATCGACTACCAGACACAGAGTTTGTTTGGAATTATTTTTGTTTTTCAAAAACTACATTTGAAATTCTGGTAGTCACAAGCTTTTGATTGGCCAGTGCTAATAAATATTAGCAAAAGGCTTTCACTATTCATTGCCAGTTGAACAAAACTTTTCATTCAAATACGCTGAAATCAGCTGTGTTAATTGTAAAATTAAATAAAAGAATTAATTCACAGTCTGGGCAGTGCAGAAGAAACTGAGGCCATTTCTTTGCAAGTCAGCGTCATTTGTTTATATTTCTTGAAAATTTGTGGTAAGAATGCTTTATGAATTAATATGTTTATTCCAACTGCCAAAGTTAGATACTGCTATTGGGAAAAGTGAAGGACATGCCGGGAGCAGACATTGTTGAGTCCTCACATTGAAATGTATCTAACTGGTGTATGTTGTCATGATTATTTTGTCATATTATTGCATTAGAATATTAGTAAGCCTCTGTGTTCTATGAACACTGTTAAACATGCATGAAGCATTTATATTTAAAAGAAAAGAAGAGAAAATCATACCAAAGGAAACGTGGTTACTCCACATTATTTTATGGAGGAAAACTATGTAAACGTACAGTGGCGTTTCTGCCCTAGGGACCTGAGGTGTGGTCACAGCAAGGTGGGAGTCATGAAATTACGGGCGAGTGCACCTGTAATGACCCCATACCTCCGTAGGAAAATAATAAATATAATAAGTGATCAGATATAAAAGGCCAGGGTGTCCTTTTGTTGCAGAGGTTTTATTTCCTGTTGCCAGCTGGTAACAGGAAACCTGCTGAGTCAAATAACGCCATCAAGTCTCCGACCACTCGTTTATGCTGTTAAAAGATAACGGGGGGAGCTTTGGCACGTTGAAAGATCGAGATTTTCTGCATTTTCCTACTGTATTATCATTTCATAAAAGTGCTCAGCAGCCCTCAGCATGGTGATACTATTACAGAGAACTGGGAGCATCTACGGAACACCATTCAAAGTACTGCACTTGCCACCTTTGGTAAGAAAACGGCAAAGTCAAATGACTGGTTTGATGCTTCATCAGATGTGATGGCACCTGTCATTGAAGCTAAGCGCAGTGCTATGAATGAATACAAACGTTCACCGAGTGCTAGAACCCTACAAATCCTGAAGGCTACGAGAAGCAAAGTTCAACAAACTGCTCGACGCTGTGCAAATGACTATTGGCTGCAGCTCAGTGAGAGCATCCAGATCGCAGCGCAAACAGGCAACATTAAGCAAATGTATGACGGTATAAAGAAAGCACTTGGCCCCCAAAAAAGTAAGACGGCACCGCTAAAAACCATCAGCGGAGAGAAGCTAACCGATAAGGGTAAGCAGATGGAGAGGTGGGTCGAGCACTACTCTGAGCTTTATGCTAGAGAAAATACCATTACGCCTGCAGCCCTTGATGCTGTCAAATGTCTGCAAACTATGGAGGAGCTGGATGCTGAACCAACATTAGAGGAACTCAGCAAGGCCATTGATAGCTTAGCCTCTGGCAAAGCACCAGGCAGTGATGGGATTCCTCCTGAATTAATCAAATGCTGTAAGAGCACGCTATTACATTCCCTGCATAGGATGCTGTGCCAGTGCTGGGAAGAGACAATTATTCCTCAAGACATGCGAGATGCCAAGATTGTAACACTGTACAAAAATAAAGGAGACAGAAGTGATTGCAATAACTACAGAGGCATCTCTCTTCTTAGTATTGTTGGTAAAGTTTTTGACAAAGTCGTCTTAATGCGACTACACAAGTTAGCTGAGCGCATATATCCAGTCACAGTGTGGATTCCGAGCTGGTAGATCAACAACAGACATGATCTTCTCTGTCCGCCAGCTTCAGGAAAAATCAAGAGAGCAGAAAAGGCCTTTATATATCGCCATTATAGACCTCACAAAAGCATTTGACCTGGTTAGTAGGGATGGACTCTTCAAAATCCTCCTGAAAATAGGCTGCCCTCCTAAAATGCTGGAAATGATAAAGTCATTCCATGACGACATGAAGGGAACAATCCAATATGCTGGAAGCACGTCACAGCCCTTTGACATACGAAGTGGCGTTAAACAAGGCTGTGTTCTGGCTCCGACCCTCTTCGGGATCTTCTTTGCCTTACTCTTGAAACATGCATTCAGAGATGCAACTGAAGGAATATGCCTTCACACTAGGTCAGATGGCCGTCTGTTTAATCTTTCAAGGCTGAAGGCAAAAACAAAAATCAGAAGGGTCACTATAAGAGACTTGTTGTTCGCTGATGATGCTGCAGTCGTCACTCAAAGCCAACAGGAGCTTCAGAACTTGATGAATCGCTTCACTGAAGCATGCAAGGACTTTGGCCTCACAATAAGTCTAAAGAAAACGAATGTGCTGAGTCAGGATGCGGGTGCTGCACCAGTTATCACTATCGATAACTATGAATTGGCAGTGGTGCACCACTTCACATACCTAGGGTCTACCATCAATGACAAACTCTCACTGGATACAGAAATCGACAGCCGCATTGGCAAAGCTGCAGCTACCTTTGCCCGCCTCACATCGCGTGTTTGGGGAAACTCCAAACTCACAATGAAGACCAAAGCTGCGGTATATAATGCCTGCGTCACCAGCACACTCCTATATGGCAGCGAGACCTGGACGACCTATGCTAAGCAAGAAAGAAGGCTCAATACCTTCCATTTACGGTGTCTACGTCGCATCCTCGGCATTTCGTGGAAAGATAAAGTGACAAATGTCGAGGTGTTGTCACGTGCTGGCCTTCAAAGTATGTATACACTGCTTAGACAGCGCAGACTTCGCTGGCTTGACCATGTTCGCCGCATGGAAGATGGTCGCATCCCAAAAGATATCTTCTATGGACAATTAGCAGATGGCAAGAGAACAGTTGGGCGACCACAGCTGAGGTTCAAAGATGTGTGCAACAGAGATATGAGGGCACTGGACATGGATCCAGCAACATGGGAGGATGAAGCTGCCGATCGCACTAAGTGGCGATGCTATTTACGGCACCACCTCAGATTGGGCGAAGAGAGGCTCACACAACAAGCAGAGGAGGGGAGAAAACGTCGAAAGGAGCACCAGGAAAATAAGCAGCTGAGGGCTGTCACCTCAGGGGCGCATTCCCATAGTCAGTTATGACTGAAGGGGCTATTATTATTATTATTATTATTACAGAGTACCTTTCTGCTACCACCTATGACCTCAATCAGACTTATTCTTGACTAGTATGTCTGATAGCTACGTCTAATGTCTAGGGTAATGAAATGTGGTGTGCAGATAATTAAATACACAAACACACAAACACTAATATTAAGCTCTATGATCAATTCAATTAACACTGTGTTTAAAATTTAGAAATTACAATTTTTTCAAATTTATTTTGTCCTGAACCAAGTTTTTCTTCTGGTCAGGACGTTTAAATCAATATGAAGTAATGTCAATAGAAGTGCATATAATTGAATAATCACATGAAAAGCTTGTACACATATATATATATATATATATATATATATATATATATATATATATATATATATATATATATATATATATATATATATATATATATATATATAAGTTAAATTTTCTAATATTTATATTACAACTAAAAAGTCTTTAGGAAATTAATGCTGGATGTTGGGTCGGGGTATTTGCATCATACCCAGTCTTTGGTTAACAATGTCATTTGCTCTTTAAACAGGATTAATGGTGGCAAAGTTTCTTATTTTTCACAATGTAGTTTAAATTATTTTCTAGTAGTTGATGAATCTCAGCAGGCCAGGTCTTTAATACTTAACTGGCCTGTGACGATGGAAGAAAGTTGTTCCTTAGGCCCACTCCTCACATGTGCTGAGGTAGTATGATAGGCATCTCATGTCACACAAAGATGGACCTCTCCAGAACATCTGGCACTAGCACAGTGCCAGACAAAGAAACTCTGAAACCACAAAATTAGGCTATGTCTTAAAATACTACCTAATCCACCATGTTTACAAGCAATAATACATAGAATAAAAGACAGGGTCAGATCTCTCTGACCGACCCAGCACATCTCATCCAGGCTGTTATCAAGTAGCACTAGTTTCCCATTCCTCTATGGACTGCACTGCATCTGAAATATTTTCATTAATCTCTTTTTTCCATATAATAAGGTGGGTGATATGTTTCCATCTGACCATTTGAAAATAAACATCTGTATTCTACATTTCTGATAGTTTATCATATTATAATTCAACCTCTAGGCCCTGGACAGTCGGCTGGGGACCTAGAATAAGTACTCACTTGTCGTAATCATTTTTCATTATATGGCAGTATCAATCACTCAGAATTATTAAATAAAAGGTTAATAATTTTTCCCTTACCACAACTCAAAATGAAAACACACAGAAAAGTTGAAATAGCACAAACTCAGCTGAGCTGCTGGCTAGACTAGAGCGTCCCACTACTATTAGTATATATTCAATGGACGACAAACTTCTTAGCCTCAACGATCTGCTTGTATGGACAGTCTTCAACAGAATGGCAACTTGCCGGCAAATTTTCCAATAACATTAACTAGTTCGTCCAATGAGAGTACTTACCCTCTACAATTTAAAATTTCAAACATAAATGTCCAAATTTTGATCTAATGAGTAGTGTATTTCTGTCGGTCGGTCCGTCCGAACTTGTCATTCCCCAAAAATGGACTTGGTTTTTCCCAAAATTGGACTTGGTTTTGGGCCCAGCTACAAAAAAAAAACTATTCAAATTTTCTCTCACTCACTTCTTAGATTTCTATTGCGAAGATATTTTTAGATTCTATCCGCCTTGTCTTCCGCTTGTTTACATGTAATTTTTTTTTTTCTTCGTCTCAAGGACGCGTCAAAATGTAACTTATAGTGGCTGCAAACTAACATCTGTTGGCGAGTCTGCATCGAACAAATCAGTCTTTTGTCAATAACTTTTGATTTATCTGTTCGGCCTTTTATTTGAAAGCATATTATTTGTCAGGAAAAGATAAGCTCTTAAACTAGCTAACTTTTGTGATTCTAAACCTTTTAATAAGAAATTCCATATTTTTTTCCATGTTAGTCTTGAAATCTATAAACTACTACTCGTTCACTTCTTTTACCGCTATTTTCAAACTAATTACGTGATTCTCCCGTAGTACGTGGGAATTTACGTCATTCTAAACAAGAGCTAAACCTGTTTTCGTGACCAATTGACTACATGTTCTTACTTTTACATCGTATTTCAAACCACAAGCTACAGGTTCGCGCGTATGCTAGTTTTATATTCAAATGCGTGCAGACGGCATCATTTTTTTCTTCCCTCCTTTTCTTACCCCGTCTGAACGAATAGGCCTTTCGTGTCCCCATGTTATAAATAGTTTGTTTTCAATGACACTAGAAAACGATGGTACGGTCTACCAAAATCAACGTGCTTCTGGCGTGGGCGAAGAAGTAGCAGCGTATCTCAACTATATTTTATGCCTACATTTTATTTTAACTTTTATCTTTATAAATGGAGGATTTTATCGTTGTATCAATGTATTCCATCACAGCCAGGCTGAACAAGGCAAAACATTTTTCTAAGGTGGATCTTAGCAAAGGCTATAACCAAATTCCAGTAAAGCCTGAGGTTCGACCTTATTTAGCATTTAGCACCTCGGAAGGTCATTATGAGTTCAACATGTTACCGTTTGGGTTGAAAAATGCCACGAGTGTGTTTTCTAGGATGATGCGAAAATTATTGGATCCCCTGAAAAATCCATGTATTTCGAATTTTATGGACGATATTCTCATTGCTACGGAAATATTTGAGGAACACGTTACCTCTTTGAATATGCTGTTTGATAGACTCAGAGAGGCTAACTTAACCGCTAGGCCAACAAAATGTTGTATTGGTTGTAAAGAGTTGGAATTCTTGGGACATACGGTACATCAGGGTAGCATGACCCCTGATCCCAAGAATCTGGAAAAATTAAAAAGAGCACCTAAACAACAAACAAAGAAAGACGTGCGATCTTTCGTGTCGTTGTGTGGTTTCTACCAAAAGTACATTAACAATTTTAACTCTATATGTGCTCCTCTGACGGGTTTAACTCGCAAAGGTCAACCTGATACTATAATGTGGTCCGCACAGTGTGAATTGGCTTACCAGGAGTTGAAAGAAAAACTCACAAGCAGGCCAGTATTGCAATTGCCTGACTTGAATCAAGAATTTATCGTGAGAAGTGACGCAAGCAATGTGGGCCTAGGCGCTACATTGTTGCAAAGGTCCTCCTCACAAGAGGGGGAATTGAACCCAGTCGCTTATGCAAGCCGCAAGTTGAACAAGGCGGAAAATTTATTCAACAAGTGAAAAGGAATGTATAGCTTTGATATGGGCTATAAAATAATTCCAGATTTATTTATATGGCAGGACCTTTGTGGTCCAAACGGATCATTCACCTCTCGTATTCCTGTCACAGGCCAAGCATGAAAATTCCAGATTATTGAGATGGTCTTTATTATTGCAGCCATACACATTTCTGATTGAATATATTCCCGGTCCTAAGAACGTGGGTGCGGACATTTTGAGTAGACATCCTTATGATGAAGATCAGAAAAACGCGTAATACTTCATTGAGCTAAGTTATCTGTAATGCACGCGAGGCTGACCACATACCTCCGTAGGAAAATAATAAATATAATAAGTGATCAGATATAAAAGGCCAGGGTGTCCTTTTGTTGCAGAGGTTTTATTTCCTGTTGCCAGCTGGTAACAGGAAACCTGCTGAGTCAAAATAAAGCCATCAAGTCTCCGACCATTCGTATGCTGTCAAAAGATAACGGGAGGAGCTTGGGCACGTTGAAAGATCGAGATTTTCTGCAACTTCATACTGTATTATCATTTCACAAGGAACCCCAGGTGATGTGATAAGCATCTGGGTATATCTGACACTTTCGTTTAATAAACACTGGTATTTCAAATCATACTCAGGAAGTTTATGGGGTATGATGACATTACAGCCCCTCATACACAGTGACTCTCCCTCTTAGATGAATAAAGTGTAAGCTGTGAACATTCCAACAGGAAAGATATATAGTGACTTTATAGATAGTGGACAAAGAGTCCAGATATTTTAGTTGATCTTTTCTGTAAATTATCTTGTCCTCATTTTCAAAGGCCTGTCCAAAAGATATGGCTGGACAGGCAGAATAAATTGTACAGAAAATAACGTTCCATTTTAAAGAAAAACTTAACCACTGGTTTTATTCACTTCCTCATAGAGAATTAAAGTGTTTTTATGTTGTGTACCATCATTTCATTTCTCCCCTAGAAACTAGGGACATCATACACCAGACACTAGAGCCAAAATAGTGACCGTGTGATATCTAGGGAGGTAGCGTTAGGTTCCCTGCACATAATTCATCATCATCATTATTTAGTCAGGGGCCTACATGTGCTTGACCTCACACGGTTAATACATACACGGATTTCATTCTTTTAGGATACCATCATAACCTCCCTAGCAAATCAAACTTTGCTACATAAATTGGTAGGCTTGTCCGGGCATTTGAATTTCTCCTAGTACTACATATATTGGGGTCTGGGTCTTAGCATAAACAACATTCTATTTTCCCAGGGAATCCCCATAAATATTATTGCCCAAGATTTGGGAAGTGAAGAAAGTGTCAGAACCCAGAATTAATTAAATAAATTTGTACTTAGTTAGAAAGTTAGTTAGAACATTTTGTATTTATCAGAATGGCAGATCTGGCCAAGTTTCGCTCTGCGGCTGTGCTGACTGCTAAAGAAATGAATATGGAGGGTCAGGCTTTGATCCAATATATAACTTCAGAATGCGACAAGTATATTGAAAGGGAAGATAGGAAATTAGCAGAAGAGAGAAATTAGTTACAAATTGAGGCTGACAAAGAACTTAAGAGGCTGCAGATTGAGGCTGACAAAGACGCTAGGGCATTGGAGGTGTATAGGGAGGCGAAGATAAAAAGGCTCCAGTATGAAGAGAAGAAGTTAGAAGCAGAGGAAAAGAGATTAGCTGCAGAAAGAGAAGCCGAGGAATGAAGACAGGCTGCAGAGAGGGAAGCAGCAAAGGAAGAGAAGAGGTTACAAAGGGAGCACGAGCTGCAACTAAGGGAGTTGGAATTTCAAGGCCATGCTCCTGAAAATGGTGCCAGCCCCTTTGCCTCAGATGCCACTGCTAGTCAGGGAGCCTCAACCTCAGCTATGAGTTTTCATGTAGACCATTTTGCTGAGAAAGACGATGACATAGAAGGGTATTTAAGTAGGTTTGAACTTTTAGCCACTACTTATGGGTTGGAAAGAGAAAGATGGGGGGTAAAGTTGTCTCAGGGGCTTCGGGGAACAGCTTATGAAGTGTTTTCCAAAATGAGCAGGGATGACCAAAACAACTATGACATGTTGAAGCAGGCTCTTCTGTTAAGATACGAAAAGAACGGAGAGTTTTATAGAAAGAAATTTAGGAATGCCAGGCTACTGTCGGGTGAGACCTATCACCAGTTCTCCGCCCTGTTAGAAACGTGTATGGAGAAATGGGCTACTTTGGGGAAAACCTAAGATCTCAAAGAGATGATACTCATAGAACAGATGAGAGAGTCCATGGCTCCAGACATGAGAAAGTTTCTCATGGAACAGGGCGCGGAGAGGCTGGGTGAGATAATTAATGTCGCTGAAAGGTATCAGGCAGCCCAGGCCGAGGTAGCTGGTATTAAGAAGAAACCAGTAGATCAGTATAAGGCTCCTCAAAACCATAATAAATTTGATATCAGAGGTAAGCAGAACTGTGATAGGCCTCGAAATGATTTTAAAAATAAAACCTCACATTTCAATGACAGAAAGAATGATGAAAGAAAACTTTTTCATAAAGGTAGATTGTATTGTAGACATTGTAAGATGGACAACCATAACACTGACAGTTGTAGAAGGAAACCTCCTAATTTCGCTGCAATGAAAACGGGGAGAAAGGGAGTAAAGGTCAACTCTACTGAACAGCATGAACCTTACCACCCCCCAGAGTGTGAAGAGGTGATATGTAATGGAGTCACCATAAGGTGTTTGTATGATACTGGATTGGATTTTGATTCAGTTGTGAGTTCTCACCTGGTGCAGGCAGATCAATACACCACAGAAACAGTGGAGATCTAAGCTGCAACCAAGGACGTAGCGATCATGACACTTCCCATCGCCAAGATAAATGTGAAGACGCGATATGTGGAAGGAGTAATCAGGGCAGCAGTGTTAAATGAACCCATCTACCCTCTGATATTGGGTTGTAGATATGCCTTCTTGGGGAATCCCAAGAGACCTATGGTCATGGCAACAGATCAGACCAGATCACAATCCAGAAAGGAAGAAGATGAACCTATAAATACTCATCCAGAGGAGATGAGAAAAGCACAGGCTGAAGATAGGTCACTGAAGCCGTGCTATAAGAAACTTCCAACGAGCCATACTCCTCCTAATAAAGGAGATTTCTATATGAAGAATAAATTGTTATATAGGAAGGCCGGCATTGGTTCAGCTGGTCACGGTCAGCTGGTCCTTCCCAGTTCATATAGAGAAAAGGTGATGGAGTTAGGTCATGCTATCCCCTTCAGTGGTCACATGGGGATTAGCGCAACAGGACAGCGTATAGCTTGTCATTATTTCTGGCCAGGGATAACTGAAGATATAAAAAGAAATGTAAAATCCTGTCCCGAATGCCAGAGAGTAGCTCCAAAGCATTGGACTGCTCCAGCAACTCTTGGGGAAATGCCCATAGTGAGAACCCCTTTTGAGAGAGTTGCAGTGGATATTGTGGGACCTCTCACTCGGACCAAGAGGAGGAACAGTTACATCCTTACTCTGGTACACACTTGTTCTATGTGGGGAGAGGCGGTAGCCCTGTCATCAATTGATTCGAAACATGTGGCAGAGGCATTACTTACGATATTCACAAGGGTAGGATTACCGCATCAAATCTTGATTGATAATGGCTCTCAGTTCAAGGGGAAGCCAACAGAAGAGGTTTTCAGGTTGTTTCAAGCCAAGCACTTTCATTGTAGTCCGTATCACCCCCAAGGGAACGGCCAGGTAGAGAGGTTCAATGGGACTCTCATTTCTATCCTGAGAAAACTGGCACATGAGAAACCTAATGCGTGGGACCAATACTTGCCCGCAGCCCTTTTGCGTACCGGGAAGTACCCCATAATTCAACCGGAATGGCACCCGCAACACTGTTATTTGGGAGGCCCATAAAAGGTCCTCTAGAAGCATTGTTAAGGACCTGGACAGATGAGAAGGCAGAGGAGACTGTTACCTCATCCTATCAATATGTGAACGAGCTGACCACTCGTCTGAAAGCTGGATGGAAACTGGCAAATGGTAATTTGAGACAAGCAAGGAAGAAACATGCAGCTTATTTTAACAAGAAAGCTAAGGATAGGGAACTTGCTGTAGGGGAGAAGGTACTTCTTCTATTGCCCGACAGCAACAATATACTTCAGATCGGATGGTAAGGGCCATATACAGTTTTGGAAAAGGTATCCAGAACAAATAATAAGATAGACAAAAAGGGAAAGGAAAAAGTCTATCATGTGAACCTTTTGAAGAAATATCTGGACAGACAAATCCAGGAAGGAACACATCTAATGGCTTTGTCTATCGCAACCGAAATGAAGAATGACCCTCTCACCTCATTCGAATATCCACTGAAAAATAGTGAAAAGTTTGCACAGGTGAAAATCAGTAATCACCTGACAAAACGACAGAGGTAGAAGGTACAACAGGTCCTTGAGAAACATACAGATGTGTTAACGGATAAACCGGGGCACACACATTTGTTGGAATATGATATGAAACTACTAGACCCAGCACCTATCTGTATGAGGCCCTATTCTATTCCTTTCGCTAAGGAAAAAGCTTTGAAAGAGGAGATTGATTATTTGTTACAAGAAGGGATTATTTCTCACAGTGAGTCTCCTTATAGTTCCTGTGTTGTTTTGTTGCGGAAACCATCGGGAGAACATAGACTGTGCATAGATTACAGGAAACTGAATGCTGTCACAGAAGGTCAGGTGGATCCATTACCTGATACTAAGTGAGGTTGCTATGTTACCTAGTGTACTGAATGAGGTCAGCTGTAAAGGTCCCTGAAGATAACAGTTTATGTGAGTTTACAGAGTACCGGTTCCAAGGTTGTTACAGCCGGGAGTTGTAGTGAGGATAAGCTCTCACTGCAGATAAATGCTTCTATGGCACGCGCCTCAAGCAGCCTCTGACAACCAAGTCCAGCTCCCGGCCTTCACGTGTGGCTCAATTTGAGCCCGGCGGAACTGTTTTCACTGACGGAAGAAGGGGCAAAGGCGAGCGACTGGTGCCTTAAAACCAGCAGCTTCGGGCAGATAGGGCTCGTGATCCTTGGTTGGTAGCTTATCTAAGAGAAGGCACTCTGAATTCAAACCACCGCTGCCTTGCGGGAATATCCATTTATGGAATTGGCTTCGGGAGTAAACCCTGAGGATAAATCCGGAGTCGGAGTCCCTAAGGCAGTCTAATGTCAATTCGACATTATTCTGGCAACTCCTGCGACGTGGCTGGTACCAAACTGTATCGGCTACTGCCGTTCCTTTGGATCTACCAGCTGTGTGGAGAGGGGGAACATGCTGCATGGGCAACAGCTTGATCTCCATATAACTGTGCCCAAGCTCGCGCCCTGGAGAGGACACTCCAGCTTCACCCTATAGGTGTCGGCAAAACACGGGAAGTAGCAGTTACCGGTTATAAGCATTTTGCCCAATTGGCGTATAGCATGGCGCCAGGGGCTACTTCCGACAGTGGGAGAGGTTCTAGGATCTCACTGGACAGCTACCGCCCGCTTCAAGCTGGGCAGCCCCCAGTCAATAAGGTGTTGTCCCGCCACTGTCTGCTTTCCCCATTGGGTGCATGGGGATTAGGGTCAAACCCGAACTGTGGACAGAAAATTTTGCACCAAGCATTTATCAGAATAATAGAAATAAGCAAACTCTCAGACTGAGAAGCTGGAACGTCCGGACTATGTTGACTGGACTATCCGAAAACCTACAGGGTGTAAACGATGTAAGGAAGACATCCATAATTAATGATGAGCTTAAACGACTTCAGGTGGATATAGTTGCACTTCAGGAAACGTGCCTGGCGGACTCTGAAACGGTGAGCGAGAAGGACTACACATTTTATTGGCAAGGGAAAGATGTTAATAAAACTAGAGAACACAGAGTAGGTTTTGCGGTTAAAAAATCGCTAACTAAAATGGTTGAACCAGGCGAGAATGGATCAGAACGCCTGTTAACGCTCCGCCTGCAAACTAGCACAGGTCCCATCACCCTTGTCAGTGTGTATGCTCCTACTCTGTACTCTGCCTCAGAAGCTAAAGATGAGTTCTACGAGAATCTAGCAGCAGTCATCAAAAGCATACCTAGGCAAGAACAGCTTGTTCTCCTTGGTGACTTTAACGCTAGAGTGGGTGCCGATAATGTTTCGTGGCCTTCATGTCTGGGCAGGTTTGGTATTGGCAAGATGAATGAAAATGGACAACGGCTCTTAGAGCTGTGTGTCCACCATGATCTCTGTGTGACCAACACCTACTTTCAGACAAAACCCCAGCATAAGGTGTCATGGAGACACCCACGATCCAAGCACTGGCACCAACTGGACCTGATTCTCGTCAGAAGGCCACTTCTCAGGTCTGTGCTGTCCACGCGCTCGTACCATAGTGCAGACTGTGATACAGATCACTCCTTGGTTTGCTGCAAAATCAGAGCACAACCAAGAAAACTCTATCGTGTCAGACATGAAGGGAAACCCTGCATTGATACCAGCAAGATGTCAGACCCTGTCATGATCGCTCAATTTACTGCGACCTTCAAGAAAGTGCTCAGCAGCCCTCAGCATGGTGATACTATTACAGAGAACTGGGAGCATCTACGGAACACCATTCAAAGTACTGCACTTGCCACCTTTGGTAAGAAAACGGCAAAGTCAAATGACTGGTTTGATGCTTCATCAGATGTGATGGCACCTGTCATTGAACCTAAGCGCAGTGCTATGAATGAATACAAACTTTCACCGAGTGCTAGAACCCTACAAATCCTGAAGGCTACGAGAAGCAAAGTTCAACAAACTGCTCGACGCTGTGCAAATGACTATTGGCTGCAGCTCAGTGAGAGCATCCAGATCGCAGCGCAAACAGGCAACATTAAGCAAATGTATGACGGTATAAAGAAAGCACTTGGCCCCCAAAAAAGTAAGACGGCACCGATAAAAACCATCAGCGGAGAGAAGCTAACCGATAAGGGTAAGCAGATGGAGAGGTGGGTCGAGCACTACTCTGAGCTTCATGCTAGAGAAAATACCATTACGCCTGCAGCCCTTGATGCTGTCAAATGTCTGCCAACTATGGAGGAGCTGGATGCTGAACCAACATTAGAGGAACTCAGCAAGGCCATTGATAGCTTGGCCTCTGGCAAAGCACCAGGCAGTGATGGGATTCCTCCTGATTTAATCAAATGATGTAAGAGCACGCTATTACATCCCCTGCATAGGATGCTGTGCCAGTGCTGGGAAGAGACAACTATTCCTCAAGACATGCGAGATGCCAAGATTGTAACACTGTACAAAAATAAAGGAGACAGAACTGATTGCAATAACTACAGAGGCATCTCTCTTCTTAGTATTGTTGGTAAAGCTTTTGCCAAAGTCGTCTTAATGCGACTACACAAGTTAGCTGAGCGCATATATCCAGAGTCACAGTGTGGATTCCGAGCTGGTAGATCAACAACAGACATGATCTTCTCTGTCCGCCAGCTTCAGGAAAAATCAAGAGAGCAGAAAAGGCCTTTATATATCGCCTTTATAGACCTCACAAAAGCATTTGACCTGGTTAGTAGGGATGGACTCTTCAAAATCCTCCTGAAAATAGGCTGCCCTCCTAAAATGCTGGAAATGATAAAGTCATTCCATGACGACATGAAGGGAACAATCCAATATGCTGGAAGCACGTCACAGCCCTTTGACATACGAAGTGGCGTTAAACAAGGCTGTGTTCTGGCTCCGACCCTCTTCGGGATCTTCTTTGCCTTACTCTTGAAACATGCATTCAGAGATGCAACTGAAGGAATATGCCTTCACACTAGGTCAGATGGCCGTCTGTTTAATCTTTCAAGGCTGAAGGCAAAAACAAAAATCAGAAGGGTCACTATAAGAGACTTGTTGTTCGCTGATGATGCTGCAGTCGTCACTCAAAGCCAACAGGAGCTTCAGAACTTGATGAATCGCTTCACTAAAGCATGCAAGGACTTTGGCCTCACAATAAGTCTAAAGAAAACGAATGTGCTGAGTCAGGATGCGGGTGCTGCACCAGTTATCACTATCGATAACTATGAATTGGCAGTGGTGCACCACTTCACATACCTAGGGTCTACCATCAATGACAAACTCTCACTGGATACAGAAATCGACAGCCGCATTGGCAAAGCTGCAGCTACCTTTGCCCGCCTCACATCGCGTGTTTGGGGAAACTCCAAACTCACAATGAAGACCAAAGCTGCGGTATATAATGCCTGCGTCACCAGCACACTTCTATATGGCAGCGAGACCTGGACGACCTATGCTAAGCAAGAAAGAAGGCTCAATACCTTCCATTTACGGTGTCTACGTCGCATCCTTGGCATTTCGTGGAAAGATAAAGTGACAAATGTCGAGGTGTTGTCACGTGCTGGCCTTCAAAGTATGTATACACTGCTTAGACAGCGCAGACTTCGCTGGCTTGGCCATGTTCGGCGCATGGAAGATGGTCGCAACCCAAAAGATATCTTCTATGGACAATTAGCAGATGGCAAGAGAACAGTTGGGCGACCACAGCTGAGGTTCAAAGATGTGTGCAAGAGAGATATGAGGGCACTGGACATGGATCCAGCAACATGGGAGGATGAAGCTGCCGATCGCACTAAGTGGCGATGCTATTTACGGCACCACCTCAGATTGGGCGAAGAGAGGCTCACACAACAAGCAGAGGAGGGGAGAAAACGTTGAAAGGAGCACCAGGAAAATAAGCAGCTGAGGGCTGTCACCTCAGGGGCGCATTCCCATAGTCAGTTATGACTGAATGGCTATTATTATTATTATTATTACAGAGTACCTTTCTGCTACCACCTATGACCTCAATCAGACTTATTCTTGACTAGTATGTCTGATAGCTACGTCTAATGTCTAGGGTAATGAAATGTGGTGTGCAGGTAATTAAATACACAAACACACACACAAACACTAATATTAAGCTCTATGATCAATTCAATTAACACTGTGTTTAAAATTTAGAAATTACAATTTTTTCAAATTTATTTTGTCCTGAACCAAGTTTTTCTTCTGGTCAGGACGTTTAAATCAATATGAATTAATGTCAATAGAAGTGCATATAATTGAATAATCACATGAAAAGCTTGTACATATATATATATATATATATATATATATATATATATATATATATATATATATATATATATATATATATATAAATATATATATATATATATATATATATATATATATATATATATATATAAAAGTTAAATTTTCTAATATTTATACTACAACTAAAAAGTCTTTAGGAAATTAATGCTGGATGTTGGGTCGGGGTATTTGCATCATACCCAGTCTTTGGTTAACAATGTCATTTGCTCTTTAAACAGGATTAATGGTGGCAATGTTTCTTATTTTTCACAATGTAGTTTGAATTATTTTCTAGTAGTTGATGAATCTCAGCAGGCCAGGTCTTTAATACTTAACTGGCCTGTGACGATGGAAGAAAGTTGTTCCTTAGGCCCACTCCTCACATGTGCTGAGGTAGTATGATAGGCATCTCATGTCATACAAAGACGGACTTCTCCTGAACATCTGGCACTAGCACAGTGCCAGACAAAGAAACTCTGAAGCCACAAAATTAGGCTATGTCTTAACATACTACCTAATCCACCATGTTTACAAGCAATAATACATAGAATAAAAGACAGGGTCAGATCTCTCTGACCGACCCAGCACATCTCATCCAGGCTGTTATCAAGTAGCACTAGTTTCCCATTCCTCTATGGACTGCACTGCATCTGAAATATTTTCATTAATATCTTTTTTCCATATAATAAGGTGGGTGATATGTTTCCACCTGACCACTTGAAAATAAACATCTGTATTCTACATTTCTGATAGTTTATCATATTATAATTCAACCTCTAGGCCCTGGACAGTCGGCTGGGGACCTAGAATAAGTACTCACTTGTCGTAATCATTTTTCATTATATGGCAGTATCAATCACTCAGAATTGTTAAATAACAGGTTAATAATTTTTCCCTTACCACAATTCAAAATGAAAACACACAGATACATTGAAATAGCACAAACTCAGCTGAGCTGCTGGCTAGACTAGGGCGTTCCACTACTATTAGTATATATTCAATGGACGACAAACTTCTTAGCCTCGACGATCTGCTTGTATGGGCAGTCTTCAACAAAATGGCAACTTGCCGGCAAATTATCCAATAACATTAACTAGTTCGTCCAATGAGAGTACTTCCCCTCTACAATTTAAAATTTCAAACATAAATGTCCAAATTTTGGTCTAATGAGTAGTGTATTTCTGTCGGTCGGTCCGTCCGAACTTGTCATTCCCCAAAAATGGACTTGGTTTTTCCCAAAAATGGACTTGGTTTTGGGCCCAGCTACAAAAAAAAACTATTCAAATTTTCTCTCACTCACTTCTTAGATTTCTACTGCGAAGATATTTTTAGATTCTATCCGCCTTGTCTCCCCTTGTTTACATGTAATTTTTTTTTCTTCGTCTCAAGGACGCGTCAAAATGTAACTTATAGTGGCTGCAAACTAACATCTGTTGGCGAGTCTGCATCGAACAAATCAGTCTTTTGTCAAAAACTTCTGATTTATCTGTTCGTCCTTTTATTTGAAAGCATATTATTTGTCAGGAAAAGATAAGCTCTTAAACTAGCTAACTTTTGTGATTCTAAACCTATTAATAAGAAATTCCATGTTTTTTTTCACGTTTGTCTTGAAATCTATAAACTACTACTCGTTCACTTCTTTTACCGCTATTTTCAAACTAATTACGTGATTCTCCCGTAGTACGTGGGAATTTACGTCATTCTAAACAAGAGCTAAACCTGTTTTCGTGACCAATTGACTACATGTTCTTACTTTTACATCGTATTTCAAACCACTAGCTACAAGTTCGCGCGTATGCTAGTTTTATATTCAAATGCGTGCAGACGGCATCATTTTTTTCTTCCCTCCTTTTCTTGCCCCGTCTGAACGAATAGGCCTTTCGTGTCCCCATGTTATAAATAGTTGGTTTTCAATGACACTAGAAAACGATGGTACGGTCTACCAAAATCAACGTGCTTGTGGCGTGGGCGAAGAAGCAGCAGCGTATCTCAACTATATTTTAAGCTTACATTTTATTTTAACTTTTATCTTTATAAATGGAGGATTTTATCGTTGTATCAATGTATTCCATCACACATCTCCCCACTTGAGAACATGCACTAATGCAAGTTCCAAAACCAGTGATACACATAAATAAAATTAACTCCTTACGCCTGCTGAATACTCTAAATTTGATCACAGGGGTGCCTACTGAGGAAATCTGCACCGACATTCTGTGATCCCGGAATATATTCAATGTTAAATTGATATGGCTGTAATAATAAAGACCATCGTAATAATCTGGCATTTTCATGCTTGGCCTGAGATAAAAATACGAGCGGCTGGTGATCTGTTTGCACCACAAAAGTCCTACCATACAGATAGATTTGGAACTTTTTTATTGCCCAGATTAACGCTAAACACTCTTTTTCGCTTGTGGAATAGCCTTGTTCCGCTTTATTCAACTTGCGGCTAGCATAAGCGACTTGGTTCAGTTCCCCATTGGGTGAAGAGGATCTTTGCAACAAAGTAGCCCCCAGGCCCACGTTGCTTGCGTCCGTTCTCACCACAAAGTCCTGAGTCAAATCAGGAAATTTGAGAATAGGCTTGCTAGTGAGTTTTTCCTTTAACTCTTGGAATGCCAATTCACACTGCGCTGACCAAACACTTTTATCTGGATTTCCCTTGCGAGTCAAATCAGTCAGAGGAGCATATATAGAGTTAAAGTTTTTGATATATTTTTGGTAGAACCCACACAACGACACGAATGATCGCACGTCTTTCTTTGTTTGTGGTCTATGTGCTCTCTGCAGTTTTTCCAAGTTCTTGGGGTCAGGGGTCATGTTACCCTGATATACCGTATTGTTGCGTGCATATTTTGACGCACATATTACAAAAATCGATATGGCTATTTAATATGGAAAAGATATAGACATTCATTCATTTGTGTATGAAAATGCTGTCTATGGGGAAGGCTAGATAATCCATAATTGTTTTACCTTTTTGATTATAGGAGTAATCGTTCTTGATATTAATTCGGCGCATGGATATGACACCCATGTCCGTACCTATTTCTTAGGGCCAGAAAATAGATTAATTTGCTTATTATGTTTATGGCCTGAATTCATATGTATTACATATTATTAGGACAAGTAGAATCAGTCCTATATTGTATATTTTGGATGGGTAGGCAGGACTATATTCTTGTTACACCGCTCTAGCGGAAGTAGGAGTTGTCTTGTCTAGTCGTGATGAGTTCCGATGTACCGTGATAATGGCGGGTACGCATTTTCAAAGGGCTGGTAGATTCTTAAGGAAAAATGATTTATGAAATGGTTTTCTTCTATAGGAGATTGTGTCTCTACTAGAGTTTGTGTTAGAGACTCTCCTAAGGTACGGTACAATGTATAATTCGGACTCCATGTATTGCCAGACCCTATTTTGATGATCTCATGTCGGTTAGACCTAGATGGAACATTGTGCTTCGTATCGCTAGGGTCGTGTTTTGTATCGACGAAGATGACAGGCTTTCCTACAGCAGTGATGTCTACGTGAATTAACTTGATTACTGTAGAGCTGTATGGAAAACTTTATGAAATTATTCCTATGCACATTATAAAGTAACTTTGGCTTATATATATACCTTCCTATGTGTGAGTGAACGACAACTCAGGAAGGCGGCCATGTTATATTCCTGTCATCATATTTTTGATCACTGTCCAAAGAACGGGGCATGTATCTTATTACTCGGACAGTGACAAGGAGATCTCAATCTTGATAGAAACCCCCTTTTCGTGGTTTCATAATATGCTACAAACTATGGACGTCAAGCAACTTCAGTTATTTACCGATCCGCCTTCACTGACGCGTTTAGTCAGATAGGGGATGCGGCCATAATGTATCATGACATTGAACTTTTGATGTACTACCCATTATTTATGAATGTGTCATGACTTCAGATCTGCTATGTATGCCTACAAATTGATGTGTCAACATACCCATGATGTACTCGTTATGTCCCAGTGTGTACGTCTGAATAAATTGTGTAAACAAAGATTCCAGCAGTCTGCATTGGTGCCTTGTAGACACAAGTGTATGAGTGATTAGATTGGTCAGAACACGAACAGTACACCATTCGCGTTAATCACACTCTACACTTCTACTCCATACATACACCATCCTGCGTCGGTTGAAGTGCCAAGTTTAGGGCCTGCTTCCCCTGGAGCCTTAGAGGGAAACTACTATTTACAGCTGCCTTTGCCTTCCCTAACTCAGGACTAGGGTGAGTTACCCATTTACCGCTGGGTAAACTGGAGCATGCCTGATCTCAACGACTCTGTACACTTCTTTACAGACTGACACTTACAGAGCGTGCGTGTGAAAGAAATTTTACAGTGGTGAGCCAGATTCCTGGGTCCAGCCTACGCAGTTTTGTGTTGAGAATCACAGTTTACAGTTGAAAGAACATTTGTTTGACCACATCAACACCAGTAGGACAGCTATACAGTCGATGTCAGCTTGACCTGTATTACCGATAGGATGCTGTATCTAGGTCAGCGCTTGTTGACAGTTTTTCGCTGTACAGACGGTATTACACAGGCAGTTGTATCAAGTGTAGAAAATATCTGGAGCAGTATTGTTGACATTTCTCAACGTACAGAAGAATCACAGTGTTGTTGAACATAAAGTGCATATTTCATCGTTGGATCTTCATATGCTCAACGAAAAAAAAAACTGAACTGTGTAATAGTTTAAAATTAAATCTGTTACTGAATAAAGTGGCAAGTTATTAGTATTAAAATAAACTGTGCCTGCTTTACAGTACTATACATTGCAACTACAACACATTGCATGATATGATACACACATTGATGATTTATATGCTATTTATGTTTACATGTTATTTGTTTATATGTGTAGGTGTTTATATGTTGCGGGCCTGGATGGGAGGTGACTAGAGCAGGAAATACCGAGTGATATTGGTCTTGTTCTGGCGTTCTATAGGGAGCAATTTCTTAATTGAAATTTGCATGCAACTTAGTTTGCAAATATTTGGTTAGTTGTGACGACTGTTTCATATTTGTATTTGTAACATTTTTTCTGTTCTTTATTTTTGTTTGATTTGTTTGTATAATTGTAGGTCTCATCTTTCCTTTCATTTCAGTTTTTTACACCCTTATGTTTATACACTGTGGCGTTATTTGTCTTGTTATCTTATTGCAGTTATCATCACGGATTCTGTGATCATTTTTTTCATTTCTCCTATTTTAATTTGATTTGATCTCTGCAAATGTATTCATATTGTCTTTTCTTGTTTGTCCTTTGTAATGTCTTTAGTTGACATATGACATAGGAGGTATAGTTGTATACACTTATAGTATAGTACAGATCAGTACTTTATGATTATTTTCCACAGGTACTCAAGTGATCATTGATTACATTAAAGTGTACAAGACCTTTGTAAGGCTTGTCTCCCAAAGTGATTGGTATAGGAAATATTATTTTCCACAGGTACTCAAGTGATCATTGATTACATTAAGGTATACAAGACCTTTGTAAGGCTTGTCTCCCACAGTATTGGAGATACAGTTATTGTTGTCCACAGGTACTCAAGTTATCATTGGTTATTATAAACCATACAAGTTTTCACTAAGATTAAGTCTATGGTATAGACTTGTCTCCCATTAAAGTGAAATAAGGTAATTTATTTACTTTTTCAGGTTTCTGATTTAAGAAGACAAAATGTCTACATTAGATTACTTTATAGCACAAGGAAAATCCCTTGATAAGACTGGGAAAGACTTAGAACAATGGGCTGTTGCTCAATATGACAAAGCATTAGCTGCTGAAGAGAGAAAAGCTGCTGCTGAGGAAAAAAAAGCTGCGGCTGAGGAGAGAAAACTTCAAATAGAAGAAAAAAAATTAGAAGCTGCTGCTGCTGCTGAAGAGAGAAAAGCTCTAGCTGAAGAAAAAAGATTAGAAAAAGAAGCTGATACTGCTGCTGAACTAAAGAAATTGCAGATGCAAGTGGAGGAAAGGAGATTTGATGCAGAACAGAAGAAATTAGAAGCTGCTGCTGCTGCTGCAGCTGAACAAAAAAAATTAGAAGCTGCTGCAGAACAGAAAAGATTAGATAGAGAAGCTGAAGAGAGAAAAGCAATAAGAGAACATGAATTTGAGTTAGAGAAATTAAAATTGACAAGTATGAGTAATGTTAATCAGGCATCTAGTGGTAATGGTAAACCCTTTGTGTACAAGGTCAAGGTACCAGCGTTCAACTCTGCCAGTGATGATATAGCATTCTGGCTTGATAGATTTGAACGTGCTTGTCGTGCTCATAATGTTGACAAATCACAGTATGTGAATCAGTTGTCTGAAAATCTAAAAGGGGAGTCTCTGAGTAAGTTATATTTTGTTGAAGAGGCCGACAAGGATAATTATGATGCTGTTAGGGCAGCTTTGATAAAGAGATATCAGCTGTCTGAGGAAGGTTATCGTCTTTTGTTTAAAACAATGAGACCTGAGGTAGGTGTAGAATTCTCAGAATTCATCTCAAAAGCACGAATTACACTTTCACGATGGATTGAATTATCCAAAACAGAGAAAACATTTGATGGTCTTACGGATTTATTGCTAAGAGACAAGGTCATGTCTTCTGTAAATAAATCATTCCTAGAGTTCTTACATGAGCGTAAACCTAGTACATTAAAGCAAATGGAAGAATATTGTGACCAGTATGCCACGGCACACCCTGACATGATTCTTAGTAACTCTAACATTAAAGAGAGTATGCCAGTTGCTTCGGCAACAGAATATAATCAGAATTACTCACACAAATTCCAAGGAGCTAAAAATAAATTTGATAAAAAGGTTAATTGGAATAAGTATCAAAACCAAGATAACCACTCAAATCAGAGTTCTTCTTTGAAGAACTGGAATCGGGCTGATAGTCCTCGACACGCGAGGGGTACCCATAATTTTAGAAATTCTCGGAAAGGGAGTAGCTATAGGAACTACCCAAGTGCTTCATGGAGACAAAAAAACCAATATTACAGGGATACTCAATATAATGAGCGTGATGATTATGATCATGAATATTATGATTCAAACCCAAATAGGGGTTATAACAGAGGCAATAATAATTATAGAGACAATTATAACCGAGGTAGATCACAACACAAAAGACATAGTAAATCTTATTACCAGGCTAACTCTGCACAACAGGAGTTCCACGACACCGATAATCAGAATAATGATAAAAAAGACTCCAATAGTGTAGCAAATTCCGCTTTCGATTTTGCTAGAGCATCTGAGTGTTCGCAATGCAAAACATTATTCGATCCAACCACAGTTTCTACTTTAAGCTGCGGTCACCCGCTTCCCGCTCTCCATGCGTCAATCGCGCATAATGGAAGGGGTGCTCTTGTCTTTAATAGGGGCCTAATAGATGGTACTCCGGTATCAATTCTTTTCGATTCGGGGTGCACTACCATCGGAGTGAGGCAATCACTCGTAAATCCTTCTCGAGCTACAGGCAATATAGTCAAATGTGTAACATTTGGTGGCACATTGGAGAAGTACTCCACTGCCATTATCAATATTGCTACGCCTTTCTTTACAGGAGAGGTGCAAGCATGTCTCTTGCCGAATCCGATCGCTGATCTTATCATCGGTCGCATTCATGGAGTGAAAGAATGCACTCCACAGCAAATTTCTAATTGGGAAAATGTTAATATGCAATCTGCTAATGCAGTAATCACTAGGGCTCAAGCTCTTAATATGCCACAATCTTCACATTCTGAAGATAATGATGCGCAGATCCAAGATGATCCCTTGGAGATTTCCCACGATTCCTTTATCAAACAGCAGGAAGATGATCCTACTCTAAAGAAATTCTTTACTCTGGCAACAAAAGGTGATCCGAATAAGGATACAAATCGTAAATCTTGGATTACGATGAAGAATGGCGTACTTGTACGTATGGTACAAGACTCCGCTAAGTCCATTCATTCTCAAATCCTTGTGCCTAAAAATATGAGAGTTAAAATCTTACAGCACGCTCATGATTCGCAGTGTGCTGGACATATGGGTTTTTCCCGTACTAAAGCTAGAGTTCTTCAATCTTTCTTTTGGCCTGCTGTGAATAAGGACATACGAATCTATTGTCGATCTTGTAAAGTATGTCAAGAGATTAAATCCAGAGGTCCACGCCATGATGCACCTATTCAGGCTGCAGACATTCCCATTCGGCCATTTCAAAAAATGGCGATAGACATCATTGGTCCATTTAAGATAAAGTCTGCTAGAGGACACCAATTTATTTTGACGTGTGTTGATATGTGCACACGTTGGCCGGAGGCTGTTCCTCTAAAGAGCATAACTACTGCTGATGTCGCAGATGCTCTTTGGTTAATATTTTCTCGTCTGGGGTTTCCAGCAGAAATATTATCCGACCATGGTACCCAACTCATATCGGATACCATGTCTCAAGTAATGTCGACTCTGAAGATAGAGAGATCGCTGAGTAGTATTTATCATCCTATGTCCAATGGGATGGTGGAACGTTTGAATAGAACTCTGAAAAACCTACTAGGTAAGATAACAGAAGATCATCCTCAGGATTGGGATAGGGTTTTACCCGCGGCTCTCTTTGCATATAGAGAGGTCGCCAACGAACATACAGGATTTTCTCCCTTTGAACTTGTCTTTGGCGCGAAACCGCGAGGTCCTATGTCCTTACTTCATGATCTTATAACTGCTGATAATATTGTCGATGACACAAAATCCTCTTATGAATATGTCATCGCACTTAGACACAAGATTATTGAAGCATGCAAATTGGCAACTGCTTCTTCTGAATTTGCGAAACAGAAGGCAAGGGAATTTGCCAATAAAAAGAGATGTTTGCGACAACTTTGTCCAGGTGACAAAGCATTTGTCTTGCTACCTTGTAGGGAAAATAGACTTCTCATTTCTTGGAAAGGTCCGTACGATATAATATCAAAAGTTTCCGATGTTGACTATATCGTCGATATTGACGGGAAGCGTAAAACCTTCCACATCAACATGCTCACGGAATTCCATGAACGTCCTGATTATTTACAACCTGTTTTCCAGGCAACGGACGATTTTCCAGTCCAACATGGACAGTACTCATCTCTGTCAGTAATACAGGATGAGGAAACGAGTTTCTCGGATGTAAATTTACCTTTTCCAATGATTCCTCTTCACTCTAATGAATCATGGAAAGATGTTGCAATTTCTCCAGAATTATCTCCAGGAGAGCAGAAACAAGTTTCTACTATGTTAGAACAATTTCAGGATGTCCTTACTGACATTCCTGGTCAAACTGATGTCATTCAACATGACATTATTCTTACTGACCATAGTCCTATAAGAGTCAGACCGTATCCTATCCCGATACATTTTCAAGCACAGGTAGAGAAAGAGTTAGATGAGATGATAGAGTTAAAAATTATTGAACCATCCACATCAGCATATTCTTCGCCGATGGTTATAGTACGAAAAAAAGACAATAACATACGTCTTTGCGTGGATTATCGCAAATTGAATCAAGTGACTAAATTTGATGCTGAACCTATGCCTTTACTAGAAGAGCTACTTACGAGACTATCGAATTCTCACTTCTTTACTAAACTCGATTTGTCTAAGGGATATTGGCAAGTTCCACTATCCGAACACGCCAAACCGTTTACTGCTTTTTCGACGCCTAGGGGTCTATTCCAATGGAATTTCATGCCTTTCGGTCTTATGAACGCCCCTGCAACATTTGTACGCATGATGCGTCGAATCCTATCTCATCGCTCAGATGTCATTGCGTATCTTGATGACATCTGTCTTTTCAGTGATACTTGGAACGATCACTATAATGGTATAAATGAACTATTGTCTATCTTACGCGAGCATAACCTGACAGCGAAACCATCGAAAGCATGTATTGGTTTTAGCGAAATATCTTTCTTAGGACACCGTGTTGGTCATGGGTTCCTAAAAACAGAAGACCATAATACAAGTAAGATACTTAACATTTCTATTCCTAAGACTAAAAAGCAAGTGCGAAGTCTCTTAGGTCTAATACAATTTTATGGACGATTCATTCCGAATCTGTCCTCCATTATGTCACCTCTTTCTTCCTTGCTAAAGAAAGGGTCTCCTAATGTAGTCCATTGGACTCAAGAATGTCAATCCTCTTTGGATAAGGTTAAAACTATGTTTTCTACTTCACCTATCCTAGTATTGCCTTCTAAGGATAAGACATTTATTCTTCGTAGTGACGCTTCATCCACCGGGATTGGAGCAGCACTAATGCAAGAGTACTCTGGAACTCTGCATCCTGTGATGTATATTTCTCGGAAATTAAATGCCGCAGAGAAGAATTACTCGGTCCTAGACCGTGAATTATTGGCTATGGTTTGGTCAATCCTTAAACTGCAAAGATTTCTTCTGGGCGCGCATTTCATTGTGGAAACTGACCAGAAAGCTCTTACGGCTATTCAGAGTAAAAATCTGAAGAGCGCGAGATCAACGCGATACGCGATTGCTCTACAGCCATTTCATTTCTCGGGGCGAGCTATCCGTGGGTCAGAAAATGTGATGGCAAATATTTTGTCTAGATGCCCACATGATTCATAACTGTTATACAACTTTGATACAGTTGTTTCTATGTTGAAATGTGTACACATATGTAATATATCATATATTGATTGTAACACTACTTAGCGGTTCATTGATATTTATTCACCGCTGATCTTTCAATGTTTTTCGTCTTTGATGATCATGATGTTAAGATATCTTAGATGAAATTTATGTATAAACTAATGTGGAAATTGTGTCATTGCTAATATTGTAGTATGCGTTGGTGACACCTCTCTGGAAATATTAATACTTAGAGAAGTACCTTCTCTAAGGTCATAAAACTTATGCTTATCATCTGCGCATTGTTATTGGTGCGTTGTGAGCCTATTGTATGTTGCTCCTAGATGTATTTCAAAAAAAAAAAATGTACCATTTTTTTTCCCGAGGGGTGTGGTAATCTGTTGCGTGCATATTTTGACGCACATATTACAAAAATCGATATGGCTATTTAATATGGAAAAGATATAGACATTCATTCATTTGTGTATGAAAATGCTGTCTATGGGGAAAGCTAGATAATCCATGTTTGATTCACACTTTTGATTATAGGAGTAATCGTTCTTGATATTGATCCGGCGCATTGATTGACACCCATGTTCATACTTATTTTTAGGGCCAGAAAATAGATTAATTTGCTTATTATGTTTATGGCCTGAATTCATATGTATTACATATTATTAGTACAAGTAGAATCAGTCCTATATTGTATATTTTGGATGGGTAGGCAGGACTATATTCTTGTTATTCCGCTCAAACAGAAGAAGGACTTGTCTTGACAAGTCGTGATGAGTTCCGATGTACCGTGATAATGGCGGGTACGCATTTTCAAAGGGCTGGTAGATTCTTAAGGAAAAATGATTTATGAAATGGTTTTCTTCTATAGGAGATTGTGTCTCTACTAGAGTTTGTGTTAGAGACTCTCCTAAGGTACGGTACAATGTATAATTCGGACTCCATGTATTGCCAGACCCTATTTTGATGATCTCATGTCGGTTAGACCTAGATGGAACATTGTGCTTCGTATCGCTAGGGTCGTGTTTTGTATCGACGAAGATGACAGGCTTTCCTACAGCAGTGATGTCTACGTGAATTAACTTGATTACTGTAGAGCTGTATGGAAAACTTTATGAAATTATTCCTATGCACATTATAAAGCAACTTTGGCTTATATATATACCTTCCTATGAGTGAGTGAACGACAACTCAGGAAGGCGGCCATGTTATATTCCTGTCATCATATTTTTGATCACTGTCCAAAGAACGGGGCATGTATCTTATTACTCGGACAGTGACAAGGAGATCTCAATCTTGATAGAAACCCCCTTTTCGTGGTTTCATAATATGCTACAAACTATGGACGTCAAGCAACTTTAGTTATTTACCGATCCGCCTTCACTGACGCGTTTAGTCAGATAGGGGATGCGGCCATAATGTATCATGACATTGAACTTTTGATGTACTACCCATTATTTATGAATGTGTCATGACTTCGGATCTGCTATGTATGCCTACAAATTGATGTGTCAACATACCCATGATGTACTCGTTATGTCTCAGTGTGTACGTCTGAATAAATTGTGTAAACAAAGATTCCAGCAGTCTGCATTGGTGCCTTGTAGACACAAGTGTATGAGTGATTAGATTGGTCAGAACACGAACAGTACACCATTCGCGTTAATCACACTCTACACTTCTACTCCATACATACACCATCCTGCGTCGGTTGAAGTGACCAAGTTTAGGGCCTGCTTCCCCTGGAGCCTTAGAGGGAAACTACTATTTACAGCTGCCTTTGCCTTCCCTAACTCAGGACTATGGTGAGTTACCCATTTACCGCTGTGTAAACTGGAGCATGCCTGATCTCAACGACTCTGTACACTTCTTTACAGACTGACACTTACAGAGCGTGCGTGTGAAAGAAATTTTACACGTATGTTCCAAGAATTCCAACTCTTTGCATCCAATACAACAGTTTGTTGGTCTAGCAGTCAAGTTTGCTTCTCTGAGCCTATCAAATAGCATATTCAGAGAGTTAACGTGTTCTTCAAATGTTTCTGTGGCGATGAGGATATCATCCATGAAATTCATGATACATGGATTATTCAAGGGATCCAACAATTTGCGCATCATCCTAGAAAATACACTCGGAGCATTTTTCAATCCGAATGGCAACATGTTGAATTTATAATGCCCTTCCGAGGTGCTAAAAGCTAAATAACGTCGAACCTCAGGCTTCACTGGAATCTGGTAATAGCCTTTGCTAAGATCCACCTTCGAAAAATATTTTGCCTTGTTCAGTCTGGCAAATAACTGTTTTGTGTCCGGTAATGGATCTACCTGACCTTCTGTGACAGCATTCAGTTTCCTGTAATCTATGCACAGTCTATGTTCCCCAGACGGTTTCCTCAACAAAACTACACTGGAGCTAAAAGAAGATTCACTGTGAGAAATAATCCCTTCTTTCAACAAATAATCTATCTCCTCTTTCAATGCTTTCTCCTTAGCAAACGGAACAGAATAGGCTCTCATACAGATTGGTGTTGAGTCTACCAGCTTCATACCATACTCTAGCAAATTAGTATGCCCCGGTTTGTCTGTTAACACATCTGTATGTTCCTCCAGAACCTGTTGAACTCTCTCCCTCTGATTTTTAGTCAGGTGCTTACTGACTTTTACCTGTGCGGCTGTCTCACAGGGGTGTAATGGGTATTCATGTGAGGTGAGTGGTTCCTTTTTCATTTCGGTTGCGATAGCCAAGGTCAGTAAAGGGGTGCCTTCCTGGATTTGTCTGTCCAGATACTTCTTTAAAAGGTTCACATGATATATTTTCTCCTTCCCCTTTTTGTCAATTTTATAGTTTGTTCTAGACACCTTCTCTAGAACCGTGTATGGACCTTGCCATCCAATTTGCAACTTATTATTGCTGCCGGGTAGTAGAAGAAGCACTTTCTCTCCCACAGCTAATTCTCTGTCCTTTGCTTTCCTATTAAAATAAGCTGCATGTTTCTTCCTGGCTTGTCTCAAATTATCATTTGCCAGTTTCCATCCAGCTTTCAGACGAGTGGTCAGCTCGTTCACATATTGATATGATGAGGTAACAGTCTCTTCTGCCTTCTCATCTGTCCAGGTCCTCAACAAGGAACTAATGGACTAATATTTTGCTGAACTTATTTTTCATGACACCGGTAATGTCCCTTACACTAGAAGCCTTGTATTGAGGACGTTTTTTCCTTTTGTCATCACATACAAATCGTCCACTACCAATTCTTTTCTTGGGGTTGTCTCCCCACTTTAAATTCCTTGTGAGAGATCTTCTCTCTCTGTTATTTTCCTCCAGTTCACATAATTCCGACCGAGGGATTGTCGGCTTATTCTGGGATAAAACATCTCTTTGTACTCGTCGCATAGTGGCCATGTTAATACATTTAAGTGAAGACTGTGTGTGAAAAGGGGCTCCCATTCCACTTTGTCTACTTTATTATAATTATTTTTCCTTCCAGGCCTAAGTTTGCTCCGTGGCGTTTCGAGGTCCTGCACATTTTTTTCCCTTTGTGGGTGTTCCCTTATGAAATACGCCACATGCTTCTACAAAGTTCTCAATGTCGACATTTACGTAGGGCCAATAGTATTTTCGACCAACCTTTTGGCAGAAGGTACCTATTTTCTCATGGTCACCATCTTTTCCAACATGTAAGCTCCTTATTAAATTTGCCCTATATGCCTTTGGAAGTACCAGCTGGTTGTTACCATTTGTTCCAGTTCCGGCCTTCCTGTATAGCAATTTGTTCTTCATATAATAATCTCCCTTGCTTGGAGGTGTGTGACATTTGGGCAATTTTTTAAAACATGGCTTGAGTGTCCTATCCTCAGCCTGCGCCTTCCTCATCTCTTCTGGATGAGCATTTATAGGTTCACCTTCTTCCTCCTTTGACTGTGACCTGGTCTGCACTGTCGCTATGATCACAGATTTCTTAGGATTCCCCAAGTAGACGTATCTACACCCCAATATCAGAAGGTAGATGGGTTCATCTATTACTGCTGCTCTGATTTTTCCTTCCACATAGCGAGTTTTCAGAGTTATCCTTGCGATGGGAAGTGTCATGAGTGGTATGTCCTTAGTCGCCCCTTGTATTTCCACTGTTTCGGTGGTATACTGACTTGGGTCCACTAGGCTCGACCTCACAACTGAATCAAAATCCAAACCTGTATCATATAGGCACCTTATAGTGACCCCGTTACAAACAACATCCTCACAAACTGGGGGGTGATAAGGTTCCTGCTGTCCAGTAAGTTTAACCTTTAATCTCTGGTTCCCCGATTTCATTGCAGCAATGTTAGAAGGTTTCCTTTTACAAACTTCGGTGTTATGGTTGTCCATCCTACACCATTTACACCACCTCTTTCCTTGGTTAAAAGGTTTTCTTTCATTATATTTTTGGTCATTGAACTGTGAGTTTCTATCACGATAATCATTTCGTGGCCTATCAAAGTTTGTCCTACCTTTGTTACCTTGTTCTTTGGCATCAAATTTATGAAAGTGCTGTGTAGCCTTAAAATTCTCTATATGTTTCTTTTTAGTGCCAGCTACCTCTGCCTGGGCTGCTTGATACCTCTCAGCGACATTCAATACCTCACCCAACCTCTCTGCACCTTGTTCCATGAGAAACTTTCTCAGGTCTGGAGCCATGGACTCTCTTAATTGCTCTATCATGATCATTTCTTTAAGATCTTGGGTCTTCCCCAGAGCAGTCCATTTCTCCAAATAGGTTTCCTGTCTGGCAGAGAATTGGTGCTATGTCTCCCCAGACAAAAGCTTAGCATTTCTGAACTTCTTACGATAAAATTCACCATTCTTTTCATATCTTAATAACAGAGCCTGCTTTAGCATGTCATAATTGTCTTGGTCGACTCTATTCATTTTGGCAAAAACTTCATAAGATGTACCCCTAAGCCCCTGGGATAACTTGAGGCTCCACCTCTCTCTCTCTCTAACCCATATGTGGTAGCCAAAAGTTCAAACCTACCTAAATACCCTTCTATGTCATCATCTTTCTCAACAAAATGGTCTAAATGAAAACCCATAGCTGAGGTTGAGGCTCCCTGACTAGGAGTGGCATCGGAGGGAAAGGGGCTGGCACCATTTTCAGGAGCATGGCCTTGTAATTCCAACTCCCTTAGTCGTAACTCGTGCTCCCTTTGCAATCTCCTATCTTCTGCTTCCCTCTCAGCAGCCAGTCTCTTTTCTTCTGCTTCTCTTTCACCAGCCAGTCTCTTTTCCTCTGCTTCCCTTTCTGCCTTTTTTTTTCTAATTGGAGCTTTTTAATCTCCCTATTTGCTTCCAATGCCCTAGTCTCTTTGTCAGCCTCAATCTGCAGCCTCTTAAGTTCTTTGTCAGCCTCAATTTGTAACCTCTTGTCTTCAGCTAACCTCCTATCCTCCCTTTCAATATACTTGTCGCATTATGAAGTTACATATTGGATCAAAACCTGACCGTCCATATTCATTTCTTTAGCAGTCAGCACAGCAGCCGATCTGAATTTGGCTAGATCTGCCATCCTGTATCACACAACTCTAATAACGTTCTAAGATAGATTACAAAATCTAATTATCAAAATGACACTCTACTTAATTAATTACTACTGGCTGTGAAGATTCATCAACTCTTACTTTCCACCTTAAATATGTATTATGAATAACTTTTAATTTTAGGGACACTGTTGCATTTATACCAACTTATACCCCAATAGTTTAATTCCCGGACCAGGAAACCCCAATATTTGTGGTGGGTTTTGATGTTATTAAGTGTGGTTGCTATGTTACCTAGTGTACTGAATGAGGTCAGCTGTGAAGGTCCCTGAAGATAACAGTTTATGTGAGTTTACAGAGTACCTTTCTGCTACTACCTATGGCCTCAATCAGACTTATTCTTGACTAGTATGTCTGATAGCTACGTCTAATGTCTAGGGTAATGAAATGTAGTGTGCAGGTAATTAAATACACAAACACACACACACAAACACTAATATTAAGCTCTATGATCAATTCAATTAACACTGTGTTTAAAATTTAGAAATTACAATTTTTTCAAATTTATTTTGTCCTGAATCAAGTTTTTCTTCTGGTCAGGACGTTTAAATCAATATGAATTAATGTCAATAGAAGTGCATATAATTAAATAATCACATGAAAAGCATAATACATAGAATAAAAGACAGGGTCAGATCTCTCTGACCGACCCAGCACATCTCATCCAGGCTGTTATCAAGTAGCACTAGTTTCCCATTCCTCTATGGACTGCACTGCATCTGAAATATTTTCATTAATATCTTTTTTCCATATAATAAGGTGGGTGATATGTTTCCACCTGACCACTTGAAAATAAACATCTGTATTCTACATTTCTGATAGTTTATCATATTATAATTCAACCTCTAGGCCCTGGACAGTCGGCTGGGGACCTAGAATAAGTACTCACTTGTCGTAATCATTTTTCATTATATGGCAGTATCAATCACTCAGAATTGTTAAATAACAGGTTAATAATTTTTCCCTTACCACAATTCAAAATGAAAACACACAGATACGTTGAAATAGCACTAACTCAGCTGAGCTGCTGGCTAGACTAGGGCGTCCCACTACTATTAGTATATATTCAATGGACGACAAACTTCTTAGCCTCGACGATCTGCTTGTATGGGCAGTCTTCAACAAAATGGCAACTTGCCGGCAAATTATCCAATAACATTAACTAGTTCGTCCAATGAGAGTACTTCCCCTCTACAATTTAAAATTTCAAACATAAATGTCCAAATTTTGGTCTAATGAGTAGTGTATTTCTGTCGGTCGGTCCGTCCGAACTTGTCATTCCCCAAAAATGGACTTGGTTTTTCCCCAAAATGGACTTGGTTTTGGGCCCAGCTACAAAAAAAAAACTATTCAAATTTTCTCTCACTCACTTCTTAGATTTCTACTGCGAAGATATTTTTAGATTCTATCCGCCTTGTCTCCCCCTTGTTTACATGTAATTTTTTTTTCTTCGTCTCAAGACGCGTAAAAATGTAACTTATAGTGGCTGCAAACTAACATCTGTTGGCGAGTCTGCATCGAACAAATCAGTCTTTTGTCAATAACTTCTGATTTATCTGTTCGTCCTTTTATTTGAAAGCATATTATTTGTCAGGAAAAGATAAGCTCTTAAACTAGCTAACTTTTGTGATTCTAAACCTATTAATAAGAAATTCCATGTTTTTTTCCACGTTAGTCTTGAAATCTATAAACTACTACTCGTTCACTTCTTTTACCGCTATTTTCAAACTAATTACGTGATTCTCCCGTAGTACGTGGGAATTTACGTCATTCTAAACAAGAGCTAAACCTGTTTTCGTGACCAATTGACTACATGTTCTTACTTTTACATCGTATTTCAAACCACTAGCTACAAGTTCGCGCGTATGCTAGTTTTATATTCAAATGCGTGCAGACGGCATCATTTTTTTCTTCCCTCCTTTTCTTGCCCCGTCTGAACGAATAGGCCTTTCGTGTCCCCATGTTATAAATAGTTTGTTTTCAATGACGTGCTTGTGGCGTGGGCGAAGAAGTAGCAGCGTATCTCAACTATATTTTATGCTTACATTTTATTTTAACTTTTATCTTTATAAATGGAGGCTTTTATCGTTGTATCAATGTATTCCATCACAGCCAGGCTGAACAAGGTAAAACATTTTTCTAAGGTGGTTCTTAGCAAAGGCTGTTACCAAATTCCAGTAAAGCCAGAGGTTCGACCTTATTTAGCATTTAGCACCTCGGAAGGTCATTATGAGTTCAACATGTTACCGTTTGGGTTGAAAAATGCCACGAGTGTGTTTTCTAGGATGATGCGAAAATTATTGGATCCCCTGAAAAATCCATGTATTTCGAATTTTATGGACGATATTCTCATTGCTACGGAAACATCTGAGGAACACGTTACCTCTTTGAATATGCTGTTTGATAGACTCAGAGAGGCTAACTTAACAGCTAGGCCAACAAAATGTTGTATTGGTTGTAAAGAGTTGGAATTCTTGGGACATACGGTACATCAGGGTAGCATGACCCCTGATCCCAAGAATCTGGAAAAATTAAAAAGATCACCTAGACCACAAACAAAGAAAGACGTGCGATCTTTCGTGTCGTTGTGTGGTTTCTACCAAAAGTATATTAAAAATTTTAACTCTATATGTGCTCCTCTGACGGATTTAACTCGCAAAGGTCAACCTGATACTATAATGTGGTCCGCACAGTGTGAATTGGCTTACCAGGAGTTTAAAGAAAAACTCACAAGCAGGCCAGTATTGCAATTGCCTGACTTGAATCAAGAATTTATCGTGAGAAGTGACGCAAGCAATGTGGGCCTAGGCGCTACATTGTTGCAAAGGTCCTCCTCACAAGAGGGGGAATTGAACCCAGTCACTTATGCAAGCCGCAAGTTGAACAAGGCGGAAAAAAATTATTCAACAAGTGAAAAGGAATGTATAGCTTTGATATGGGCTATAAAATAATTCCAGATTTATTTATATGGCAGGACCTTTGTGGTCCAAACGGATCATTCACCTCTCGTATTCCTGTCACAGGCCAAGCATGAAAATTCCAGATTATTGAGATGGTCTTTATTATTGCAGCCATACACATTTCTGATTGAATATATTCCCGGTCCTAAGAACGTGGGTGCGGACATTTTGAGTAGACATCCTTATGATGAAGATCAGAAAAACGCGTAATACTTCATTGAGCTAAGTTATCTCGCAGATAATAACCTGAAAATGAATGCATGTTTTTAAGATGGGAGGTGTGTAGTAAAATCTGCGAGAATAATCGCTCATTTCAGTAGATTTTGGTCAGAAAATGATAATAAATAAACCCGCCCGATTGTGTCTGACGATGATGGTCTCACGCGCCAGAATAGCGCTGAATTTTGTGCCACGGAAAGGCCTAGAACCGCTCCCCCCGTTTAAACCTACTCGCTTTCCTGGTGACGTACATTTTTAACATTTTGCCCGATCTGATAGAGACTGCGGCAAGACTTATAATTAACGAGTTGGCGGAAGTGTGCCGCCAAACTACTGTCTGAATTAACGTAGTATTTTGAATTTAACGCTGGTAATATGTAGTAATCCTTACATTTTTTGGTAGTGTAACACGAGACAATACAAATTATTAACGCCAATTCTTAACCCGCCACGCAAAACCCCGCTTCGCTTGACACATTTTGCCATGCATATATACACACTGCGGCAAAGCCAACAGAGGCAAACACGCAGACAATTTTATTTCCTCCTCGCGGTAGTATTACTGGCGTCACTAAAAACAAGTTAGTTATTTGAAAAATACATGCTGGCGAGAGGAAAGAGAGGGAAAGATGGCCGTCTTGTTTTAAATTTTTATTTGACGATGACAGTGACAAAATTGAAAAACAAAACCAATATGAAACTGCCCATAAAAATCATATGGTAGTATAGCGTAGAGTCCACTGAGCCCAAATGTGTTTTAAATAATATGGTAGCCCAAGTATTAGTTGAGTTATTGAGAAAATACTAAATGTCTACGGACACGCGATCAGACACACTGTTGTTCCTGCTTGTTTTTTTCATAACGTTAGTGGGACGGAAACTTAGAAAAGAGGCATTGAGGTAAATTCGAATTTGCTTGGGTAACAAGAGTATAGGAGGGAAAGGGGAGCGGTAGGTAAATTGTTAACCAAAACGAACCATCTTTTTGTATTGGGCATAACTAAAGCAGGCTGGCCAATCAACTACCAGAATCAGAGTTTGTTTGGAATTATTTTTGTTTTTCAAAAACTACATTTGAAATTCTGGTAGTCGCAAGCTTTCGATTGGCCAATGCTAATAAATATTAGCAAAAGGCTTTCACTATTCATTGCCAGTTGAACAAAACTTTTCATTCAAATACGCTGAGATCAGCTGTGTTAATTGTAAAATTAAATAAAAGAATTAATTCACAGTCTGGGCAGTGCAGAAGAAACTGAGGCCATTTCTTTGCAAGTCAGCGTCATTTGTTTATATTTCTTGAAAATTTGTGGTAAGAATGCTTTATGAATTTAATATGTTTATTCCAACTGCCAAAGTTAGATACTGCTATTGGGAAAAGTGAAGGACATGCCGGGAGCAGACATTGGTGAGTCCTAACATTGAAATGTATCTAACTGGTGTATGTCGTCATGATTTTGTTTGAATATTTTTTGCATTAGAATATTAGTAAGCCTCTGTGTTCTATGAACACTGTTAAACATGCCTGAAGCATTTATATTTAAAAGAAAAGAAGAGAAAATCATACCAACGGAAATGTGGTTACTCCACATTATTTTATGGAGGAAAACTATGTAAACGTACAGTGGCGTATCTGCCCTAGGGACCTGAGGTGTGGTCACAGCAAGGTGGGAGTCATGAAATTAGGGGCGAGTGCACCTGTAATGCACGCGAGGCTGACCACATACCTCCGTAGGAAAATAATAAATATAATAAGTGATCAGATATAAAAGGCCAGGGTGTCCTTTTGTTGCAGAGGTTTTATTTCCTGTTGCCAGCTGGTAACAAGAAACCTGCTGAGTCAAAATAAAGCCATCAAGTCTCCGACCATTCGTATGCTGTCAAAAGATAACGGGAGGAGCTTGGGCACGTTGAAAGATCGAGATTTTCTGCAACTTCATACTGTATTATCATTTCACAAGGAACCCCAGGTGATGTGATAAGCATCTGGGTATATCTGACACTTTCGTTTAATAAACACTGGTATTTCAAATCATACTCAGGAAGTTTATGGGGTATGATGACATTACAGCCCCTCATACACAGTGACTCTCCCTCTTAGATGAATAAAGTGTAAGCTGTGAACATTCCAACAGGAAAGATATATAGTGACTTTATAGATAGTGGACAAAGAGTCCAGATATTTTAGTTGATCTTTTCTGTAAATTATCTTGTCCTCATTTTCAAAGGCCTGTCCAAAAGATATGGCTGGACAGGCAGAGTAAATTGTACAGAAAAAAACGTTCCATTTTAAAGAAAAACTTAACCACTGGTTTTATTCACTTCCTCATAGAGAATTAAAGTGTTTTTATGTTGTGTACCATCATTTCATTTCTCCCCTAGACACTAGGTACATCATACACCAGACACTAGAGCCAAAATAGTGACCGTGTGAGATCTAGGGAGGTAGCGTTAGGTTCCCTGCACATAATTCATCATCATCATTATATAGTCAGGGGCCTACATGTGCTTGACCTCACACGGTTAATACATACACGGATTTCATTCTTTTAGGATACCATCATAACCTCCCCAGCAAATCAAACTTTGCTACAAGTATTATCTCCCCCTATAGTGTAATTGCTTTGTCAGTCAGTCACTAAGGATCTAAGAAGAAACTGCTTAAATGTTACATTTGTTGTTATTCACCATAGAAGTATTATCTCCATCTATAGTGTAATTGCTTTGTCAGTCAGTGGACAAGGATCTAAGAAGAGACTGCTTAGGTGTTACATTTGTTGTTATTCACCATAGAAGTATTATCTCCATCTATAATGTAATTGCTTTGTCAGTCAGTGGCGAATGATCTAAAAAGAAACTGCTAAGATGTTACATTTGTTGTTATTCACCTTAGAAGTATTATCTCCATCTATAGTGTAATTGCTTTGTCAGTCAGTGGCCAAGGATCTAAGAAGAAACTGCCTTGATGTTACATTTGTTGTTATTTACCATAGAAGTATTATCTCCATCTATAATGTAATTGCTTTGTCAGTCAGTGGCCAATGATCTAAAAAGAAACTGCTAAGATGTTACATTTGTTGTTATTCACCATAGAAGTATTATCTCCTTCTATAGTGCAATTGCTTTGTCAGTCAGTGGCCAAGGATCTAAGAAGAAACTGCTTAGATGTTACATTTGTTGTTATTCAAAATAGAAGTATTATCTCCATCTATAGTGTAATTGCTTTGTCAGACAGTGGCCAAGGATCTAAGAAGAAACTACTTAGATGTTACATTTGTTGTTATTCACCACAGAAGTATTATCTCCATCTGTAGTGTAATTGCTTAGCCAGTCAGTGGCCATGGATCTAAGAAAAACTGCTTAGATGTTACATTTGTTGTTATTCACCATAGAAGTATTATCTCCATCTACGTGTAATTGCTTTGTCAGACAGTGGCCAAGGATCTAAGAAGAAACTGCTTAGATGTTACGTTTGCTGTTATTCACCATAGAAGTATTATCTCCATCTGTAGTGTAATTGCTTAATCAGTCAGTGGCCAAGGATCTAAGAAGAAACTGCTTTGATGTTACATTTGTTGTTATTCACCATAGAAGTATTATCTCCATCTATAGTGTAATTGCTTTGTCAGTCAGTGGCCAATGATATAAAATTAAACTGCTTAGATGTTACATTTCTTGTTATTCACCATAGAAGTATTATCTCCATCTATAGTGTAATTGCTTTGTCAGTCAGTGGCCAAGGATCTAAAAAAAAACTGCTTTGATGTTACATTTGTTGTTATTCACCATAGAAGTATTATCTCCATCTATAGTGTAATTGCTTTGTCAGTCAGTGGCCAATGATCTAAAAAGAAACTGCTTAGATGTTACGTTTGTTGTTATTCACCATAGAAGTATTATCTCCCCCTATAGTGTAATTGCTTTGTCAGCCAGTGCCCAATTACCAAAGGAGAAGAAGATCACGTGATTAAAAAATGACTTTCTGTGTTTGAATATTGATATCCTCACGTGTATCTATTGTAGTGCTTCTTAACCAGGGGTTCATGCACCTCTGGGGGTGAGAGACTCACCTTCTGGTGGTGAGAGACTTGCCTTCTGGTGGTGCGAGACTCACCTTCTGGGGGTGAGAGACTCACCTTCTGGGGGTGTGAGACTCACCTTCTGGGAGTGTGAGACTCATCTTCTGGAGGGGGAGAGACTTGCCTTCTGAGGTTGCGAGACTCACCTTCTGGGGGTGTGAGACTCACCTTCTGGGGGTGAGAGACTCACCTTCTGGTGGTGTAAGACTCACCTTCTGGGGGTGTGAGACTCACCTTCTGGGGGTGAAAGACTTGCCTTCTTTGGCGTGTGAGACTCACCTTCTGGGGGTGTGAGACTCACCTTCTGGTGGTGTGAGACTCACCTTCTGGGGGTGTGAGACTCACCTTCTGGGGATGTGAGACTAACCTTCTGGGGGTGCGAGACTCACCTTCTGGGTGTGTGAGACTCACCTTCTGGGGGTGTGAGACTCACCTTCTAGGGGTGTTAGTCACCATCTGGGGGTGTGAGACTCACCTTCTTGGGGTGTGAGACTCACCTTCTGGGGGTGCGAGACTCACCTTCTGTGGGTGTGAGACTCACCTTCTGGGGGTGTGAGACTCCCCTTCTGGGGGTGTGAGACTTACATTCTGTGGGTGTGAGATTCACCTTCTGGGGGTTTGAGACATGCCAGATATGCTAGAACACGAATCATCATAAACACTATATAATGCACAGAACTCAGATGTATTTGTACAAAATAGAACATTGACAACTAAAATTAGATACCGAACCTTAGACATATTTTGTAAATAACATTTTCACAAAATAAACTTCCATCTCTTTTTATCATTTCTGGTACGTTTTGTAAGCTAGATGATAAAGGAGTGTGAGGCTTCTTAGGATGCTGTAAAGGGGTGTGAGGCTTCTTAAATAGTGTATAGGGGTGTGAGGCGTCTTATGGTGCTTAAAGGGGTGTGAGGCTTCTTAAGATGCTGTAAAGGGATGTGAGGCTTCTTAAGATGCTGTAAAGGGTACAGGACCTCTAAAGGGTTAAAAAAAACACTGATTAATTCGCTACACAAGAAGCTAATTTAAAAACAAGGCACAATAACTCTGATTTGAGTAATAAGTTTGATTTATTTTTATTTGTTTATTAATTTGTTAAAACAATTTTATTCCCAGAAAGAAAACAAAATAAAATCCAGATTTTCCAATTAACTGACTTCTCAGGAGAGAACAAAAATTGTTGCCTGCTATAAAGTCATGTGTTGGTCAATGGATCTCACGTTGAACTCACATTACAACATATACCACTCAACAGTCACTTGAACAGAATCCAACCACAGCACTCTCCAGAGAGCTACCCCTACGAAACCCCTTGACCACCACCTCTTTGAGTGCCCAGCCTTGATGATGTTAGGAAAATGCTCCTTCCTCGGAAGGCAGATAAGTTAACCACCTTGTACGGAGAAACACAACAACTACATGGTATTGGACCGAAGGGCGATAGCCCAAGCGCAGCTAGATCAATAACAACAACAATTAACACAGCAATTTGTAAAATAAAATGATAGTTAATTCCCTTTACTTCTATGTTTATTTTCATAAAAATTAGTTGGACAAGAGAGAAAAATAACAATTTAAAAACAGGAAGTAGCTAGTCAATAACCATGCAGTACTGTGTAAAATATAACGGTACAAAGCAGAAACATGTTGTCTATGATTGAAAAAGTAAATCGAAAGAGTGGTTATTCCCGGTGATAACACATTTGTTTGGAGTGCTTTGTTGGTCTTCTCTTCTCTTCTCTAAATCCCACCTTACTATTGTCTGATGTCCTCCTTTCTTTATTTCTTTCTACTCTTTCTTTCTTTCTTGTTTAACAAGTACTTAGCTGGTTTGTGTCATCAGTCTGATAAAAGTGTAACGTTTGAAGAGGAACAGAGTAATATCAGAAGGAGATACAGCAGTGTTTCCCAAACTTTTTTGGGTGACCGCCCCCTTGGCTCCCAGGGTATGTCCCCAGCGCCCCCTGCATTTCCCCACAGTACATAAAAAAATGTAAAGAGTGAAAAATAAGAGCAACTGTTAATACAGTAACAACTAATTGCTCAATTTATCACATTGTAATATAAAGCTACAGATACGCTTATTTATTAACTTAATTTAAAAAGAAAAACTTAATTACTTATTGCTGTAAAACAAACAGCAGTATGCGAAAGTAAATTAGTAACGAACTTACTTCATTTTTAACTTCAGTGAGGAACCGCGCTAGCGTAGTGGTTACAACACCGCTCTGGCGACCGGGTGATTCAGGATCAAACCCGGGCGACGGCATTTGAGGATTTTTCGTCGACCGGGAATTGGACTGGATTAACTCGAGACCTGGCGAGGACATTTGAAGGAGTGTCGTCGACCAGGGATTGGCGGCTCCTGAGCTGACCCAGCTGCAATGGGTACCTCCGAAATCGGAGAGTATTTGCTTGAATGGCGAGGGACACCTGTCTCTGTACAAGAAAAAACGGATACTCACGTAAAATCAATGTCAGGTTAGACATAGTAATAACCTGAGATTTCGCCTCGAGTATTAGCGGGCGTACGCAAAAAAAAAAAAAAAAAAAAAAAAACTTCAGTGAGATGGATGTGCCTGGTGTAGCGATATCAGCTTCTCAACATCAGGCTGAAAGTTACTTAGAAGGAGTCTCAGATCCCCACGTTCATTAATCTGCAGTCTGTTTCTCTGCTTCGAAAGAAGTTGGACAACCGCGCTGAAACCACACTCTACTAAGTACGATGTTGGAAAGGCAATACAGATTATCTTAGCCTTTCCCCACACTGCAGGGTAGCGTTCAGAGATTTCTCTCTGCAACCAAAAGTCTTGATATGATTTTTTGAACATTGGCTTAAGCTCAACGTCATTTTGTAGCGATGTTAGTTCCTCTTCCACCCTTCCTAGTTCCTCACTGCACGTGTCCAGGAATGGATTTATTATCCGGTCTGGAATCGTGATCAAAAGAAGATCCTGAAACCTCTGAGACATGTCTTTATGCACCATATCTAGATGTGCACAATATACTTGAAGATTATCCTCTGGTATTTTTGTAACCGAGCTGGTCACGGCATCAATTTGAAGATATGTGCCCGCGTCAGTTGAATGTGGCACTAGTAGTTATATTGATTTTATGTAGTCAGAGTTAATCCTTCATATGTTGTGGTGGTTCAAGTGCTGACTGGCGTTCCGCCAGAGATGGTGATACTTGACCTTTTGTTATTTGTTTCAACCCAGGAATGTTCTTCCCTTTGAGTTTGGTGATACTCAAAACAGTTTCAGCACAACAACGTATAATCCACAAGAAATTATTGTAAAGTTCCACAAACAGCAATGTAGAAAAATTCAATTAGAGTTTATTGATGTAATTAGACAAACACTGTAAATTTCACAATGATGATTGGTTATCCGATATGAAAAAAAATATGTAATCCAACTGAATAATATAGGTACATCCAGATAGAATAATATATGTATATCCACAAGAAATAATTTACTGATTTGTTTACTCAAAAACTTGTCTTGGTATCCTCAAAGACGAAGTTCACCTAACGCTATCTGTAAAAATCCTCTAGTCTAAAACCATGGTATCCTTGGAATCATAAATCCTAAAATCGCTGCCAATCGCCCACAACTCTTCTATTTATACTATTTCTTCTTTTTTCACACGACCCGTCCTCTTTTCCACACGACACAATAGTTAACATTTGCACTCCGTTCCTCAGCTTTTCGACCTTTTTGCACACGACAATCGGTTATTTCGACTTTATTTTCACATGTTTGATCTTTTCCAACTTAACATTAGGATAAAAAAAACCCAGATCACACAAACATTCATTTCCCACTTTCGCGCTTATAAAACCCATTCATTATTACCTGTGATTGACCTACGTTTGCCCTGTCAGAGCAGTAACGGCTACTGAACTTTGAATGAATACTGCGTTTTGTGTAAAAACGTCTTATTTGCTTTTAAGGTCTGTTATTCTTACATGTAGCATCTTCTAGCACAAATAAATGCTTAGCGTGGAAGTAGAAGGGATAATGCTAGCGTGAAAGGTCAAGCGGTCACATTTTGTCTTTCTCTTACAACTCTAAGAGGCTGGGAAATTGGATTAACTCGTGACGGCCAATATTACATTTGAATAGCGTTAATTTAGCCAGAAACGTAAAGACGACAGATTTGACTTTTATAAGATTAATATCATTTCCTTGCAGTTGTACATTTATTTCGTTAAACTTTGTGAATAAATCTGACAAATGTGCAATGTCATGCCTGATATTCGTTAGTTCTGTACCCCTGTTTCAAGAACAGCATAAAAGCGTCTCAGACAATTTCGTTTTGAGAGCCACCTGACTTCTGTGTGCATCAGATACCGTTCAAACTGTTCATCATTCTCAGTACAAAGCTCCCGAAATAGTCGAGAATTGAGAGCAAGGGACATAATTTTGTTAATCGCTGTGATACCAGTATTTAATGATTTGTGAAGCCGATCACTCAGATTTTTTGCTACAAATTGTTGTCCGTGAATTACACAGTGTATTGTAAATATACCAGGTACAGCTTCTTTTAAGAAAGCGATAAACCCGCGGTAATAACTTATCATTGATGGTGTCCCATCTGGTGCACAAGTAAGAAAGTTAGTAAGCGGAACGTCCTTCTCTTTGAAAATTTTCTCTACTACACGAAATATTGACTCTCCTTTTGTATCAGTTACTAGTTCCTTAGCAAATAACAACTCTTGAACCAAACTTTCATCTTTTACGAAGCGAACATAGGCAAGAAGCAAAGATTCGTTGCCTGGCAAAGTCGACTCATCCAACCGCAATGCAAATTCTGTTATCCTAAGTATGTTGCACAATGTATTTTCAACATTTTCAGCAATTTCATCTATTCTTCTTTGAACAGAGGTATTCTGAGCGGAATTGCTTTAATTATTTTTTCAGGTGACTTATGCATAACTGTACTCACAAACTCCCTTATAGCTGGCAAAATCAAATTTTCTGCGATTGTGTGAGACTTTCCAGATTTAGCTTTCAGCAATGAAATTTTGTATGAAGCTCGCAAACCATCACAGCTTTGTTGTGAATTGTTGACAAACATGTCACGGACAGTTTTACGTTTCTGAAAGTTTTCACAAAGGGACTGAAAATATTTCAAACTTTTATCTGTCTTATCTGGGTGAATATTTTTCAAATGTTCAAGTAGTCTGGAAGGTTTCATCGCCTCATTTGAAAAGGCCCTCTCACATAATAGACACATTGGCAGTTGTTGGTTATTCAGTGCTAGAATAAATCCATATTTCAGATATTCCACTCTGTATTTTCTGCTTTTCTTTTTGGTTTGTTCTGCGTTTGCCGTATTTGTTCTGAATTCTGGAACAAAGAATTGATTTTACAATTTTGCAGATAGAAAAATGTTCGTCAAAAACTGATTTAAAAGTCGCCTTACAAAAATGTTGACACAGATGTTCTTACCAGTTTACTCTTCTATTTTATAAAGTGCAGAAGTCGGATGTGTCGACCGAAAGGTGCAGATATCACAGCTTAGGCACAAACAGACACAACGCAACCACCGTCCTTTTCAGGGCAAACGAGGCAGAAGAAGAAGATAAAGTTTCTTAACCACAGCCATAAATAAAGTAGAAAAATACTACAATCAGAAAAAAACAACAATTAGCAACAGCCACACCATCACTGAAGTTACCCAATAATCATTTCATAAAGTATAATAATAGTTATTTAATATGAGCAAAATATAAAATAACGTACTTTATTGATAAGTCTTCAGATTTAAAAATTGGGAGACAGTAGCCTAACTACAAGGCGTGGAGATCCCGGAACCAATTAAAAGGATGTAATGTTATTAATTGAACTTCAATATTCAATATACGTCAAATCTGTATCAAAATGTATCTGCTTAGTTAATAATTAATGTTAGTAAAACTGATGCTAGCTCTGTGCAAACAAACAAAAAATATAAGTAAGAAAACTTACCTTACCGACAGGGTGAAATTGTTTGATACCCGGTACACGCTTATTTGAAACCACCGTTCACAAGAAAAGCTGAGAAAGTTTGTTGGTTTTGCTCATAGCCAGCACAAAGTTGAAATAGACGGGACACGTACATTACGCCAGTCGATTTATGAAAGTCTGAATGTAAGGTAGGAAAGCCGGTTCAGAGGTTCAAAGACTGATTTCTACTGCCAAGTACCGTTAAAAACGTGCTCCCTTGAACCTTTTCTCTTATTTATTACCAATCTGCGAATATCTGGTTACCACCAGCCCCCGCAAATACTGAGACAATAAATTCCGCAACACAGCAAAGTTGGTACTTTCTAAATAACCAGCGTGTATCCAATTTCGTTCATGCCATCGGCACGGATCATTTCTCTTCCTTCAAGATTGAACGAATGGACAATAGGTGTTTGGTTAACCCCCTTTCCTAGCAGTTCCCGATTACCGTTTATGGTCAGCGATGGTTACCTGAGCTCAGAATGACACGCATAGACAAAACTATGCTCTGCTTAATGATCCTAGTAATACAACCATCCACATCGTCCCCGCTTCACTGATACTGTCTCTCAAATCCACAATTCCTTTCTGCCCCGCACGTACTGAATTTAGCTTGTAAAATCCTGAACCCCCTTACTACTAAACGCCCACAGTTTACTACTGAACGCCCCCCTCTGGTCCATTTTTTCCGTATCGCCCCTTTGGATCCTTCCAAAGCCCCCAGGGGGGTGGTACTGCCCACTTTGGAAACCACTGAGATACAGGAACAAATGGGAAGTAGAGCATCCAGCTGATGCGTGATGCCATATGATGATGGATGGCATCCGCATGTCTGGTTTTGTGTAGTGTGTAGATGTGTTCAGTCAAAACAATGTTCATGCAACAATAACAGGGCAATCCACATAGGACGTCAGTAAACTCACGACGTATAAAGTCAATGAGTCTTGAAACAGCCGTTGACGTTTTTCTTCATTATTTATTGTGGACGCCACAGTGACAAAATGGTTACGCAAATGTGTAGGCACATCAAACAGTCATTATCACAGCAACATTCAATACAGCAATAAACGGTAGACAGCATTACAATGATGAGTCAGATGCATGTTATATTTCATAGTGCTGTAAATGTAGTCAGGTGAACAACTCCATCCTTTTCTATAACAGCCAGGAGATAACCAGATGTATGAGATCAGTTCACTCTCCTTAGTTTGACTTCAGCAAGACAGACACGTCTGCCGAAGTATAAATAATGTCCTCAAAAATATCCTCTAGATAATAAAGGTTTTCCAAACCTAGTTCATTTAACAAAGTAGCAAGTAATGGTCCTTGGTACCTGCATCAACCGATGCAGTACAATGCAGCGACATGTGAGCTAGGAAAACATCTCGTGACGACGACTTTCGCAGACAGGCTATGAATCGAAATCGCTCACGACCCAAAATCGATAGAGTTAATGAAAAAGTCAATTTACCTTGCTTTCATGAAATACACAGAAATATCACGCCTCCCGACATGTGGGAAACACTAGAGGTATTATCTCGAATAAACGAAATATCCATTAAGAGGACTACACATCCCTGACAGAACAAAAATAGCGGAGATCCCCTCTTCAACGAGGCATCTCTTTCGCCATTCCAAATCGCTCACTCCCACTAGTGGTGGGCGGAAACCGATCGACAAAGAAGCAAGACAAGTCATGCGCAGTCCAGCGCAAAATGACCACAGCTCAAACTTAACTGCATTCGATACCAACGCGAGAAGACAAATGCTTACCGAGAAAAGTGACTATAAATTTCAAGCAGTTGTTGCCCTTGCGTTATAAAACAGATATTGAAATAAAACGATGTTGCGAGAATTTATCACGCAACATATCACCACCTCCTCCCGATAAAAAAAAATGTGGAACATATTTTTTTTTTCAATATCAAAGAGCAAGCGATAAGCGGCTCAAAACGCACGAATTATGCGCTGATAATTAATTAAATTGCCAAACAATAGGCTAATTATAGAGTGTCTGGTGAGGATATACCTCAACAGAAAAATAAATATGTCTCAAAAAATATTCACATCGGGGAGGTGTCACCAACACACATCACGTTAGCATGTAAACACAATATACGTATGCAAGTTACTATAATCATCATTAAACAGCATACTCTAATATTGTCTTTAAAAATGGATGTACAAATCTGATAGGAAAATTTAAATAGTACATTCTTTGACATGTAATGACATAAGTACATAGTAAAGTTAAACTACATGACGATCCAGGACATATGCTCTGGTATTCCGAGGGTAAGTACACAATCTAGAACTCGTAAGGTAAGTCCTCAGCTCAACAATGACATTCTGAGAAAGTACAAGCAATATAATGCTAATTAATAACTAATATGCTTCATAAGGTACAATACATTATTAATAATTGTGGCTGTTTAGTAAACTAACGGCCCTTATATTAACTACTCAGTCCTCCTCTATCATCTTAAAAAACGAACAGAAGAAGATGACAACAAAGCACGATAGTGTGTACATATAAAGTAAGTACAGATGTGCTAATCTATTGTAGAAATATAGGTGTGTTATGACTCTGTAATATATGGAAATATAGGACAGAAGTATTAGTTGGAGTCATGTGGGCATCTAGACAAAATGTCAGCCATCACATTATCCGCACCACGGATAGCTCGTACCGTGAAGTGAAAAGGTTGAAGAGCTATAGCATATCGAGTGGATCTCGAACTCTTCAAATTCTTAGTCTGAATAGCTGTAAGAGCTTTCTGATCAGTCTCTAGAATGAAATGTGCGCCCAGGAGGAATCTTTGTAGCTTTAGAATTGACCAAACCATCGCTAACAACTCACGGTCTAAAACCGAGTAGTTCCTCTCTGCCGCATTTAGTTTTCTAGAAATGTACATAACAGGATGCAGAGTATTTGCATATTCTTGCATCAGTGCTGCTCCAATCCCAGTGGATGAAGCATCACTCCGAAGAACAAAAGTCCTATCAAGAGTAGGTAATCTTAAGATGGGAGGAGAAGAAAATATATTCTTGATTTGGTCTAGTGAAGATTGGCATTCTTCAGACCAACGGACCAGATTAGGCGAACCTTTCTTCAACAATGTTGAGAGAGGTGCCATGATCGAAGATAAATTTGGAATAAATCTCCCATAAAATTGAATTAAACCTAAGAGACTCCTAACTTGTTTCTTCGTTTTAGGAACAGAGATGTTCAGTATTTTGGAAGTATTGTGGTCTTCTGTCTTCAAGAGACCATGACCAACACGATGACCCAGGAAAGAGATTTCACCAAAACCAACAAAAGCTTTAGAAGGTTTTGCTGTCAAATTATTCTCACGTAGAGTGGACAGTAAGTCATATAACCCTAAATAGTGATCTTCCCAGGTATCACTGAAGAGACAGATGTCATCTAAGTATGCGATGACATCCGAACGATGTGACAGAATTCGACGCATCATGCGAACGAAAGTGGCAGGGGCGTTCATGAGACCAAAAGGCATAACATTCCATTGAAATAGACCCCTAGGTGTAGAAAAAGCAGTAAGAGGTTTGGCATGCTCTGCTAAAGGCACTTGCCAATAACCTTTAGACAAGTCAAGTTTAGTGAAGAATCTAGAATTAGAAAGTCTAATCAGTAGATCTTCTAACAAAGGCATCGGTTCAGCGTCGAACTTTGTGACCTGATTCAATTTGCGATAATCAACGCAAATTCGTATGTTCTTATCCTTCTTCCGGACAATAACCATGGAAGAAGAATATGGTGAAGTCGATGGTTCAATTATATTTAATTGAATCATTTCATCCAATTCCTTTTCCACTTGCGACTGAAAGTGTATAGGAATAGGATACGGCCTAACCCTAATTGGATTATTGTCGGTAAGAATTATGTCATGTTCTATGACATCTGTGTGTCCAGGAATGTCAGTGAGAACATCCTGAAATGTTTGTAACATCGACGAGACTTGTCGATGTTCGTCACCAGAAAGATTAGGAGAAACAGAAACGTTTTTCCAAGATTCCGTGGAATGTAATGGAACCACTGGAAGGGGAAGGTTGACATCAGAGAAGGTAGCTTCCTCATCCTGAATGACAGACAGGGATGAATAATGACCGTGAGGTGCAGGAGCATCATCCGTTGCCTGGAAAATAGGCAGCAAATAGTCCGGACGTTCGTGAAATTCCGAAAGCATGTTTATGTGGAAAGTTTTATGCTTTCCATCAATATCGACCACATAGTCAACATCGGAAATCCGAGAGACTATTGCATACGGACCTTTCCATGCAATAAGAAGTCTATTTTCCCTACTGGGGAGTAGGACGAATGCTTTGTCACCTGGACAAAGTTGTCGTAGACATCTATTCTTGTTAGCAAACTGCCTTGCCTTCTCTTTAGCAATTTCTGATGAAGCAGTTGCTAGCTTACATGCCTCAATGATCTTTTGTCTAAGAGCAATGACATACTCATATGAGGATTGAGTTTCATCGCTAATATCATCGGCAGTGATGAGATCGTGTAATAAAGACATAGGGCCGCGTGGACGCGCGCCAAAGACAAGTTCGAAGGGAGAAAATCCTGTGTGTTCATTAGGGACTTCTCTATAGGCAAAGAGAGCCGCGGGTAAAACCCTGTCCCAATCTTGAGGATGATCTTCAGTTATCTTACCAAGCAAAGTCTTGAGCGTTCTATTCAGACGCTCAACTAACCCATTAGACATAGGATGGTAGATACTACTGAGAGATCGTTCAATATGTAAGGTAGACATTACCTGTGACATAGTGTCAGATATGAGTTGAGTGCCATGGTCTGACAATATTTCTCTGGGGAACCCCAAGCGAGAAAATATCAACCAAAGAGCATCTGCGATATCTGTAGTAGATATGCTCTTAAGAGGAATAGCCTCTGGCCAACGTGTGCACATATCGACACATGTAAGGATAAACTGATGTCCTCTGGCCGACTTGACCTTAAAAGGGCCAATAATATCTATGGCCATTTTCTGAAACGGCCGAATAGGAATGTCAGCAGCCTGGATAGGCGCAGCATGTCGTGGTCCTCTAGATTTGACCTCCTGACATACCTTGCATGATCGGCAGTAAATACGAATGTCCTTATTGACAAAAGGCCAAAAGAAAGCCGCAAGGACTCTCGACTTCGTACGGGCAAAACCCATATGTCCAGCACATTGCGAGTCATGAGCATGTTGTAATATTTGGACTCTCATGCTCTTGGGAACAAGAATTTGCGAATGTGCCGACGTAGTCGAATCTTGTACCATACGTACAAGTACGCCGTTTCTCATTGCAATCCAAGATTTTCTATTTGTATCCTGATTCGGATCACCTTTCTTCGCAAGAACGAAGAATTTTTTTAAAGAAGGATCTTCTTCTTGCAATTTTATGAAAGAGTCACGAGTGATTACTAAGTGACTATCTTGGCTATCAACTTCATTATCACTATTCAGTGAAGTTTCGGGTGTTTGTAGAGCTTGTGCTCTTGTAACTACTGCATTTGTAGCTTGCATGTTATTATCTTCCCAAGCAGCAATCTGCTGTGGGGTACACTCCCTAACTCCGTGAATACGACCAATAATAAGGTCCGCAATAGGATTAGGTAAGAGACAAGCATGCACATCTCCAGTAAAGAAAGGAGTGGCAATGCGAATTACAGCAGTAGGATATTTTTCTAGAGTGCCGCCAAATGTGACACATTTAATAACCCTTCCTGTAGCACAAGATGGATCTACAAGCGATTGTCTAACACCAATAGTGGTGCATCCGGAATCGAAAAGTAGTGAGACCGGAGTATCATTAACAAGACCCTTATGTAGAATTAAAGAACCCCTCCCGTCATGCGCAACAGCAGCAGGAAGAGCGGGAAGTGGGTGACCACAACTCAAAGTAGTTATGGTACCCGGTTCGAATAAAGTACTGCATTGGGGGCATTTGTTTGCTCTCTCAAAGTCAAAAGCAGAACCAGTGACAGCGTCAAAGTTTTTACTATCAACAACATGATTACAGGCTCCCTCAGTTTCCTGTTGTACAGCATTAGCCTGCTGATATCTCTTTTTTTTGTGTTGAGATCTACCCCGACTATTATTACCTCTGAAGTTATCAGAGTTATTATTATCTCTGCAGTTATTATTGTCTCTATTGTAATTGTTATCCTGGTTCGAATTCCAGTTTCCACGATTACTATCATGTTCACATTGATGCGAACATCTATTTGTTTGGTTCTGAGGTCTTCGGCAGGAATAACCTCTATTACCATATCCTCTTTTGAAATGCTTATAATTATTAGGGTGATAGTAACGAGTACTATCAGGTTGTCTCCAATTCTTCGAAGAAGAATCACCATGAAATTGATTTCCATGATTTTGACAGAAATTACCGCTACTCTTTCTATCAAAATTTTGTTGGGATCTACGAGCAAAGTTTTGACCATACGGAGCTGCCGAAGCAACTGGTAAACCTTCTTTCACCTTAGAGTTACCCATGGTTATGTGTGGGTGCGCAGTTACGTATTGGCAACAGAAATCTTCCATTTCTTTTATTGTTTTAGGTTTACGTTCATGAAGGAAAGCAAGGAAAGACTCATTGACAGACGACATGACTTTGTCTCTAAGTATTAAGTCCATAAGTCCTTCATAAGTTTTTTCCGTCTTAGATAGTTCAACCCATCGTGAGAAAGTAATGCGTATTCTTGCAATAAACTCGGAGAATTCAACTCCATTTTCAGGTAACATGTTTTTAAATTGTAGACGATAGCCGTCTTCGTTAAGCTGATATTTCTTTAACAAAGCGGCCCTGACAACCTCATAATTGTTCTTGTCAGGTTCATCCACCATATTTAATATACTTAGAGCTTTACCTGTCAGTATCCCTGATAACTGATAAACATATTTTGCTTTGTCTATGTTATGAGCTGTACATGCTTGTTCAAATCTGTCCAGATAGAACATTATGTCATCACTGGAAGGACTAAATGTTGGTAACTTAATCTTAAAAGTATCATTATTAGCCTTACCAGAAGATGAACCCTTGTTTGAATCATTACCATTACTCATGCTCGTCAATTTCAATTTTTCCAACTCTAAAGCTAAGACCTTTTCTTCATGTTCCATTTTTGCTTTCTCTTTCCTCTCATCAGACTCTCTCTGTAATCTTCTTTCCTCAGCCTGAGCCTCTTTTTGAAGTCTTTCATTTTCAGCTTCTTTTTCAAGTCTTTTATTTTCAGCCTCTTTTTCAAGTCTTTTATTCTCAGCCTCTTTTTCAAGTCTTTTATTCTCAGCCTCTTTTTGAAGTCTTTCAGCTTCTAGCTGTAGCTGGAGTTTTCTCTCCTCAGCTTCTGATTCCCTTTTTTGTTTTTCCATTTCCATTTGGAATCTTTTTTCATCCACCTGCATCTGCAGTTTCTTTTGTTCAGCTTCCATTGCTTTATCATATCGAGCAGTTGCAAATTCTTCTAACTTATCACCAGTCTTCCCAAGCAATTTACCCTGCTCAATAAAGTGCTCAAATGTAGACATGTTGTCTAACATATGAGTCCAAAACCTGAAATAATTAACTAATTTATTTCAAACCTAAGTGTAACAAGTCTTAATTAAGCACTTGTATATTCACATCACATTATATTATCCCAGTCTCTGTGGGAAACAAGTCTCCAATCAAAGAACTTGTATATGAAATATCAGCACTCAATTCTTGATCATAAGTGCACTTCTCATTCAATAGTGCACGACACTATTCATCATTCATTTATCATCAGTGTAGTAGTAACAGTGCATTAGCATAGCCCATTAACTAATTACTATAACTGTAAACAATGACTATGTAAACACATGCAGAATGTAAACATTGAAAATGTAAACAATACAAACAATGTAAACAATAACAATGTAAACAATAACAAAGATCAGCAACAATACAAAAACTTTCGCAGAAATCAACTAAAAATAAAGCAGAAATTAATGAAATATCACAAAAAATGTGACGATATCTGCGATAGAATTAAACAAAATACATGACACCACAGTGTATAAACAAAAATGTTGTATGAAACTAAATTATAGACAAGAGTAGGCTAACAAATACAAACAAATCAAAACAAAACTAAAGAATGCGAAATAATAACGAAAACAATATTAAAACATGTCATCACAGCTAACATAAATAGCAACAGAAGTCGCTTAGCAAATTCCAGTATCGGAAATTTGCAAACCCTACAGAAAACGCTCACAATAGACGACCTCTATGACGTGGCATAATCTAACGGAGACACCACCCAACCGAGAACCCGCTGAAATATAAACATATAAATATACAAATAACATATAAACATATAACATATAGAATGAGATGATACACAGAAGACTCAGCAGAAGTATAAGGGCACAGTTTACATACAAACAGGCCACTTAACTTATAGGCTTCCAATCGTAGAACAGCAGAAAAACGGATGTCAATCAACGTCCTAAAGAGCGAAGCTCCAACGATGATGGCACATCTGAACTGCTTCCACTGCTAACACGATGGTACAAGAGCTTCTGAAATACTGTGTGTTGAGTTGTTTCGGCACTTGACCTTCTAATCCAAAAGTAAGTTGATGGAAATCGGTACTTGGCCTTCTTCAGAAAACAACCCGTTTCAACCGGCACTTGACCTTCACAAAAACGACAGCACTGGAACCTTGACAGCAGCAACTTGCTTGACTTGCGTAAAAGATAACAGCAGTCCGAGTTATCCGGCAACATGTAACAACGCCGGGTACTGTCAAATTCTTGTTTCCGTCAAAAAATTGAAATTTTGACTTTTACCGGGCAACGCCGAGTACTTTGAAAATTTTGAAGATGTTGACTGTATTGAAGAATGTTAATTTCTTGAAGGATGCTGATGAATTCTTGTTGAAAATGAAGTGGGTAAGGGACCCCGTGTTTGCTAGTACCAGAATCAAACCAGCTTATGGCCACCAAATGATGCGTGATGCCATATGATGATGGATGGTATCCGCATGTCTGGTTTTGTGTAGTGTGTAGATGTGTTCAGTCAAAACAATGTTCATGCAACAATAACAGGGCAATCCACATAGGACGTCAGTAAACTCACGACGTATAAAGTCAATGAGTCTTGAAACAGCCGTTGACGTTTTTCTTCATTATTTATTGTGGACGCCACAGTGACAAAATGGTTACGCAAATGTGTAGGCACATCAAACAGTCATTATCACAGCAACATTCAATACAGCAATAAACGGTAGACAGCATTACAATGATGAGTCAGATGCATGTTATATTTCATAGTGCTGTAAATGTAGTCAGGTGAAAAACTCCATCCTTTTCTATAACAGCCAGGAGATAACCAGATGTATGAGATCAGTTCACTCTCCTTAGTTTGACTTCAGCAAGACAGACACGTCTGCCGAAGTATAAATAATGTCCTCAAAAATATCCTCTAGATAATAAAGGTTTTCCAAACCTAGTTCATTTAACAAAGTAGCAAGTAATGGTCCTTGGTACCTGCATCAACCGATGCAGTACAATGCAGCGACATGTGAGCTAGGAAAACATCTCGTGACGACGACTTTCGCAGACAGGCTATGAATCGAAATCGCTCACGACCCAAAATCAATAGAGTTAGTGAAAGAGTCAATTTACCTTGCTTTCATGAAATACACAGAAATATCACGCCTCCCGACATGTGGGAAACACTAGAGGTATTATCTCGAATAAACGAAATATCCATTAAGAGGACTACACATCCCTGACAGAACAAAAATAGCGGAGATCCCCTCTTCAACGAGGCATCTCTTTCGCCATTCCAAATCGCTCACTCCCACTAGTGGTGGGCGGAAACCGATCGACAAAGAAGCAAGACAAGTCATGCGCAGTCCAGCGCAAAATGACCACAGCTCAAACTTAACTGCATTCGATACCAACGCGAGAAGACAAATGCTTACCGAGAAAAGTGACTATAAATTTCAAGCAGTTGTTGCCCTTGCGTTATAAAACAGATATTGAAATAAAACGATGTTGCGAGAATTTATCACGCAACACAGCCCACCAAAAAAGCCCTAATATAACCGACGGACGATGTGTCAGGGTTGAACGGGACACGCCTTGCCAAAACAAGGTAGGTCTCCTTATCAAAAACAGTTTCCAGCCATATATATCTCGTCCTTTAAATATCCCCATAAAACAATCTGTTGGAGTTTAATCATGAGATCTCTCAGGTCATGTGACTGGATCAAGTCTTCTTATCTATCTGTAACGTAATAGTTCATTAAGAAAAGTCTGACATTAAGGCAGTAATAGCTTACTAAATAATATACAATGTTGTACTTTATATTTTTAGGGTATGTTAAAAAAAAAACACAAACAAAACCTGATTATGATAATCTACTACGTGTTAGATCCAGATATGCGATGGCCAGGCAAAAAGCTATATGCAGATAACCACAAACAAAGAACAACGCTCTGAGAGTGAACGTAGCTGACATCAAAGGAACATGAATAAAGAGAGGGATGTCACAGGCCAAGGTTACGATTATGCAGATGACCAAAGCTGAATATATATCCAAGGGGGGAAGAGTTGGAGTAAATCAGGTCAGAGCTGGGAAAACTACCAGCAAGTCAGCATCAGCATTTAGCAGGAAGGGCAGAGTTTGGGGCAATGGGAAAGCAGAGTTAGAAATTAATCAGCTAATAAGTGATCATGCCGGGGATGGTATGTCAATGCGTACATTGATGAGTCTGTAATCCGTGTTGAGAAATCAGGATGGGACTTCTTGGTTAGAGCAAAGGGCAGGGTCGTCGCCAAAGAAAGCAGAACTTACAGGACAACAACCTCCAGCATCAGAATGGACAAGAAGGCACATATTGATGCTACAGCCAGGACAGTTATTGTGTTGGGCTCTCAGCCCATCCATCGAAAGTTTCCAAATGGATGGCTACGGCATGAATGGAAAGCATCGATAGAAGCCTCGAATCTTCATAAACTGGAGTGGATCTACTGTCCTGGTCATACAGGTGTACATGGGAATGATTGACCTGACAGATTAGCTTCGAGAGCACCCATAGTTAGGACACTGGATATGGGTAAGGGAGAGATACTGAGAGCAACTGATGATCGTCTGTTTGAGAACGACACTGCACTGGATGAATCACAAGGCTAAGATTGCTGGAATTGTTAATCAACCGCAAGACTAGCAGGGATGGACGTGTGGCCGTGTATTTTTATACGGCACTAGTAGTTATATAGATTTTATTTAGTTAGAGTTAATCCTTTATATGTTGTGGTGGTTCAAGTGCTAACTGGCCTTCCGCCAGAGATGGTGATACTTTACCTTTAGTTATTTGTTTCAACCCAGGAATGTTCTTCCCTTTGAGTTTGGGGATAAGCAAAACAGTTTCAGCACAACAACGTATATCCACAAGAAATTATTTTAAAGTTCCACAAACAGCAATGTAGAAAAATTCAATTAGAGTTTATTGATGTAATTAGACAAACACTGTAAATTTCACAATGATGATTGGTTATCCGATATGAAAAAAAATATGTAATCCAACTGAATAATATAGGTACATCCAGATAGAATAATATATGTATATCCACAAGAAATAATTTACTGATTTGTTTACTCAAAAACTTGTCTTGTATCCTCAAAGACGATGTTCTCCTAACGCTATCAGTAAAAATCCTCTAGTCTAAAGTTATGGTTTCATTAGAATCATAAATCCTGAAATCGCTGCCTATCACCCACAACTCTTCTATTTATACTATTTCTTCTTTTTTTCCCGCCTTTTTTCACACGACCCGTCCTTTTTTTCACACGACACAATAATTAACATTTGCACTCCTCTCCTCAGCTTTTAGACCTTTTTGCACACGACATTCTGTTATTTCGACTTTATTTTCACATGTGTGATCTTTTCCAACTTAACAATAGGATAAAAAAAACCAGATCACACAAACATTCATTTCCCACTTTCGCGCTTATAAAACCCATTCATTATTATCTGGGACTGACCTACGTTTGCCCTGTCAGAGCAGTTACTGGCAACTGAACTTTGAATGAATACTGCGTTTTGTGTAAAAACGTCTTATTTGCTTTTAAGGTCTGCCATTCTTACATGTAGCATTTTCTAGCACATATAAATGCTTATCGTGAAGTAGGAGGGACAAAGCTAGCGTGAAAGGTCACGCGGTCACAGACGTATGAGAGGTCATGTATACAATCAGCGCTACAGGAACAGTTATCATTCATACCTTCTACATTTGTGGAGGGACACTGAACATTTATAGGTTTTCCCGGAGTGCAGTGATGACGATTGTGATCAACAATAAGATTACTACGCATTTCTTCATTCATAAAATTGTGAAAGTTTGAATGACTTATGGCTGACTCATTATTTGTACACGATACCACAAAACGTACATTAGCGAAACTGATATTTAAAAAAAAAGTGGTTTTGTCAACATCTTTATGACACTATCCTGTGTGACCGCTTGGCATACACTACAATTAATACCTGTTAAAAACTACATATAATGAGAATAACAACGTTAAAAGCAGTTAAGACATTTGTGCACAAAATACAGTGTCATGACAAGTTCATGGCTTCGGGAAAGCTGTCCCAGAACAACAAAATAGTAAGTGCCTGTTTATTGAATGGAAAAATTTGGGAGAAGTTGCAAGTCATGGTTTTTTTCCGTTGCTAAAGTCGAAATAACAGAATGTCGTGTGCAAAAAAAGTCGAAAAGCTGAGGAGCGGAGTGCAAATGTTGATGTTTGGTGCCGAGTGAAAAATAAAGCATCGTGTGAAAATTGGCGGGAAAAAAGAGTGGGCTGTATATACAGAAGAGACGTGGGCGTTTGACAGGATCCAGGGCTTGTACAGATTTTAGGAGTCGTTAGGCGAGAGAATTTTTTACAGAACTTCGTCTTTGATATTATCAAGACAAGTTGTTTTTTTTATTTTGACAAGTTTTTCAAGTTAGACTAGTGTATTTTAAGTAGACAAGCTTGTGTTTTACTCTATTAGATAGATTATTCCTGTGGATTTCCATTTTCATTGTGTTTTGGATATTCACTACTTTGGGTAAGAAAGAAATAAGTGCTTCATTATTGTGTCAATAACATTGCTGTTCCAATCACGTTAATAAACTATATTTTATTTTTTCTACATTGCTGAGTTTTCGTTGGAATATTACAGTTGGATACTTTGACATAACCACTATACAAGACATTGCTTTTTCACTAACCATAAAAAAGGGTACAAACGAACTCTGGGAAGGAAGAATAAAACAAGGTCAAGAATTTCGAACTCAGGCGGACAAACCTGTAACGACTTGAACCAAGAAACGTACAAGAGTTAGCCCTCTTCAAAATATTTACCTGCGGTCAACCATTAACTGAAACTGACCCGGTCAGCTGACAGACACACACACATTCTTTCATTGATGTAGTAAACACAGCCTGGTAATACGATACTATTTGATGCCGCGACCTACGCACAAATAACTGCACTGCCACACTTAACTCTATTTGGCGCCGTGACCACCCCTTTTTCGTTTGTGAAAGCATACTCATTCTGGCAAGCAAACAGCCACATTTCTTTTAGTGATAGCAGACAAGCCTAATCACTATTAATCACTATCATGGACCCACAAGCGTTGCAACAGCAGCTTGAACAGCAGCAATTACTGCTACAACAGCAACAACAACAACATTTAATACATATACAGCATTAGCAACAATCAGCTCTACCAAGTCACACACCCCTTCCAGACGACGCAGAGCCAGCTATGATTGCTCTACAGAAGATTACGGAAACTTTAGGTAATGTAGACCATTTCGCCAAGTATCAACAGATCGGAACTGTCGTAACTCCATTTGCTGGGGATGCTAAGTCTTTCAGGAAGTGGCTAGTGGACATGGACAAATTTGCTTCTCTAATAAACGCTGCATGTGATGAGGACCGCAAAAGAATAGCTTATCTGTCTTCAGATTCTTTGGTAACCGATTTTCTCCGTCGTAGATCTAAAACATATCCCAATGAGACCTTTGATTCACTGAGGAAAGAGCTTGTACAACGCTATAGTGATATAACCGATGGACAACATGCTTGGACTTTACTTCGCAAAATACACCAAGACAGACACGAACCAGTGCAATTCTACGCAGACCGATTACTCATTTTGGCTGAAGATGCTTTTCTAGACGGGAACAACCCTTCCCAAGAGCTTGAAAGACATTTAGTAGTATTTTTATTGACGGATTACACGCAGATAACCTTAAACTCCATCTTCTTAGAAAGGATACAAAAACCATTACAGAGACCATTCAGCTAGCGGTGACTGAAGAAAATGTTCGTAAAAGGTTCCAGCAACGAATTGGCAGGGAACCAAAACTAGACCATTCCGACGAATTCCATGAACCGATGGAAATCGGCCACTCAAGACCACACTGGAGTAGGAACAGCTCCCACAGAGTCCATTCAAATTATAATCATCCCAACCAACATGCAGGACAATCTCATTCTCATCAGCAACCCAGAAGACATAACAGAATGTACACCAGGTTACTGCCCTTACTTGCTTTATTTGCAAACGCCGAGGACATACTTCTCACGAATGTACACAAAAACAGAGTTACATCAATACAGAGTACATCCGCATCAGTATGAGAACCACTCACCACGTTATTATTATGCAAATGGTGATCAACACAGACCTCACCCACAACGAAATCAGGCCTTCAACCGAAGCCAGCCCAGATCCTACAACCAAGATCAGGGAAACGCTTATGTCAGCCGATAAATGAGATTATTCGGTATGACCACAACAGACATAACTTTAACAACAGTTATGAACAAAGGTCCTACACCACCAAAAACAAACCTTAACATCATGGTACCGATTGCAAACCACAGCTAACAGAAATCAATCACATAAATTTATCGCCTGATCCCAGTTCATGCTTGATATCCATCAATAACAAAAATTACAGAGCTCTGATAGATACTGGAGCCACCATTAGCTTGATGAGGGAGCAAATATACCTACAGATTAAGAACCATGTCAGATTTGCACCTTCAAAAACCTATATGGCTTCTGTGACAGGCCAAAAGTTACAGTTCCTTGGAACTGCTTATGTGACATTTCAGATCGGACATCAAAAACTTATTCATCCTTTTATAATTACAAGAGGTATGTCTCGAAATTTCATATTAGGACGTGATTTCTTGAATAAACATCAGGCAAGAATTTACTTTGATCTACACAAAATAAGGATAAATGACGATTTTATTACGTTGCAAGATGATTTCCATATCGCATCGTTAGTCAGACTTACATCACCAGTGACATTACAGGCAAACTCTCTTACTATAGTAAAAGGTCGTATTAAAGGATCCTAATACTTCAGTCCAGGATACATAATTGAAGTACAACCTTTAACAGACAATGCAATTAACGATGATCCCCACATCAGTATCACAGAAGGAATCGCAGAAGTTACCACCACCTGTGATTTTCCTGTAATGATTTTAAATACCCCAGGGAAGGCGACATCTGTTGCACGCGGTGCAATTATAGCGCAAGTTAAATTTGTGAACACAAATATGACAGACAAGGTTCAACCTTTTCCGACCCCCGCCACCAAGAAAGAAACACCGATTGATGATCTGAGTCAACCTTCTCCATTCAATTTTCCTCGTCAGCCCCCACATTTTTTCCCACGCCCTCATACGAACTTTGAGAAATCACAGCGCCGGCATACACGTCCTGTCACCAAACGTTCAGTCTACGTTCCGTACAAACCGTATGGAAGGAGATCCCACTGCGAAGCCGAACACAGGTATAACAAGAATAACATGTATGTTAATACTGGTAAACATACAAATTACACCCGCCGAACAAACGAACAGTGTATCTTTTCACCTGCCTACATAGATGAATATGTGCGTAAATACCACAATATTCACTGCCTTACAGAGGTACAGAAGCGAAAACCTACAATTGATAATGACTTGAATTATGCGGATATCGTAGATCAAGAAATAGTTATGGAAGCCTACCGCAATCCTCTAACACCAGCACACTTACCGGCTTATAAGACAAATGACAGAACTTCTCCAAGTAATTTTTACGCTTCTACGAGAAAACAGCGGGCAGGAAATAGAAAGGCTTATCACAGGAACGGATTTGGCACTGAGAGATATTATCCACAATTTGATAATGACAGCTTACATCACAGGACATGCAGATGTTTTCATGAGATTAATCTTGTGACACACGTTACTCCCAAATACCATCGCTTAATTAATATGAAAAACCAGCGACGTAACCAACTAGTGCATACCCAGACAAACACGCAGGGAAACAAACCTTCAAAAAATCAACGACAGCTAAATCCACAGTACTGCCGTAGTGGTAGAGAGAGCGAAACTTACAGTCAACGCTTCACCACCGAACCACAGCAAGAAAGCAGTTCTCAAGGAACATCCAGTACAACTGATGTGCAAAAGAATAGTGAAGACAGGCTGACAAAATTACTTGAAACCTTGCATGCAGAAGAACCTCATGTCAGTAGGCTTCAACAGTTTGTCACCAAACACCAACACATGTTTGCCATCAATGACATGGAACTGGAGCGCACATCTACAGTCCAAATGGATATAAACACCACAACTGATGTTCCAGTAGACCTCAAACCTTACCATCCTCCCCTTAAGAACCGTGAGTTGGTGGAAAAATCTATAACTGAGATGCTTGAAGCTGGCATTATAGAAAGATCAAGATCTCAATGGTCATCCCCCATTGTCATCGTCACAAAGAAAGACGGCAGCCATCGTTTCTGCTGTGATTATCGTGCACGTAACAAGATAACGAAGACGATATCATACCCACTTCCCAGGATCGATGATATACTGGCGACGCTTGGAAATTCCAAATGGTTTACAACATTGGATGCACGATCCGGTTTCTGGTGCATCCCAATGTCACCAGAGGCAAAGGAAAAATGTACATTTTGTACGCATGTCGGGTGCTTTTCATGGAATGTGATGCCATTCGGACTTAAATCAAGCCCCGCCACCTATATGTCCCTTATGGATGAGGTCTTGAAAGGATTCCAGCCCTTTGCTTTGGCATACATGGATGATATCTTAGTCCATACGCCAGGTACAATACAAGAATACTTGAAAAAGGTTGAACAAGTCTTTGATCGTCTAAAATATCATCACATAAAGTTGAAACTCTCGAAATGTAAATTCCTAATACAGGAAACAAAATACCTAGGTTTCATTATTAATGGCAGTGAAGTTTGCCCTGACGACGAGAACGTTCGAGCGATCTGAGAGATGCCACGCCCTACAACTGTGAGACACGTAAGAGGTTTTCTTGGATGTTGTAGTTATTACAGACGCCAATTCGTCAATTTCTCCAAGGCGGCAGAGCCATTAATAACCCTAACTAAGAAATATGCCAGGTTCAGATGGACGGATCAATGTCAACAAGCATTCGATTATCTAAAAAATGCACTCACAACCATTCCAATGTTGTCACACCCTGATACCACCAAACCAATGATCCTATACACTGACGCTTCTGATAACGCTGTAGGAGCTTGCCTTGTCCAACCAAACCCTTCTGATGAAACCCCTATTATCCCAAATGTACCCAACGAAAAGCCAATTGCTTTCCTGTCACGCGCATTAAGTAAGTCCCAAAAGCGTTGGACTATAACAGAAAAGGAAGCATTTGCCATTCATTATTGTAGCGAAATGTTCTTGTTTTGAGGGGAGAAAGTGTAAGTATGACAGACTTGATGGAAGAATAAAAGATACTCTCTAGAGGAAACTCTTCCAGACTGCAGGTTGAATGCACAGTCTCTCCTCGGGAATTTGTCCACTCAAAAAAACTTTCTAAGAGAATTCTGGTGAAACTAAACAGGATATTCTCTAGGCGATAAATTCTATATCCGATATCCTACAAAGGACTATGTATAGTACATATAGATGGATAAGAGATTTGGTGCCCAGCCACATTAAAAATATCCCGACCCAATCGTGTTTATTAATTATGGCTCTGCCCCCAGGGTGTAGATTTATGTTACTAAAACTATACAACCCAATTAAATATTACAAAGAAAATAACAACAGACTCTGTTATGTAAAGTTTACAAAAATGAAAATAGAATCTCACAATATATTCAAATATACAACTATATGTTCCCTAATCTATGAATGGTTCTGAACCATGTCAGAATTAATTTTTCATCATAGGACAATAGGAATATTCTGTAGTGGTTCTGCTGGCATGTTCAAATACTCATCTCAGATGCTGAATTGATGTAGTCTTGTTGTCACAGGTTCAATATGTACCAGCACTCCAGGACTAGCAAGTTCTTTTTAGGGTTTCAGAGGATGGCAAGTTGCTTCTTCTCCGTCTTGACACAGGGCTCATCACAAACTGGGATGGAGTATGTCTGCCCTTGAGAACACTGCTTATGGTTTAGTCTTCTGGTATGGCAACCGGATAGGACTGGATTGACAAACAATTTGAGCTCCATTAGTAATCTTGCCAGAGAAGTCATTTCCCATATCTGCTGGGCGCTAATCGTCCATCAGAAATCTAACAAACATTCATAGTTAACATCAATTTTAAAAAATGCTATTTATTATCTAGGAAATACTATAGCATAACTGATGTTATAAGCAAACAGGTGGGTCTCAACCTATATCTGGCTTCCATCTTGTTTACCGCAGTGATTTTCAACATATGGGCTGTTAGCTTCACCAACTGTGAAGTTTGGGGCAGTGGTCATCAAAAGTTTGAGAAAGACTGGTCTACCGTGTGCCCACAGAGCAATAAAATCAATTTGGGGTCACTGACAACAATGGTTTGAGAACCACTGGGTAATAGATTTCTATTCATCTGTAACATGGTGGGGGTGTCATTGCTGCCAAGGTTTGAGAACCACTGAATTACAAGTCAGTCAACATATTCATTTATAAAATTGGCTAGTGCTGTTGCCAATTCATTACATACTTCTGTGTTTATGTGATAGGCATTCATATACCTTGATAATACCAACATAACACAGGATGCATGCACATTAACACATTAAAACATAATAAGGATATTTGCAGAAATCAGTTCAGGATTAAAATATGACAAGAATAATCATGGCTGAAATCATACATTAAAATTAGTAGAACTCATTCAGTATAAAACAGGACAAGGGTAGTTCATAGATGAAACTTTCAGTATACATAATGTTGTTGTCTCCTGTACAAAATCAAGGATATTAATTTCTGTCACAGTGAAAAACAAAAGATACTGACATGATATGTTGTAGATAAACATATGATTAATTCATGTTATTCATATAACAATATAGATCACTTACTCGCTGCGCTCACAACCACTGCTGTTTAAAATGACCGGGCCCCTCTATTTCTTAACCAGACTATCTTGTCCAGGCCGGTCGCTGCCTAGCGAGAGAATGGGCTAGCGAGAGAATGGGTTTACCAGACTATGCCTTGAAAATCGCGCCTAATTTCTCCAGGTTTCAGTTTGGTTGCTGAGGTCAAAGGTCAAAAGTGAATATACGGCTGCCTATCCCGTTGGCTAAACTGTAATTATTCAAGGCGCGGTTTAAAGTTCACAGCTTTAAAAGGTCAGTGGTTTGCTGGTAACCTCAATTAAAGAAAAAGGAATTTCAGAAGGAAATGGGAGATCTCCTGATGTGTATTTACGCGTGGTAGAGATTCTAGAGAATTTACAGAAAAGGAATGTTTTGGTATGAGAAAAGATTGACAGAGAGAAAAGAAGGCGAATACACTTCGTGACAATTATGCTATGCAGAAACTGAATTTTTACATCCGTGGAACAAAAGTTATCATTAGAACAGATCACCAACCCCTTGTTAGTTGGTTGACGAAGACATCTGAACAACCAAAGAAGCTTCAAACTTGGGCAATAAATTTGCAGAACTATGACACTACCATAGAGCACATTGCCGGAACCCTCAATACATGTGCTGACCTGCTTTCTAGAATTCCATATCCTGACAACCCGACACAGAGTAACGAAAATGAAGCAGCTGCAACAGACATAAATGACAATACTAGACAAATAAATGTCATAAATTCAAACCGAATTGCCGATCAATCGGACACTCACACAGACATTGACCGATTGTCAGAAGAGGATCGAACAGACAACTTTGACATCCTACAGGAACAAATGAAAGACCCGAAAGTAGTTAAACTAATGAAACAAATTAAAGAAACACCAGCAAAAGTCAAGGATTTTTACAATCTTTCCTCACGACCAAGCACTCTATCATATTGACCCCAAACAAGATGGAAGATTACAGAAATATATTCCGCATCATTTAATACCTGGCATCCTCATCCAGTTCCACGATGAAAATGGACACCTGGGACGAGATAAAACGATAGACGTCATTAAGAAACGGTATTACTGGCAAACCATGTATAAAGATATAATTGATTACGTAGCCACTTGTAAGATCTGCAAAAGGAGAAATATGAAGGTGAACAAATCCCCACTACAAAAAATGCAACCTTCCAACTATCCCATGGAAACTGTCAGTTTAGACATCTCTGGTCCGTACCCCCTAACACTGTCAGGAAACAGGTACTTGTTGCACATTGTAGATCAGTACTCCGTTTGGCCGGAGAGTTTCCCTATGAAAGATGTCACGTCTACAACTGTCACCGATTTCTTTTTGCAAGAATTTCTACCTAGACATAGTTGTCGTAGAAGAGTCATCACGGACAATGGAAAACAGTTCGTTGGCAATCCTTTTAAATTAACATTACAAAAGTTAAACATCAAACACACCACAACTAGTTTCTATCGGCCCCAGAGTAACGGAAGAAACGAAAGAATGCATTCAACCCTTCATGACATTCTATCCAAACACATCGAAGGCAACGATCAATATTGGGATCTATACATCAACCAGGCCTTAGAAGCAATACGAGTAAACATTAACGACACCACTGGTTTCTCGCCATTTTACCTGCTTTACGGTAGGGAGCCGGTATTTCCGATGGACAACCTTCTCCAACCACAACGCAGATATATGGGAGAGGACCCGATAGCTGTCATCCTACAACAAAAGCATGCAGCACATCAAATTGCAAACAAAAATGCAGAAAAAGCTTTCCGGAAGAAACAGCGTACACACGATAAAAACACAAAACTGGAACAGTTTCACATCTGAGATCTAGTTTAATACAAAAAACACGTTCGACATTCTAAATTTGACGACAAATGGAACGATGGTTTCAAAATCTTAGAACAGACTACACCAACAAATTTTATCCTGTGGCACGAAGAAAGACAGATCAGGACGAAAGCCCACATTTCACAAATCAAGAAAGATAACCACCGTCCTGTTTCCCAGCCTATCCTCACTAACACCAGACCGATTCGCAAAACCACCCTCCTTTGTCCCCCCACATCATCCTCTACATCTGATGTGTCACATTGCGACGATGAACACTCAAACCCCTCTCTTCACCCCTGCACGATGCTATCGACAGACTACGTAGATATCGCGACGCTTCTAAGAGTGAAGATGACATCCCTCCGCAGGAGCTACGTGAGAGAATTCAAGCACAAAATCTTCGTGTTCAAGCAGATAATTACCAATCGTTTTCCAGAGATAGCAACACATCTTTAAATGAAGAAAAACAACAACGACAACAGACTCTACAAGATGCCGACACCCATATAGCTACACCACAACCTTCCGATACAGAGTTATCACCTACCTCATTAACGGAACGAAATGCTCCCGTTCCTATTTCCACACAACGAGAGGAGTCAGACCTTGATACTGAAGAACATCAAAGTGATAATGATGATGATAACGAGCATCCCGACGATAATATGGATACATCCATTCAGTTCGCCTCGAAACGACCTTACTCATCTTCATCAGACAACTCGGTACCATTGACAAAGGTTATATGCCTTCCGCAGGAACATATTCGTGCAAAGCTGTACACGAAACGGCGAACTAAACCAAAGAACATCACACAGCACAGTGCATCACCTTCGCAACACCCTGCCTGTAACACTACATCAACCGTCAATGCTGTAGACATAAAGAAAGAGTACGATGGCAGACTGTCTAAGAGAGAAATCGCTCTATTAGAGATAGCCAGGTTGCTCTAGCCAGGTCTACTCTAAATGGTTTCATTTTCCTTGTCCGAGTACGATAGCAGATTTGTCCAGGAGAGACAATGCTATATTTTAGAGTTACTCCAGTTTGCTCTTGATGGGTTACCCTAAAAGGTTTCATTTTTCTTGTCCGAGAACGATAGCAGGTTTGTCCAGGAGAGACAATGCTACATTTTAGAGTTACTCCAGTTTGCTCTTGCTGGGTTACCCTAAATGGTTTCATTTTCCTTGTCCGAGTACGAAAGAATTGTCTAAACGAGAAACAATATTTTAGAGTTGGCCGGCGAGCTTTGCTGGCTGCTCTGAAATGTTTTTTTTTTGATGATGCCAGCCACCATCTATGTCGTCCAGTTGATGCTATTAGCGGCAGTCATAACCGCAAGTGAAGAGAAAAATCTACAGAGGCGCAACTCTATTCAACATGCACAGTTCCAGTATTTAAACCGTTATATTCTGTATTACAAGATTTAAATTACATTTTGTTTGGACATAGAAATATATGTATTGTTGTACATTATAAACTTTACCACACTCATGCATGTACTATTTGCCACTAAGGAAGAATCTCAAGGGTTAAAGAAGACATTGTTTGATCTTAAGCTACACTCTCATGATATGAGACAAGCACATCAACCAAAACGGGCGATATATCCATTTGTAGGCAATGCGCTACAGTTTTTGTTGGCACTGCACCCCACGACAACTATGACAGTTTATGTCATAATATTAAGACTTTGGCGGAAAAACAAAACATTATTACCCATGTGATTAGCCGGAGCATCACAAATGGTGAACGATACTCAGAGCAGTTTTTCTCAATTAACATATTTTTTTACTTGTCTAAAAGACATATGCTATGGATCGATTTTATGATTACTTGTTATAAATTGGTTGAATTTCATGAATATCGCATAAATAACTATGTACCATATATCATGCCTTTTTAACAAATTACTGTTTTGAGACACACAGATGTTGTACTCGTCCAGTACAAATTATTTAAGCTATAATGAGTATATAAAATGTTGACCCACACCTCTACTCCCTTTTCCCTACGCGCAAACTGTCCACACGTGACCTTAACACCACCTCGCTGTTTCTCGCTATGTCAAATCTAATCTTCGTTTTTCATCACCTTTATCTTCCCCCCGTGTCGATTTCCCCATGGGAGTTCTTCTTCTATTTTTCTTTACCTTTCTCCCACGCCTCGCGTTCATTTATCCATCCAACAACGGAACTACTTTATCTACTCCCCCAGCTATTTCATTGTACTACAAACCCCCACCACCCCAACCCCCTCTCCTTCAGTTGACGCCACACTGTGCCGTCAATGAGAGTTCAAATATCACCGCTCCCGTTCACACTAGCGAAAGCCATGGTCACAGGTAAACAGCTATGGTCAGTTACCATTCAGATGTAAATATTAAGATAGGATTCACTTATTGTCCTGAGTGTTGATTAACACTTGAGTTTTGTTTGACATGACCAAACCTTATATGTGTCGACTTTAAATAAAAAGTTCAATAAGTTTAACATTAATTATGTATATTTACTATCATAACTCCATGTTTTTATGTATTATTATTAGCGTGTTAAGTAAAGATTATATAAGTATTGTATTAATACATTAACAATTTACATTGCGTATTGCACATTGCTATCCGTATCCCTTACTGTTTAATGACATAGTGTATAAATAACTTGTATGTCTCCCCCGTTTTCGGCAATATGAAACTACTAGATCACTCCTTTTAAGAAATAATAATTTTTTTTCCTTTTTTCGGCTCACATGTATACTGAGATCTTGTAATACATTTTTAAGTTAGCTTACAGGTATACTGAGATCTTGGAAAAAAAAAATTTTTTTTTTGGCTCACATGTATACTGACATCTTGAAATTTTTTTTAAAACTTTTTTTTACGCTCACATATACACTGAGACATTGTAGTTTTTTTCTCATTTTGGCTCATAAATATATGCCCCCAGTCAATGACTTATACTAGTAACATTAATTTTTCTCAACAATTGTCCATTGCCAATTGCTTCATAAATATATGCCCCCATTTCGTATTTTGCACCAGTATGTATGTTAGGGACTTGATTTTTTTTAGTTGATAGGACGAAAATGTCTCCACATGGGATACATTTTTGTGGCCCCGGGACTTGTGTGACCGCTTGGCATACACTATAATTAATACGTGTTAAAAACTACATATAATGAGAATAACAACGTTAAAAGCAGTTAAGACATTTGTGCACAAAATACAGTGTCATGACAAGTTCACGGCTTCGGGAAAGCTGTCCGAGAACAACAAAATAGTAAGTGCCTGTTTATTGAATGGAAAAATTTGGGAGAAGTTGCAAGTCATGGTTTTTTCCGTTGTTAAAGTCGAAATAACAGAATGTCGTGTGCAAAAAAGTCGAAAAGCTGAGGAGCGGAGTGCAAATGTTGATGTTTGGTGCCGAGTGAAAAATAAAGCATCGTGTGAAAATTGGCGGGAAAAAAGAGTGGGCTGTATATAAAGAAGAGACGTGGGCGATTGACAGGATCCAGGGCTTGTACAGATTTTAGGAGTCGTTAGGCGAGATAATTTTTACAGAACTTCGTCTTTGAGATTATCAAGACAAGTAGTTTTTTTTAACTTGACAATTTTGTCAAGTTAGACCAGAATATTTTAAGTAGACATGTTTGTGTTTTACTCTATTAGATAGATTATTCCTGTGGATTTCCATTTTCATTTTGTTTTGGATATTCACTACTTTGGGTAAGAAAGAAATAAGTGCTTCATTATTGTGTCAATAACATTGCTGTTCCAATCACGTTAATAAACTATATTTTATTTTTTCTACATTGCTGAGTTTTCGTTGGAATATTACAGTACGATACTTTGACATAACCACTATACAAGACATTGCTTTTTCACTAACCATAAAAAAGGGTACGAACGAACTCTGGGAAGGAAGAATAAAACAAGGTCAAGAATTTCCAACTCATGCGGACAGACCTGTAACGACTTGAACCAAGAAACGTACAAGAGTTAGCGCTCTTCAAAATATTTACCTGCGGTCAACCATTAACTGAAACTGACCCGGTCAGCTGACAGACACTCACACATTCTTTCATTGATGTAGTAAACACAGCCCGGTAATACGATACTATTTGATGCCGCGACCTACGCACAAATAACTGCACTGCCACACCTGTTAGCCTTAACACCTGCGCCCACAATTTTAAAAGCTGTGATCACTTATATGCCTTTGACGTTCAGATCACTGTGATCAGATCATGTTGCCATGATGACTATAATGGCCTGATCTGGAGAATCGGTTAACAATTCTCCCAGTATGCCTTAACTCGTTCTGTCTCAGGCACTTTCAAGGTTTTAACCATGTACCAAAAGGGATGCTATCTTTTTCACATATGTTTTATAACATGCAACAACTACGTATGTTTATGGAACAATATCTCGTCATACATATAAACATCGTTTTAATTTCATATACGATTATTTTGAAGTGGTTCCAGTTTTTAAATACAGTAATACATTTTGTTTTATATCTAATAAAGTACGGACAAAACAAAGTTCTGAGAAAATCTTGATTTTCTTCATAGGAAAAGCACTATTTCTTATGAAACTACTATTTACAAAATCAAAGTATACCTGCTTCAGTTTCAGGGGAATATCAGTTATCCGAAGATAGAATAATCCAAATTTCCATTTTTATGCTGTTTTGACTTAAAATGCGCTGTAGCTCCACTCGTTAAAATATACAGTGTACTGATTTCCCAACTGTCGCCACTACTAACACATCCGAATATCAGTATGAAATCTAAATGACGATTGATAAATAGTATATTCTTACCAACTCTCTGCTATCAGTGTCAGTCAAGCTTGGTCCCTAACCAAAGCAGATGAGAGGGAAATCACAGCCTGTAAGATGCGATGGTGAAGACGGAATGAGAAATGATGACGTCATAACCAATTGTAGGAACCACATCCCGCATCAAATATATTGCAAGTGATTTGGCCATGTCATGAAAACGGAGGCCAGTCAATGACCACGTGGCACCTACAACAACTAGAAGATCTAGTTTGAGAACACGGGGAAGACCACGAGTTAGACAATATTACATAAATCCTACAATAACATGGCTGACAGCAGCCAGTGCGACACACTTGGCTCCAGAATGCCAACTTTAGCTCCCTATTACGCTTCAAGGCAAAGGTCAAGGACAGAAACAAATAATTAATTATTGTTTTATTATTGTTTCGACTAAGTTCTTTCCTGTACTTCCTACTAGCCTATATCTTACCTTTTCTATAGGACTTGTGTTTTCTGCAGTTTTATTGCAACAGCAGCACAGCGCACGTCCGTCGTTTTTTAATTGAGTCTGTGTCGCTAAAAATGTCCAAACTGCGAATCAGAATTTTATGTCACGTGATTAGTAAAATACTGAAGTCGGAGTAGGACTTCTATCATTTCAGGAGTCGAAGTCGGAAATGTTTGGACCATCTTAAAACCCCAGGTTTCTACGCTTATAAATAAATTAAAGTTTGTTCCATATGAGATACTGCCGTAGAGGAGTCAAGTATTAGATGCTTTAATACAATAGGTCTCAGCTTTATGAGGTAGGATGTCCGGTGCCTTACCTCGCTGAATTTGCCCTCCATAACTCAAGAGCAGCGTCACATACCCATTTGCAGCTGGGTAGAGTGGAGCCAGACGTAACCTGGTTTCGAACCCCGTAAATTTTTCCCGATAGGCAAGCTATCTAACAACCACTCTGTTACTTAGGCGACTAATATGACGTCATTCGTGACACTGCTAAATAAATATTACACACACATAAAGGTATGTTTTCAGGTACTCGTCAACAATAAATATTACACACACATAAAGATATGTTTTCAGGCACTCTTCAACAACAAATATTACATACACAGAAAGGTATGTTTTCAGGTACTCGTCAACAATAAATATTACACACACATAAAGGTATGTTTTCAGCCACTCGTCAATAATAAAGAAACCTAGACAACAGAAGAACAACAGACGTGAGTGGCTTACCGGGGAATCGAACCCAGGACCTTCCGTGCGGCACCCCCACCTAGCTATGGAAGCGAATCACACTATCCTCCCTGCCTGCTAAGCACCACAAAATGATGCTTTGATGACAAGGGTTATTAGTGCGACCCGCAACACATAACACCGGAAATTTACCTAGGGCAATCCAGCCTATTAATGACGCAATCACTTCTGTTGTTCCCCTATTATACAGTATAGGTCAGATTACACAACACAAAGACCTTAATACTGCTACAGTAACCGCTGTTGTAAGAGCAAATCTTTTGATGAAGGCTTTGTCAAGGTAGTTATCTGCTGCAGTAACCGCTGTTGTAAGAGCATATTTATTGACGTAGTGTTTGTCAAGGTAGTTATCTGCTGCAATAACCGCTGTTGTAAGAGCAAATCTATTGACGTAGGGTTTGTCAAGGTAGTTATCTGCTACAGTAACCGCTGTTGTAAGAGCAAATCTATTGACGTAGGGTTTGTCAAGGTAGTTATCTGCTACAGTAACCGCTGTTGTAAGAGCAAATCTATTGACGTAGGGTGTGGCCGGGTAGGGTAGTGGGGATTGCTGTTTTGAATCGAGAGTATTAGATTTTGATTACTAGCTAGCCTGCTAGAGGTGATGATTTCTCTCTACAGACTTACAGGAATTTACCAGGTTCGGGGACAATCCTCTATGATGTTTTATTTTTAGAGCATATGGTTATTATTTGTGTTGCACCTGCAACGATTAGCTTTGGCATGATCCTTTAATAATTTGTATGATGGCTAACTGCAAACATATGATTCGTCAACAGCATTTGTGTTCAATGAAACAAATGTTTATTCAATTTCCAACAAGAACTGGGTTAAGTCAAATGGTAACCACACCAAATTTGCATAATAGCATGTTGACATTTAATAAACAAGCATAAAAAAGTCAATGCATTATTTTAATGATGCAATATTCCTTATTGCATCTCGTAATCTTTTCAAGTTGCAAAAACATGGCGTGGCTCCTCTATCCTTCTAGTGTTCCTTCGTTTATTTGTTAATGTGGTCTAGATTTCACGTTTTTCTTATCTCTTCATTTCAATGAAGAGCCAAACTTTCTCTTATTCATTAGTATTCCATAGTTTGACTTTCTCTCAGCTTAAGGACCTTCATTCTTGGTAAAAGGTTCAGATATATGCCTGGGTTTACAATTCTTTACCCAGTTTTCGAGCGTAGCTCCTTTTCAGTTATGACTGTGGGCTCTAACAGTTATTGCATGCAATTCTTAGCACTACTTACGATTCTCGTGAATTCACAAATCATCACATTCCACATTTCGAAGTTACACAGTTGCATTAATTGTGCGAAGTCAATCTCCTCTATAGAATATCACTGAGCAAAGAGAATTACGGCTTGTCTCCACCGCTCTAAATTCATTACTGACTAAAAAAATGGCTTCGTCTCTTGTTCATTCCGGAGAAAGAAAAACTGAGCCTAGCCATTGGTGGGAAAATCACGTGACCAATGCTTGGCGTAAGCGAAGCTACCCTAAATAATGCTTGGCGTTACGAAGCGAAGCTTAGCCTAAAATAATGCGTGGCTTTTCGAAGCTAACCTGGTTTAATTAAACATCTGCGCCAAGACTTTTTTAATCTTCTGTTTCTATAAAAATTTATTTTATGTTAATATAGCCTGTATCTGAAAACTTACGGTATACGCGGTTACATACAGATCCCGGGGCCCTGCAAATGTATCCCGTAGGGAGACATTTGAGTACTATCAATAACAAAAATCCATCCCCAAAAATTTCTAAATTCAAAAATTTTCAGAAAAATTTAAAGTTCAAAAATTTTTCTAAGTCCAAAAATATTTCCAAAAAATTTAATTTAATTCCTATACTGGGGTCCTATGTCTATATGAGGTCGTCTGCTATGTAAAAAAAAACTAGTAGTGGACATCAACTTCAAAAAGTGTAACTTATTCATCACATCATAATATTTTTCACCAAATTTACAAATTGGCAACACTGCCCAACAAAATCTGCAAAACACTCATAAGGTCATCACTAAAAAAAAATGTGACGAGTGGCAACACTGGGGAATGAACAATAAACTATCTTATTTGCAGAACTTGGCTGGATTATCATAATCTATTACATTTCATTCAAAAATATAGTTGATTACATTCTCTTGGATATGGTGGAATGGTGGGGGGGTGTTATCTCTTTTCTGTTCCTGTTATTTGCTCCATATATAATTCTGCAAGACTTAACAAATCTTTTTTTTTTCTGGCGTACTTATTTATTCTATTTCCCAAGTACTCTGCAATATTCCAAGAAATGTCCAAAATCTCTAATTCCTATGGTAATGGCAATCCACTTTCATAGAATAGCCAATGTTTTCATGGGTACTCATCATCATCTTCTTCTTCTTTTTTTTTTTTTTTTCTAGTGAATGAGCCACTTGCTCATTATTACATGTAGAAAATATATCTAAACATAATATGCATATTTATCAGACGATAATACAACCAGCATCATTTTTATAAGTAAGCATTTTTCACAATAAAAGCATTAGAACCTCATGGCTTATCCTTATTTATTTATCTGAATGTTTCCTTGTAATTGACATTTTCCAAATGGTAAGTGTATAAATTCGTTCTAAGTCCGTCACTGTAGAAAATGTTCTATATTACATTTTTTTTTTTTTTTTTTTTTTTTTTAAATATGTGATGTTTGTCTCTAATATCCGTACGTCTGGTGGTGATCCTGTCCATTAGTCAGTTATTTCAAATCATTCCTTCTTTTCTGTCAATACAGTATTTTTTTCTGTGAACTCTGTCCTAGAAATATTATTTTATATATATATATATATATATATATATATATATATATATATATATATATATATATATATAGATATATAAATCTATATATTTATATAGAAATATATTTATATATAAATATATATATATATATATATATTTTTTTTTTTTTTTTTTTCAAAGATCTTCTTTGACTTGCCATACATCAATTTTCAAACATCAAATTATTCAGCAACCAACAGAAGAATGTTGTTACTATCATATTATGAAATATAAGGGAAAAGAAAAATATAGTTTCCAAATCATCATGAATTTTCTACATTGGGTTCCGTATTACTTTATTTTCTCTTTTAAGACAACTGCTTATTCTCTTGACAATATGTATCCATGTTGTCACTCTCGAGGCATCCTTGTATACAATTTATATTTGTCTCCTTTTTTTTTTTTTTTTTTTTATAACACCAATGTATCATTTATGGTGTACCAATATCATTGTATCTATTCTAGTCCTCCTGTTATCTTGATAATTCATCCTTAGTAACTCCCTATGTACCTTATCTAGCAATACATTTATGCAAAACACATCAAACAATTATTTATGGAACTATCAACTGAGATGTAAGATCTGTTTGACAATATGAGAGGAAAAAATATTTTGGGGTCATCACTCAAAAAATTTGTGACATAGAAAGGAAGAAAATAATCAATTGATCGTGAGGAATCTACAATATTCTCGTAAGACAAAGTTCCTGGCACTCTGACTACTATTTATCCATATTATTTCTGGTTATCCTTGCATACAGTGTACCATTTCCATTTTCTTTATAAGTCCAATTCCTCGCTCATGGTGCTCCAATATTTAAAATGTGGATCCTTCCTATTCCTCTTATTCTGTACTGGAAATATATCCTTATTAATTGTCCATGTACTATATCTGTGACATGTCTGTCCTTGGGATAACGTTATTTTCTTATCCAATATCCTCGGGGTGAGCAAATCTCAGTATGTCCAATTTCATCAACCATTTATTTATTTTCTCTCCTGTAATTCTGGGTATGTTATGAGTATAGTACATTGTCAATTTATTCCAACTATCTTACAACATTCTGTAATTCGTGATAAGGAATAGTCATTTGTTATACAACAATGTTCATATTACAAAGGCAATGAGCAACAAAAAAATCAAAAAGATTTCTTCTCCAAAAATGCGGATGCATCTCTATTTCCTTTACCTCTGGGCGTAGCAATTATTCAGTCATTATTATTTTTTTTTTTCATTATTTAATCTCCATTTTGTGTCCTTAGTACCTGTGGTTCCATGGGATTATCATAATTCATTTGTGTCTCTTGTCTACTGATAATCATTCAATAATGACTTCAAATATGGTCCTCATATGTGCAACAATCATCTGCTCTGATTTGTTCCATGGTATTCATCAAATATTCTATTATATCCTTGTCTTATCTCGTAACCACGAAAGACTAAGATTATTCCTCCTCCAATGTTAATGTGGGGGATTTTGTGCATAAACATTACAACAAAATCTCAGCTGTGACAACATAAAGTTTCACCTTAATATAAAATGGCATCTTCATCATACATAACCAGTTGCTTCTTCATCTCATGTGTCATTAGTGGTTATCATGCGGTAATGGGGTATTTCATTTTCTAGGTCAGCATGTGCAAATGCTATTTCTTTAACATGGGCAAAGGCATCATCAACAAATAGGTGCAATGTGTTCAATCTGGGGTTAGCATATACTAATGCTCTCAAGGGATTCTTCATTTGCAGAAATTCAGCATGCGCAAATGTCATTGGGGTATTTGTGATAGGCAGTAAAATTTTTGACAGTACTAATATACATCTGGGTCTAAAATAATAATGTACATTTGAAATAATCCTGTGGAGAAAAATATCATAACCTACAATACTAGTTTTGGGTATGAATTATGTGCTGTTGAGAGATATTATAGTAGGAACAGTATGATTGATCAAGGTGATAGATATCAAGGAGTTTAGCATAATATAGATCAAAGAAATATTAGTATGAGGTAAGAAAAAAAAACTACTGGTGTAAAGTGTCTGCATGAAAATGCTGGTGAATGGAGCGTGGAATATGATCAGTTACAAAAGTGGAGATGAATGTTACAACAGAATAGTGTGACACATGTGTTATAGGTAAAGTTGTGTAACATTCTAAATATTAAGAGAATCGGTCGGTTGGATCGGAGGGTTGATCAGTGAGTTAACAATTCACTATCGTAAAACAAGCTATTGTTACCGAAACAGAACCAGGCTCGACAGTAAACATGACTCACTCTAATATCTTGGGGGCTAAGGAGATTTTTAAAATTGGATACTGGAATGTAAGGACTATGTATCAAGACGGAAAATTGGAAGAAGTAATTAAAGAAATGGATAATTATAAGTTGGACTTATTGGGTGTCAGCGAGTGTAGATTGACGGGGAAGGGCATAAAATATATTTCAGAAGAAAAAAAGCAAATTATATACTCTGGTAGTAATGATAATCGTCACACAGAGGGAGTAGCCATCCTAATGACACAGAAAGCAGCAGCATCGCTTATCAGCTGGGTACCTATCAATGAGAGGCTAATATTAGCTAGATTTCAGACACGATTTTTCAAGCTCTCAATTGTACAATGTTATGCACCAACTAACGACGCTCTTGATACCACAAAAGATGACTTCTATGAAGCACTTCTAAGTACCATCAACACAATACCCAAGCATGACATAATAGCAGTCATGGGTGATTTTAACGCCAAAGTAGGTGACAACAACGATGGAGTACAAAGATATCTCGGTACTCATGGCATAGGCTGTATGAATCAAAATGGCGAAAGACTTCTAGAACTTTGTGAAATATCAAACCTCGTTGTGGCAGACACCATCTTTCCACATAAGAATATCCACAAGATAACATGGAATTCACCTGATGGCAGAACTAAGAACCAGATAGATCACTTCTGCATAAGCGCTAAATTTCGCTCATCAGTTCAAGACGTCAGAGCATACAGAGGTGCAGAGATCGGAAGCGATCATAACCTCTGCATAGCTAAACTGAGAATTAAACTGAAGAAGTTATACCAACCGAATAAAAATAGAAGAATAGATGTACACAGACTGCAATCAAATGATATAAAGGAGGAATATAATGTCAAAATGAACAACTATTTCGATGCTTTAGGCAAAATTGACAACGATATCACCACCAAGACAATCGATACTAAATGGGAACAACTGAGAACAGCAATGACAGAAGCAGCTGTAGCGACCACCGGATACCTAGTACATAAAAAGAAAAAATGGATGAGAGAAGATACTTGGGATAAAATACAAGAAAGGAAAACAGCAAAACTTAAACTACTAGCGGCAAGTACACATAATGCAGTTGAATCTTGCAAACTAACTTATAACTTGTTAAATAAAGAAGTGAAGACAAAAACTCGAAGAGATAAAAGACATTTCATCAATGAACTGGCCGTAGAAGCTGAAAATGCTGCAAGAACTGGTAATAGTAGGTGCCTTTATCAAATTACAAAACAACTATGTCACCAGCCTACTGCTATGGAAACACCTGTTAAAGGTAAATTAGGGAATTCAATACCAACAGAAAAAGAACAAATGAAGAGATGGGCTGAGCACTTCATGGAGGTGCTAAACAGACCACCACCAACAGTAACACCTGATTTTAATAATGAAACACTCACAACCACCTTGCCAATAACTTGCGATGAATTCACGCTGGACGAGATCAAACAAGCCGTTAAAAGATTAAAAAATTTTAAAGCTGCTGGAGTTGACGAAATTTCAGGGGAAATGATTAAAGCAGTTAATGACAACAACCTCTTGAGAATTTTAGATATTATAAATGAAGTATGGAGAGAAGAACAACCACCACAACAATGGAAAGACAGTATTATTGTAAAGTTACCGAAGAAAGGTGATCTATCAGACTGTAATAACTGGCGTGGTATATCTCTATTATCAGTACCTGGAAAATTATTATGTTGCATGATGTTAGAAAGACTTAAATTGCATGCTGACGAAAAGATCAGAGAAGAACAAGCGGGTTTCAGGCCGAAACGATCATGTATTGATCAAATATTCACACTAAGAACAATTATAGAAGAATCAGTGGAAAGGCAATCGCCACTTATTATCACCTTCGTCGATTTTCAAAAAGCCTTTGATAGTCTACACCGCCCATCATTGTGGAAGATACTTACAATCTATGGTTTTCCAACAAAATATGTGAATATAATCAAAGCGCTATATGACAATGCAAGATGTTGTGTTAGAACAAATAAAGGGAATACAGAATGGTTTACAGTAGAAACAGGGGTGAAACAAGGCTGTATTATGTCACCACTACTTTTTGGAATAGCTATTGATTGGGTTATGAGAAACTATACCCACAATGAACAATTGGGTATAAAATGGACAAATGGAAAATTCCTGGGGGACCTGGATTTCGCAGATGATGTAGCATTCTTAAGTTCAACACCAAGACAATCCCAAGAAGCAATAAATAATTTGTGTCATCTCTCGGTTAAAATAGGTCTCCAAATAAATGCCTCTAAAACTAAAGCTATGAACTTTTCTAACGAGACCTTTGATATCATCTTGAACGGGGAAAAACTACAGAAAGTTGAAAGTTTCAATTATTTAGGCAGTAAAATGACTCAGGATGGTGACACAACAAGAGAAATCCATACTAGAATTGCTTTGGCAGCTAGCGCCTTCAATAGATTATCTAACATTTGGAAATTACGATCATTGAATATACATACCAAGCTTCGTCTGTTTAATTCAAATGTTATCTCAGTGTTAACATACGGCTGTGAGAGTTGGAAAATAACAAAATCATTGGAGAACAAGCTGAATACATTCGAGAACAAATGTCTTAGAAAACTCATGAACATCAGTTGGAAAGAATTCAAGACTAATCGACAAATAAGAGAAGACTCTAGGCAGAAATATGTCTCCGACTATATAAGGAAAAGACGATGGTCATATATCGGTCATGTCCTACGAATGCAAAACAACAGAATACCACTACAGGCGCTCACTTGGGTTCCTGAGGGTAAGAGGAAAAAAGGAAGACCAAAAGAAACACTCAGAAGAACAATAATAAGAGAAGGAAGAACGTTGGGCCTAAATAATGTGCAAGAGCTAAGAGAAGTGGCGTCACAACGAACAACCTGGAGAGCACTGGTTTCTGCCTTATGCGCCGTGTTTGGTGCTTAAAGAATTTATTATTATTATTATTATGTAACTAAATAAGGGTGTCTGTAAACAAAGAACATTGTATCATCTGTGTCATCTTTATTTCAATAATCCAAATAAAAATGTCTAACTAGAATCCTCCGTGGGCTGGTCTTGATTTCTTTCTGGGCATCATTATTCTAAGGCTGGAAAAAAATAACTTTCTCAGTGAGGCTTTGACATCTTAGTCTGTAAGCAAGTCATTTGAACTGTCCAAGACTGAAAATAGAGTACATGGGGAGAGTTAGTACATTGTTAAAAATTAAGTGCACATTCGCGGTGACGGTACATGGGATGGCATGTACATTGAAGACTTGAGGGGCGTGTCTCAGCAAAGTTTTAGTAGTTCCTTCAGTTTCTCTGCCATCTCTAACCTTGCAATGTCCCGACTGCTTAGGCGAGCATCATACTGAGTAGCAGTGGTGACGGGTGTGATAGGCGACGACACTGCATTTGCTGATTGTTGGGACACTGAGGACATTGACGAATGCGGTGATGGCTTAACATCTTTTGATTGCGGTGATGGTTTCACTGTGGTAGGGGTTTGTATGGCTGGAACATCTGTTGGTTTTGAGGCAGGTATATGTTTCGCCTTGATTTTTCTTCTGACCTGTTTGTGCTGAACGTTAGCACCGGTTACAATGGGCACAGTAATTTGCACACTGTTGTTTTTGACTAGTTGAGATGAGGCTAACACTTCTCGGCTTGGTTTTGGAACATGATTGCGTTTCTTCAGAATCTTTCGTCTGATATAGTTGTGCTGTATACGCGGAATTTTGTTGCTAGGGATTGAGTCATCAGATTCTGTTTTATAGGCGCGTTTGACGCTGGAGCTGACTGGTACAAATAATGTACTATCCGCATCACTGGTTTCAATGGAACTAGCTGTATCAATGTCTGTTTCTTGTTGGTATAATTCTACCATTTTTCTGTCATTATGTTCGTTGGGGTCTGACAAAGCTATGCTGTCTTGTTCTGTTTCGTCTCCATAAAGATCGCTGGTATATGGTTCAACAATCTGCTTGGGTATAGTTTCTTCAGGATCTGATTGTTTTGAACGAGCAATCTTGTTCTTGTGGTATAGCAGTGTTTGGTTTTCACTAGTGTTAAAACTAGAACTGCCTGAACTGGGGGTGTGATAGGTATCAGCTGACGATTTATCACTGCGGGAGTAAGTTTGAGTGTGGATATAAGGTGTTTTCGTGTTGTCATCGTGTGACGTCTGTGGCATGATTTCTTCATTTCTAATGCGCAGGTCTCTGTCTTGTAGTCTATTACGTAATTCAAGTGGTGGGATATCTTCTTCGCTTTCGGACGAGTCTCGTTGTTGTCTTGCTCGATGTATTTCATCTGTGGGTGGTCTGGGTATGTGGTCGTCTTGGTAAAATTCAGAGTCTGTCGTCTCTGACTCTGATATGTCAGACGAATCTGTGCTGGATGGATTATAATTTAGGGTGGCTTTTCTGACTGGTCTTGTATTTGTCGTCAGAGGCGGAATGGGCCGGTGATTATCAATTTTTATTTGTTTTACGTGAGCTTTTGTTTGGTGTTGTTTCTCTTCATTCCAAATAATGAAGTTTACAGGCGTAGTTTGTTTCATGATTTTGTAGCCATCTAACCATCGGTCATCGAATTTTGAACTGCGTACATGTTTCTTGTAGTATACTCTGTCTCCTATTTTGTACGTTGGTAGCTTGGCTGATTTATCATGTTGTTTCTGTTTCTTGTGAAATGCCTTCTGCGTATTTCGTTGTGCAATCTGGTGAGCTTTATACTTTTCTTGAAGGATTATTTCGATGGGGTCTTCTCCCATGTATTTTCTTTGTGGGCGAAGTAGGTTGTCTAACGGAAAGTTTGGTTCTCTTCCGTATAGCATGAGAAAGGGTGACATTCCTGTGGTATCGTTCACGTTTACTCGGATGGCTTCAAGAGCTTGGTTAATGTATAGGTCCCAGTATTGGTGGTTCCCCTTGATATATTTGCTAATAATATCATGTAGGGTGGCGTGCATGCGTTCATTTCTGCCATTTGCATTTGGGCAATAATAAGTGGTTGTAGTATGCTCAATATTCAGCTGGTGTAAGGTGGCTTTAAATGGGTTACCTATAAACTGTTTACCGTTGTCTGAAATGATTCGTTTTGGACAGCCATGCCTGGGAATGAATTCTTGTAAAAAAATTTGCGTGATGGACTGCGATGTGGCATCACTGAGTGGGTAACTTTCTGGCCAAACAGAGTATTGGTCAACTATGTGCAGGAGGTATTTGTTGCCTGATTGGGTGAGTGGGTAAGGACCTGATAAGTCAATGCTCACTGTTTGCATGGGGTAATGGGAAGGTTGCATTTCTTGAAGGGGAATTAAATGTGGCTTCATGTTTCTCAATTTACATGTTCTACAGGTGGCTACATATTCTGTAATGTCCTTGTAGAAAGTTTGCCAATAATACCTTTTCTTTATGACATCAATTGTTTTGTCTCTTCCCATGTGCCCGTTGTTATCATGAAACTGTAGCAATACTTCTGGGACTAGATGTGCTGGAATGACTTTTCTTAGTGTCCCTTCTTGTTTCTGATCAATATAGTATAGAGCTCCATCCGTTGGGTGTACTGTAAAATCTTTACTTTTTGTTGGGTTTTCTTTCACGTATGTGAGCAGCTTGACAATTTCTGCATCTTTCGCTTGTTCTACTCTCATGTCAAACATATCTTGGCTTTCTTCTTCTACTTGAGTGGCGGAATCTGAGGTACTTCTTCGACTTGATGAAGTAATTTCATTAATTTCTTTAGCATTATCGTCAATCTCTGAGGATGTGCCATCATTTTTGACTCTATTTGTTTTCACTTCAGTTTCATCATCATATTTAATCCTGGATAAGAGGTCTGCACAGGTGTTCATTTCGCCTGGGATATGTTCGATAGTGGTGTCGTAGGACTGTAAATTCATTGCCCATGTCTGTAACTTCTTTGGCTGTTCTTGTGTTTTGGTGAGCCAGTTAACCAAAGGTTGATGATCAGTTCTTATAATGAGTTTAGTTCCTCTGACGTAAAAGTCAAACTTTTGTACTGCATAGTGAATAGCATATGCTTCTTTCTCAGTGGTGGTCCACCGTTTTTGTGACTTTGACAATGCGTGGGATAGGAATGCAATGGGTTTCTCATTTGGAATGTTTGGTAGGATGGGTGTTTCATCTTCTAGTACAGGTTGGACCAAACAAGCACCAATTGCGTTATCTGAGGCATCGGCGTATAGTATCATGGGCTGAGAAATATCTGGATGTCCAAGCAGTGGGATGGTGGTTAGGGCATTTTTTAGATACTCAAAGGATCTCTGGCAGTCTTCTGTCCATTTGAAGCGTGCATACTTGCGGGTAAGGGCTATCAAAGGCTCTGCTGCTCTGGAGAAATTGATGATGTGGCGCCTATAGTACCCTATTGTACCAATAAATGAGCGTGTTTGTCTCACCGTCTTGGGGCTAGGCATTTCTCTTATGGCTTTGACTTTATCTTCATCAGGTCTGACGCCATGTCTATTGATGACAAAGCCTAAATATTTTGTTTCTGTCTTTAGAAACTCACACTTCGACAGTTTTAACTTTATTTGGTGATGCCTGAGTCTATCAAACACTGTTTCAACCTTGCGGAGGTGGTCTTCCATCGTGCCTGCGGTATGTATCAGGATATCGTCTATGTATGCCAGGGCAAATGGATGTAGACCCTTTAACACTTCATCCATGAGTGACATATATGTTGCTGGAGATCCTTTTAGACCAAATGGCATAACATTCCAAAAAAAGCTTCCCATATGTGAACAGAATGTGGATTTCTGTTTTGCCTCAGGTGTCATGGGGATGCACCAAAAGCCTGACCTTGCATCAAGTGTGGTAAAGTATGTAGACTTTCCTAACGTCGCAAGTAGATCGTCTATCCTGGGGAGGGGGTAGGAAATGACTTTTGTGATTTTGTTAAGGGCACGGTAGTCGCAGCAAAAGCGACTGGAGCCGTCTTTCTTTGTTACGATCACTATGGGTGAGGACCATTGGGAACGGGATCTTTCGATGATTCCTGCCTGTAGCATTTCATTTATAGACCTTTCCACGAGTTCTCTATTTTTCAAGGGCGTATGATAGGGTTTCATATGTATTGGCTCCTCTGTGGTTGTTTGAATGTCCATTGTGACAGTGTTAGTTCTGCCTAATTCCATGTCATTGAGTGCGAATACATCTTGGTGCTTTTCTACAAACGTTTTCAAACGTTGCTTATTATCTTCTGTGGCATTCAGGGTTGCAAGTAACTGAGCTATTCTCTCTCTGTATTTATGATCTGCTATGATATCTCTGGTCTGTCTTGATGCCTCCGTTTCATTCCCATAATTTTGGGACATTTTTCTTGCATCTTGTGAAAATCTCTGCTCCTGGTATGTGGCTTTCTTTTGCGTAGTTCTTTGCCGTTCATTGGGCTGTGCTTGGTACTGTCTCCTCTGCCATGTACTGTGTGCATTTCCATTTGTCACTGCATTTACTGTATATTCATTTCTTATTATATTTCTGGGGTAGTCGTTGTTGTGCCATTTTTTCTGATTATTTCTGCCGTAACTGCGCTTATCCGCGTACGTTACTGTATTTCTTCTGTTTGTGCTATAGGGCTGTCTTCTTTCCCTGGGCGAAAATTTTTCATTCTTTCTGTTTCCAACTTTGCTGCTATAGTATCCTCCTGTGGTATAGTCATATAAGAATTCTTCCTTTTCTTCGGAAATTTCAATTGGTTTTGGGACTTTATCATATCCACCTGTTTTTGAGTTATATTGATACTCCATGGGGCATGTATCACTGTCTTGTCGCTTTGGATATCCTCCTGGCAAGACAATTTCTGTTTCTCTGTTACTCTGTGATATACAGCACTTCATCTTTTCTCTTGGTGTGCTGGGGCGCAAGAATGAGTAATTATAGTCATTTTCATACTGTGGCCTTTCTCTTCTTATGTATGGACTGGTTCGTTTCTGCCATCTGGGTAGGGTATGCTGTGGTGTAACTGTGACTGATGTTACTGCCTTTTTCTGCATAAGCCTTATAACTGTTTACTTTCCGTGTACTATGGTTATTTGTACTGCGATTTCGTGCATTATGTCCAGTGGGAGTGGTTGAGACAATTTGTGGATGGTCTCTATTGGTTTTGGTTTGTCTTATTGTTGACGTATCCACTTGCGCTACAACTGTGCCTCTTTTTATAGTGGTAGTTTTTCCTGACATATTCAATATCATGATGGGGAAATCTCTGGACTTCGAGACTTCAGCGATTCCCTCTGTAATTTGCAACAATGGGTCATCAATAATGCTTTCTTCTGCTAGGGGCTGTACTTGAATTGATTGCCCTGGTGTTATGTACTCAGAATTTTTTACTCTGCCTTTTGCTATGACCAGGGAGTTTGGAGCCACCGTTATGGGAGCTGTAATCCTTACCAAAGACGCTATGTGGATATCGTCCTGGAGATCTATGTACGTATTGTTGACTTTGATTTTGTGGAGGTCATAGTATATTCGAACTTTGTGTTTGTTAAAAAAATCTCTCCCTAGGATAAGATTTCTAGACATTCCTTTAGTAATGACAAATGGGTGTTCAAAATTTGTTTCGCCTAAGGAAAATTTTAGCCATGCTGTCCCAACTGAATTTAGTCTTTGTCCCGTGACTGAAGCTAGGTGTGTTTTGGACGGTTGAAATCGTACTAAGTGTTGGATCCTCTTGAACAGCTGGAACCTAATAAGGCTGATGGATGCTCCTGTATCTACCAGTGCCCTATATTGTTGGCCCTGTATAGACATGATGCAGGAACTGGGGTCCGGATGTATTTTAGTTCCATCATGCAACATTTCTTCATATTGTATTTTACTGGATGGGCCCACTTGACAATTTCTGTTCTGTGTTGTTTCTTTTGTTTTGGACCAGTTTCTGTGATTGTTGCCCTCACTAACGGTCCTGTTTAGTGAGTGGCGCGGCCGTTTCCCTGACGCATGAGGGGTTGAGGTGCGCCTCTGGTATACTGATTTCTGGTGTAATCACGTGGGGGTGGTGCGGGTTGTTGTGGTTGGTAACCTCCTCTTCTGGATGGTGCATTATTGTAATTTGCTCTACAGGACTTGTAACCATGTCCGAGCCTACCGCATGTAAAGCATCCGTTTGTATTGACATTATTGACGTCGTTTTGCCTCTGTGTGGGGGGTCTATAATTGCGAGGCCTATCATCTCGTTGTCGTGGGCGAGTCCATTGCCTCCTGGCATGGTCAACTTCCATAGGCTCATGCTCATCATAGTCCCTATATTCTGGTCGGGGTTCCCTACCTGCTCTTTGTTGGAACCTTCGGTGAAGATTTTCCTCCTGTATTGCTGCTTGGATTGTTTCAGCAATAGTCTTGGTGTCTTTTCTAATAAGATGCCTTCTGATATTTTCCGCTCTAAGGCCATCGGCAAATATCCCCACTAACTGTATTTCTACATCAGGTGTGGTAGGGATTTCTCCGCAAAATGCCTCTTCTGCCATATTGAGGAATCGATCTCCAAAAAGTTGTACCGATTCATCTCTTTCCTGTTTCATGCTTCTAAGGACTGACCAAGCATGCATTTTGTCTATTATTTCCCCATATCTCTGGGTGAGCTCTTTTTTTAGGGACTCGTAGGTTTCTGTGGGGTACTGCTGGGACCTCCTTCTTAAAAAATCAGTCACGTACGAATCAGAACCTAACAGAGCGATTTTCTTTTTCTCTTCATCCGTTGTTGCCTCTGCTAGTGCCGCAAATTTATCCATGTCGGACAACCATCTTCTGAAATTTTTTTTGTTTCCATCGAACGGCTGAACAATGGATCTAACCTGTGTGAATTTCGCGTAGTTGTCATTTTTCTGTAGGGTTTCAGTAATTTTCTGTAGCGCTATTATTGTTGGTCCTTCCATACTTTGTCTGTCCTGGGGCTGCAGTGGTTGTGTATTTACGGGTTGGTTCTGTGGTTGTTGTTGTTGTTGTTCCACACCAAGCTGTTGAAAATTTTCCATTAATTGATCCATCTTCGCTTCTGCTCTTTTTTTTTTTTTTTTTAGAGGACTGGTCATACGGCACCAAATTGCAATGTGTGGCCGGGTAGGGTAGTGGGGATTGTTGTTTTGAATCGAGAGTATTAGATTTTGATTACTAGCTAGCCTGCTAGAGGTGATGATTTCTCTCTACAGACTTACAGGAATTTACCAGGTTCGGGGACAATCCTCTATGATGTTTTATTTTTAGAGCATATGGTTATTATTTGTGTTGCACCTGCAACGATTAGCTTTGGCATGATCCTTTAATAATTTGTATGATGGCTAACTGCAAACATATGATTCGTCAACAGCATTTGTGTTCAATGAAACAAATGTTTATTCAATTTCCAACAAGAACTGGGTTAAGTCAAATGGTAACCACACCAAATTTGCATAATAGCATGTTGACATTTAATAAACAAGCATAAAAAAGTCAATGCATTATTTTAATGATGCAATATTCCTTATTGCATCTCGTAATCTTTTCAAGTTGCAAAAACATGGCGTGGCTCCTCTATCCTTCTAGCGTTCCTTCGTTTATTTGTTAATGTGGTCTAGATTTCACGTTTTTCTTATCTCTTCATTTCAATGAAGAGCCAAACTTTCTCTTATTCATTAGTATTCCTTAGTTTGACTTTCTCTCAGCTTAAGGACCTTCATTCTTGGTAAAAGGTTCAGATATATGCCTGGGTTTACAATTCTTTACCCAGTTTTCGAGCGTAGCTCCGTTTCAGTTATGACTGTGGGCTCTAACAGTTATTGCATGCAATTCTTAGCACTACTTACGATTCTCGTGAATTCACAAATCATCACATTCCACATTTCGAAGTTACACAGTTGCATTAATTGTGCGAAGTCAATCTCCTCTATAGAATATCACTGAGCAAAGAGAATTACGGCTTGTCTCCACCGCTCTAAATTCATTACTGACTAAAAAAATGGCTTCGTCTCTTGTTCATTCCGGAGAAAGAAAAACTGAGCCTAGCCATTGGTGGGAAAATCACGTGACCAATGCTTGGCGTAAGCGAAGCTACCCTAAATAATGCTTGGCGTTACGAAGCGAAGCTTAGCCTAAAATAATGCGTGGCTTTTCGAAGCTAACCTGGTTTAATTAAACATCTGCGCCAAGACTTTTTTAATCTTCTGTTTCTATAAAAATTTATTTTATGTTAATATAGCCTGTATCTGAAAACTTACGGTATACGCGGTTACAAGGGTTTGTCAAGGTAGTTATCTGCTGCAGAATCTTACCATGTTATGTAAGGGTCTGATGATGAATTAAAAAAAAAAATAAGTATTCACAAAGCTTCCTACCTACTTTCTCAGCGTCTGTCCAAATGCATCAACCATTCAATTTTCCCCCACTGAGTCTCTTCTTTGTGTATTGGCATCTTCCTTTTGTCCTGCTTGTAACCATCAGTACCTGACGAGTTTAACTAGATTTCATCTATTGATGCATTGTGTGTGCCAGTTTTTGTTTAGTACTACACAAAGTATGTTTATCATACTGGGACAATGAATGTAATAGTGCCCTCTCATCAGATACTGCCCTAGGGATGCGACGTGTTAGAGATCACTCAATAATTTCCAAATCTTTTCTCCAGGACCTAAAGGTCTTTTATATTTAGACATGCGCCCTAATATAACCGACTAGGTTGAACGGGACGCGCCTCGCCAAAACAAGGCAAAATTTTATATATATTTAAAAAAAAATGTTAGAGATTTTACAACACCAGGTCTCAACTTTATGGTGGTGGGTGATTGGTTTCCTTACATCCATAACTCAATAGCAGTGTCACGTACCCATTTACAGCTGGGTAAACTAAAGCGTGACATTACCGGGTTTTGAATCCGGTACGTTTGCCTTGAGAAACGAATGCACAAACCACACCATATACCACAATCATAACCTAACGTTTACTCAATCGAAAATGTAAAACTTAATGTTGTAAATATCTTTTTATAGGGCCTATTACTGAGCTGGGAACTTTTAGTGTGTGATTAAGTGTAGTCATTATATTTATATTACGCGTCTCAGTTTTGATGCGTTGTTTATTGTCTATGCAATTTGATTATGTGGACGACTGTTGATCACAGTGCGTCCTATTTTTCTGCGCACATGTGTGGGGTTTTTTTGTAAATGTTTTCCTATTTTTTTAAATTTCGCGTGGGCATCAGCTGCAGTATATATAAACATTTTAATGCTATATTTGGGTCATTCGGCAGACAGTCTCACCAATCTCTGCAACGAGAACTTCTCAGATACCAGGGAAACTTGTAGTTGTAAAATAAAAGATATAACTTCATGTTATCAATTATTCTTCTAAGGTTCTAATCATCAACGAAGGTAATACAACATTTACCTGAAATCGTACACTATAGATTTTGTGAAAGAGTAAGATTGTGTAATATTAATTGCCTTAAGCTGTTTGACATTTTATTTTTATTTACGTGACACGTGGTCTTTTAGTGCATATGTTAACGACAAGACTCAAATTACAAGTCTAGGGTAAAAGTCTGACCACAATGCACTTATAGGCGTGCGTGGCATCAATGGTTTCTGGTTGTGACGAAATCAGTCGAGAACATTTTTACTTTTATTCACTCCGAGAGTATCACTTCATTTCTTCATTTGTCTCACCTCATAGTCGCCCTCTTAGAGTTGTGAACCTCCATTCACACTGCAATAATGTTATTTCGCAGTTGAATTGACTATCTTCAGGATTAATTGTAATTGCTTAAGTGGTCTAACCTAGAGCCCCTTTATATAGAGAGTTACGCGAACTAAAATTTGGCCGCCATTTTCGGCTGTACCCGTATTGCAGGAAAATGGACCCAATCGCGAGTTTCAGACCCTATTTGCATTTTCGTTTGGGTTAACTAATAATTTGAAATAAAATTAGATGGAAATACAGTAGCACATATTTGTATTATTCTTTGTATTTCAACTAACGAAACAAAAGAAGAAAACTAGTTTACTTACCAGTTTATTGAATGTAATCAGTAGCGTGAATTTTTAACACATACTCCGTTAAATTTTATATTCCGTTAGAATTCCACTATTTAGCAACAAATATTCCGTTAGAATTGCAACATTTAGCAAAACATCCTCCCTTTGAATTGAACTATTTACCTAGTTTGAAATGGGGAAACTCCTGAATGACTGTTACAGACACTGATAGTTTTACTAGATCCAAATGATCACACCAGTTTTTGTTTTCATTAAAAATGCGACAATGTACAAATAATTTTTAAAAAATCTAATTACATATTTTGGATCAGAGATTTACTGCAATGGCTTTTACTGCTCATTGATGCTCGACCATGCTGTTTAAGACTATTGTTTTTATTTCTGCAGTAAATAGGAATTCTTACACTTAGATACTTTGCTAATAGCTTTTGTTTAATATCATGGCAAGTTGCTCAGTGTGCATTGAGCTGTTTCCTGCAATGCCATATCCAAAAGTAAAGTTGCAATGTTTTTCATGGTTGCAAGTCTATACTCATGCTGACGGATCAGTTGTTCAGTTCTTAATATCAGATTTACTACTGTGTCATTGGCATAAACAAGTGAGCCTGGAATGTACTCTTTATGTTCTGTTAGTCGTGAAATGTCAGTAATTGTTGCACACTGAGGGGCAGTGACAGCTGCAATGCAGACATGACAGGCAGTATGTTGCTTTAGTACACTGTTCACACAGTGGCCACTTAAATAATGAATTGCATGAACCTCAGTTGTGCTTTCTAATTCTATTTCTACATCTGACAAATCCACTTGCTGCTCGGTGTGTGTAACTGTTGCTGTATTCGTGTCAGTACAATCAAGCAAAAAGGCATTATCATCTTCGTCGTAACTTCTTCCACGTGTAGTCATGAGGAATTGTGACAAGCTGATAATTCACACATTAAAGATAAGCGTAAATGGGAAAATCCTGGAACAAGTCAAGAGCTACGTATATCTTGGTCATATAATAACAGAAGATGTCAGATGTGAAACAGAAATCAAGAAGAGAATAGGAATGGCCAAAGCTACATTCAACAACATGAAACATATACTGACATCCAAACAGTTATCTCATAAATTAAAACTGAGAATCATAAAGTGTTATATATATTCTGCATTTCTGTATGGTGCAGAAACATGGACGATGAATAAGCATTTGGAAGAAAGAATTGAGGCTCTTGAAATGTGGATATATAGAAGAATGGGGCGTATCTCATGGAAAGAGATGAAAACAAATAAGGAGGTCCTAGAAAATCTAGGTATGAAAAGAGAACTAATGAGAGAGGTCAAAGTTCGGCAGCTAAAATACTTTGGCCACATAAAAAGGCATAACACCTTGCAGAAGACCATAACAGAAGGGAGAGTTGAAGGTAAACGTGCAAGGGGAAGACAGCGCTATAAGTGGGAAGATAACATCAAGAGATGGACGGGAAAGAGTCTATCAGAGTGTACCACCAAGACAAGAGACAGAAGACGTTGGAGATCCATTACAGCCAACCTCCGTTGTGGAGATGGCAACTGATGATGATGATGATGATAATTCTCAATCTATGTTTGAATTCAAGAAGAATTGGCACTGCATTATTTAATCTCATGGAGCTGAAAAAATTATCCAGGCAGTCTTGACTCACACGTGATGTCAGCAAGAAACTAAAATTTCCACTCAACATGTCCTCTGAAAGATCAAGCACAGATGTGGTGGACAAAAGGATGCATGTCTGAAATTGTTTCCATGCTCACAGCTTTCCTACTGAAAGCGTTGTAAACATTCGAATCACAAGTCGTAACATTTCAGCAGCATTTGCATACTTATCTGGAAGCACCTTAGTCAGAGCCATGACACGACTGCGACTTGACATTAAATCAAACCATTTAGATATCACCTCAATGAACCGAGCAGTTGTCAGATTATTCACAGGTCTGCCTTCCTTTTCTACCATGTAGTGGATGCCTGCATGGACAGATATACTGAAAAAGTGAAGTGCCTGTGACACCTTCATCTTATCAAAATGTCCAAGGTAGAGTATGTCATCAGTAAGGTGTGGAGCTAGTTTCGGGGTGCTGTTCCTTTGTAAGTCAGCCAGTTCCCTAATAGGCAGTAGACTTGCAATGTTAGAAGGCACATTTAACAATTCACACATTATAGTCTCTCTTATAAAGGGGCTCTAGTCTAACAACCTGGAATGCGAGGTCTGTCACCGCACCTTCCGACACATTGGGCAGAAAGAACAACAGACGACCAGGTGTGTCGTCGAATAAGTTTTGTGCGCCGGGCTGTATTAGCAATTATCTGTCTCGAGAACGATTTTAGTACTTGGTTGATAATCGGCTTATATTTTTAGCCCAAACATATTCTGTGTAATTAATACAGATAAGATACGGTTAAGGAGATACTATGAGCCAGGAAATCATTGAGGGATGGGTTCACATATTTGTTTGTGAGTTGCATAAAGATGCATCGGAATTATTACGGACTTTTTTTTTCTTAACCAGCGGCACTTGGCATTTTAGCCATTCGGCCCAATGACATGTCATTGCGAGGCTGGGGAGTCTGTGGACTTTCCTTCCAATCCGGTCAGGAGCTTCGCTCCTTCCCATCCACAGAGGGTTTTATATATTTTTGAGCTCGTATTTTGAGGGTAATTGATTTATTAAATTTGTTACATATATGTTAAAACAAAACAATCATATTTGATTCAGTTAAAATGAGTGTCAAAGCAAACGTATGAGCAAGACTCTTTAATATACATACATCCAGACATAAATTGACGTATATAGAGCTAATACTTATAAAGAACTTCCGCTGGATTTACACCAGCTGAGGGCTTGAACGGGCTAAAACCATTGTGTGATAGGATGGGCGAGATGATGATGGCGTTGTGATACGTGATCACTTTCGTGCACACTCGCAACCGACCCGAACAACAATAAAACTCTAATTCTAAGGCAGGGGCTGTATTTATTCAAACAACCCTGTCAGTGACCCAAACCCACAAAGCTAACTAATGAAGTTAACGAATGTAGTGGGTTTGATGGTATTGTATGATGGTGATATTACTAAATGTAATGTATGAGGCCAGCTGTGAAGGCTCCTGAGATAAAATGTAGTTGTGAATTGTCAGAAGGCCTTTCTTGCTACCACTACGACCTCACACTCAATTTTTTTTCTTAATGAATGTAGCTATGTAAAATGTCTAGGGTAATGATATGTAATGTGGTGTGATAGTTATGGATACACCCACAGATATTTAAGCAGACTAATAATATTTAACAAATATTATAATACACTGAACTAACTCAAGAGTGTAAAATTTTTGATAGAATTATATTACATTTATTTGTTCTGGATCAAGTTTTATGTTGACCAGAACTTTTTTTATAAGAAGGATTTAAAAATTATGAAAGAAATGCATGGAATGTTACATAATAAATGCAAGAGTGTACATATATAAGTACTAGACTAGTTAGTTTTATTAAAATGTTCTAGTAGTCATCTACTTGGGAGGATAGTTAATGCTTGTGCTGTTGGGGTGGCCTCATCACACCTGTCTATATTGACTACACAGTGTCCAGTAAATTGCAGGAATTTTATGGGGTATTAGTAACTAAAAGGCGTTGGTGAACTTCCAGCAGACCAGAGGCTCACTCAACTTGCATATGTAGCTCTGGTGCTGAAATCTGGTGGTCCCACCTCTCCGTGCTGGCGGGCAATAATAGTGGTCTCTGTCACAACGTACTGCACAGATACACTCGAGTAAAATCACCAACTGAATGGACACCGCCTTGTTGACAACTGAAACTCACAGCTCAGATTATGAATAAAGAACACAGAAATGCTAGCAAAACTCAGCTGAGCTGCTGGCTATAGTATGGCGTCCCTGAACTTATTTCACTTGCTTTCATTTGGAAATCACCACACTTTAAAATACTGTGTCTATCATCGAACAACTATTGAGGAATGGCCCCACTTGCGCGTCTGAGCGCCGATAAAATGATTGTCTGTGGCCAATCACTGCCTAGGTTTATTTCAAATTCAAATTTCCTACCCTAAAGTCATTTCAGTCATGCTTCAGTCAAGTATGGATGTTTATCTGTTAGTCTGTCCGTCTCTACTTGCTTTTTTTGACAAAAACGTACTTGATTTTTGAACCAACCTTTCTCTCCCCTCCAAAATTTTGTCGTTAAAAGTTATATTTAGACACAGCTCCCACCAATGTCCCTTCGCTTCCCTACTAAGTAGATTTGAACACCTGCGTCTCACGGTCGTGTTTTTTTGTGCAAATAGCGACACTTTTTATTCCATACAGTCTGTCGCTGATGTGAACAACACTGTCTTTTGTCATTATCTTCAATATTATCTATCCGTCTGTAAAATCAAGAACATATTAGTTCACTGCTCAGAATGGGCCATCCGGCCAGCTAATTTTTATATTCCTAACATTAATATTACGAAAAAGTTACTTTTTAATTTTTGTAATATTCCAAACATCTGCGTTCTGCCGCTGAATTCAAATCAAAGGCTTGGTATCGCAAAAGCGACCAATAAATGACTGTGGCGTAACATATCCAAGGTCCCTTCTGTCGAGTTCCTTACTTTATGTTAACTTGGGAAACGTGACTTTTCTCCGTTTCCCCCCAATTGCGTCTCCTTAGCCTTTCTAGTCTCACGCAATCTTTCCAGTCATATTTTTTCCTTTTTATCCGCCGTTCCCCTCCTGTCTAGCAAGTCAATTTTTATGGAGGGTGATGACCCGCGGTCTGGGCGATCATGTACTATCAGCAGCCTACGCATTATGTTTTTATCCTTACATGTTATCTTTGGAGGTATTTTACCGTTGTATCTCTGTCAATTTCACTACACATCTCCCCACTTGAAAACATGCCTATGGCAAGTTCCAAACCCAGCGATACACATAGGTAAAATTACTCCTCACGTCTGCCACTACTCTAATTTTGATCACAGGGGTGCCGACTGAGGAAATCTGCACCGACATTCAATTTGCCTGGGATATATTGGATACTGAACTGATAAGGTTGAAGCAATAAAGACCACCTCAGCAATCTTGCGTTTTCATGCTTAGCCTGAGATAAGAATACGAGAGGCTGATGGTCCGTCTCCACCACAAAAGTCCTACCATACAGATAGATTTGAAACTTCTTTATTGCCCAGATTAACGCTAAACATTCTTTTTCGCTTGTGGAGTATCCTTGTTCCGCCTTATTCAATTTACGGCTTGCATAAGCGACTGGTTTCAGTTCCCCATCAGGTGAAGATGATCTTTGCAACAAAGCCCCTCCTAGTCCTACATTACTTGCATCGGTTCTTAAGACAAAGTCCTGTGTCAAATCAGGCAGTTTGAGAATAGGCTTGCTAGTGAGTTTTTCCTTTAACTCTTGGAACGCTAGTTCACATTGTGCAGTCCAAATAATTTTATCTGGAAGTCCCTTGCGAGTCAGATCAGTCAGAGGAGCACAAATAGCGTTAAAATTTTTGATGTATTTCTGATAAAATCCGCATAACGACACAAATGATCGCACGTCCTTTTTTGTTTGCGGCCTAGGTGCTCTCTGCAGTTTTTCCAAGTTCTTAGGATCAGGGGTCATATTACCCTGATATACAGTGTGTCCCAAGAATTCCAACTCTTTGCATCCAATACAACATTTTGTTGGCCTAGCAGTTAAGTTCGCCTCCCGAAGTCTATCAAACAACATCTCCAGAGCTTCAATGTGTTCTTCAAATGTCTCTGTGGCGACGAGAATATCATCCATGAAATTCGTGATACATGGGTTATTCAGGGGATCCAACAATTTGCGCATCATCCTTGAAAACACACTCGGAGCATTTTTCAGTCCGAATGGTAGCATATTGAATTCATAATGTCCATCCGAAGTGCTAAAAGCCAAATAAGGTCTCACTTCAGGCTTCACTGGGATCTGGTAATAGCCTTTACTAAGATCCACCTTTGAAAAGTATTTTGCCTTGTTCAGTCTGGCAAATAACTGTTTTGTGTCTGGTAATGGATCCACTTGTCCTTCTGTGACAGCATTCAGTTTCCTGTAATCTATGCACAGTCTGTGTTCCCCAGACGGTTTCCTCAACAAAACGACACTAGAACTAAAAGATGATTCACTGTGCGAAATAATCCCCTCCTTCAACAAATACTCTATTTCTTCCTTCAATGCCTTCTCCTTCGCGAACGGAATAGAATAGGCTCTCATACAGATTGGGTTTGAGTCTACCAGTTTCATGTCATACTGTAGCAAATTTGTATGGCCTGGTTTATCTGTTAATACATCTGTATGTTCCTCCAGAACCTGTTGAACTCTCTCCCTCTGGTTTTTAGTCAGGTGCTTACTGACTTTTACCTGTGCTGCGGTTTCACAAGGATGTAATGGGTATTCATGTGAGGTGAGTGGTTCTTTTTGCATCTGGGTTGCAATAGCCAAGGTCAATAAGGGGGTGCTTTCCTGGAGTGGTCTGTCCAGATACTTCTTTAACAGGTTTACATGATAAACTTTCTCCTTCCCCTTTTTGTCAATTTTATAGTTTGTTCTAGACACCTTCTCTAGAACCGTATATGGACCTTGCCAACCAATTTGTAATTTATTCTGGCTTCCGGGTAGTAGAAGCAGCACCTTCTCTCCGACTGCCAGTTCCCTGTCCTTTGCCTTCCTATTAAAATATGCTGCATGTTTCTTCCTGGCTTGTTTCAAATTATCATTTGCCAGTTTCCATCCAGCTTTCAAACGAGTGGTCAGTTCGTTCACGTATTGATACGATGAGGTAACAGTCTCTTCCGCCTTCTCATCTGTCCAGGTCCTTAATAGAGCTTCTAATGGACCTTTTATTGGCCTCCCAAATAGCAGAGTTGCGGGAGCCATCCCGGTTGAACTATGTGGTACCTCCCGGTACGCAAACAATGCGGCGGGCAGGAATTGATCCCACAGATCCGGTTTTTCGTGTGCCAGCTTTCTCAGGATAGAAATGAGAGTCCCGTTGAACCTCTCTACCTGGCCGTTCCCTTGTGGATGGTACGGACTACAATGAAAGTGTCTGGCTTGAAATAGCTTAAAAACTTCTTCCGTTAGTTTCCCCTTGAACTGAGAACCATTATCCGTCAAGATTTGATGCGGGAATCCTAATCGGGTAAATATTGTAAGTAGTGCCTCTGCTACATGTTTTGAATCAATTGATGGCAGGGCTACCGCCTCTCCCCACATAGAACAAGTGTCCACCAGAGTAAGGATGTAACTGTTCCTCCTCTTGGTCCGAGTGAGAGGTCCTACAATATCCACTGCAACCCTCTCAAAAGGTGTTCCCACTATGGGCATTTCCCCTAGAGTTGCAGGAGCAGTCCAGTGCTTTGGAGCTACCCTTTGACATTCTGGGCAGGATTTGACATATCTTTTTATATCCTCCGTTATCCCTGGCCAGAAGTAATGACAAGCTATACGCTGTCCTGTGGCGCTGATCCCCATGTGACCACTGAAGGGAATCGCATGCCCGAGTTCCATCACTTTATCTCTATATGAAGTGGGAAGAACCAGCTGGTTGTGACCATTTGTTCCAGTTCCGGCCTTCCTGTATAAGAGTTTGTTCTTCATGAAATATTCCCCCTTGCTCGGAGGTGTGTGGCATTTGGGCAATTTTTTAAAACAGGGCTTGAGTGTCCTATCCTCAGCCTGCGCCTTCCTCATCTCCTCTGGATGAGCATTTATAGGTTCACCTTCTTCCTCCTTCTTCTGTGACCTGGTCTGCACTGTCGCCATGATCACAGGTTTCTCGGGATTCCCCAAGAAGACGTATCTACACCCCAATATCAGAGGGTAGATTGGTTCATCTATCACTGCTGCTCTGATTTCTCCTTCCACATAGCGAGTTTTCACCGTTATCCTTGCGATGGGAAGTGTCATGAGTGGTATGTCCTTAGTCGCCCCTTGTATTTCCACTGTTTCTGTGGTATACTGACTTGGGTCCACTAGGCTAGACTTCACAACTGAATCATAATCCAAACCTGTATCATAAAGGCACCTTATGGTGACCCCATTACAAATAACATCCTCACAAACTGGGGGGTGATAAGGTTCCTGTTGTCCATTAGGATTAACCTTTAATCTTTGCGTCCCCGACTTCATTGCAGCAATGTTTGAAGGTTTCCTTCTACAAAATTCGGTGTTATGGTTATCCTTCTTGCACCATTTACACCATCTTTTTCCTTGGTTCAACGGTTTTCTTTCATTGAACTTTTGGTCATTGAACTGTGAGTTTCTGTCGCGATAGTCATTTCTTGGCCGGTCAAAGTTTGTCCTACCTTTATTTCCCTGCTCTCTATTATCAAATTTATTAAATTGCTGTGGAGCTTTAAAATTGTCTATGTGCTTCTTTTTAGCACCACTTACCTCTGCCTGGGCTGCCTGATACCTCTCAGCAACATTTAAAATTTCCCCCAACTTCTCTGCACCTTGTTCCATGAGAAATTTTCTCATGTCTGGAGCCATGGACTCTCTCAATTGCTCAATCATGATCATTTCTTTAAGATCTTGGGTCTTCCCCAGAGCCGTCCATTTCTCCAAATAGGTTTCTAGTCTAGCAGAGAATTGGTGGTATGTCTCCCCAGACAACAGTTTGGCATTTCTAAATTTCTTACGATAAAATTCACCATTCTTCTCGTACCTTAATAACAAAGCCTGCTTTAACATGTCATAATTGTCTTGGTCTTCCCTGTTCATTTTGGCAAATACTTCATAAGAAGTACCTCTCAATCCCTGTGATAGCTTTAAACTCCACCTCTCTCTCTCTAACCCATATGTAGTAGCTAATAACTCAAAACGTCCTAGGTACCCCTCTATGTCATCGTCTTTTTCAACAAAATGGTCTAAATGAAACCCCATAGCTGAGTTTGAGGCTCCCAGACTGGGCGTAGCATCTGAGGCAAAAGGGCTGGCACCATTTTCAGGAGCCTGGCCTTGTAATTCCAGCTCCCTTAGTCGTAATTCGTGCTACCTTTGCAACCTTCTATCTTCTGCCTCCCTTTCGGCCTTTTTATCTTCTGCCTCCCTTTCGGCCTTTTTATCTTCTGCCTCCCTTTGCTGTCGTTTTTCTTCTGCCTCAATCTGCAGCCTCTTAATTTCTCTATCAGCCTCAATTTGTAACCTCTTCTCTTCAGCTACCTTTCTATCTTCCCTTTCAATATATTTATCACATTCAGCCGTTACATATTGAATTAAAATTTGACCATCCATTCCCATCTCCTTTGCGGTCAGCACAGCAGCTGATCGGAATTTTGCTAGCTCCGCCATACTTTTCAGACAATATAATAATATACAAGCTAAATCTCTAACCAGTAAATACACTAAGTACTTCTTATGACTATAGTCTAACTAATTCTAACTAACCAGTTAACTAATTAATTATCACTGGCTGTGAAGATTCACCAACTTTTATCTGCAGGGACACTTTTAATTTTAAAGGGAATTTCACAATTTTTTCCCCTAATTTTATTTCTCCCACCAGGAGATCCTAATATTACTGTTGGGCTAATTATCCCTGGACAAGACCCCAATGTATGTAGTGGGTTTGATGGTATTGTATGATGGTGATATTACTAAATGTAATGTATGAGGCCAGCTGTGAAGGCTCCTGAGATAAAATGTAGTTGTGAATTGTCAGAAGGCCTTTCTTGCTACCACTACGACCTCACACTCAATTTTTTTTCTTAATGAATGTAGCTATGTAAAATGTCTAGGGTAATGATATGTAATGTGGTGTGATAGTTATGGATACACCCACAGATATTTAAGCAGACTAATAATATTTAACAAATATTATAATACACTGAACTAACTCAAGAGTGTAAAATTTTTGATAGAATTATATTACATTTATTTGTTCTGGATCAAGTTTTATGTTGACCAGAACTTTTTTTAAAAGAAGGATTTAAAAATTATGAAAGAAATGCATGGAATGTTACATAATAAATGCAAGAGTGTACATATATAAGTACTAGACTAGTTAGTTTTATTAAAATGTTCTAGTAGTCATCTACTTGGGAGGATAGTTAATGCTTGTGCTGTTGGGGTGGCCTCATCACACCTGTCTATATTGACTACACAGTGTCCAGTAAATTGCAGGAATTTTATGGGGTATTAGTAACTAAAAGGCGTTGGTGAACTTCCAGCAGACCAGAGGCTCACTCAACTTGCATATGTAGCTCTGGTGCTGAAATCTGGTGGTCCCACCTCTCCGTGCTGGCGGGCAATAATAGTGGTCTCTGTCACAACGTACTGCACAGATACACTCGAGTAAAATCACCAACTGAATGGACACCGCCTTGTTGACAACTGAAACTCACAGCTCAGATTATGAATAAAGAACACAGAAATGCTAGCAAAACTCAGCTGAGCTGCTGGCTATAGTATGGCGTCCCTGAACTTATTTCACTTGCTTTCATTTGGAAATCACCACACTTTAAAATACTGTGTCTATCATCGAACAACTATTGAGGAATGGCCCCACTTGCGCGTCTGAGCGCCGATAAAATGATTGTCTGTGGCCAATCACTGCCTAGGTTTATTTCAAATTCAAATTTCCTACCCTAAAGTCATTTCAGTCATGCTTCAGTCAAGTATGGATGTTTATCTGTTAGTCTGTCCGTCTCTACTTGCTTTTTTTGACAAAAACGTACTTGATTTTTGAACCAACCTTTCTCTCCCCTCCAAAATTTTGTCGTTAAAAGTTATATTTAGACACAGCTCCCACCAATGTCCCTTCGCTTCCCTACTAAGTAGATTTGAACACCTGCGTCTCACGGTCGTGTTTTTTTGTGCAAATAGCGACACTTTTTATTCCATACAGTCTGTCGCTGATGTGAACAACACTGTCTTTTGTCATTATCTTCAATATTATCTATCCGTCTGTAAAATCAAGAACATATTAGTTCACTGCTCAGAATGGGCCATCCGGCCAGCTAATTTTTATATTCCTAACATTAATATTACGAAAAAGTTACTTTTTAATTTTTGTAATATTCCAAACATCTGCGTTCTGCCGCTGAATTCAAATCAAAGGCTTGGTATCGCAAAAGCGACCAATAAATGACTGTGGCGTAACATATCCAAGGTCCCTTCTGTCGAGTTCCTTACTTTATGTTAACTTGGGAAACGTGACTTTTCTCCGTTTCCCCCCCAATTGCGTCTCCTTAGCCTTTCTAGTCTCACGCAATCTTTCCAGTCATATTTTTTCCTTTTTATCCGCCGTTCCCCTCCTGTCTAGCAAGTCAATTTTTTATGGAGGGTGATGACCCGCGGTCTGGGCGATCATGTACTATCAGCAGCCTACGCATTATGTTTTTATCCTTACATGTTATCTTTGGAGGTATTTTACCGTTGTATCTCTGTCAATTTCACTACAACGAAAAGAACAAAACAAAACAAAACCCACACAGCCAGTGCTCAATTGCTAATGTGTTCAAGGCATCTACAGATCGTCTCTGGTTTCTTACTCTGGGTGTCTCACATCTTGCCTCTACTGCAAATCTCACTAAGCTGACCGCTTCTCCTGCGTTAGACTTTTCACACGTCAACGATGAGGGCTCGCGCAGTCACACGGGCTGGGGCTTTATTGTGGCCCGCACGTAGTCACGTAGGCTGGCGTACTCGTTGGAGCGCACACATCGAAAATTTGTGGTCGTTAAACACATAAATATGACATGAACTTGAGGGAGCCTCTGGGGTGTTTTTATGGCCCATCACATATCTCCTTCCTGAATAGTTGTGATCCCCACAACCTACTCTCCGCCGTTGCCCTGCTCCTGATTCTTTCTGAGCGGCGAGGCTTGGGGCTCAGATTCTGAAGGATGTACCAGCCTGGCTTGTGACCCTCTTGGTTGTCATGTTCCTAATCGTACGTTATTGGACTAGCAGTTGCTGGGTTTTGGAAGATTCGTCTACTTGTGCAGCGTCGCTACTTGATTGTGACTTCTGCTAGTCAGTGCATGCAGCTGTCGACTTTGGAGGGGGATTGCTTCTAACGTGTTTTACACTCGTTTTGTGTGGACGGTGGCTTCCATTCTCAAACATCTGCTTTAGATGAGGTTCCTCTTCTGAACATCGATGTGCATTTCCTCCTATCTGCCTAGGACGAGTTTCCTCCCCTAAACGACGACCAATTTTCTCGGCGCTCTTAGTGACAGTTGTCAAGGCCATCTCTTGTCTTGCACTCTAAAGGCAACCTAGTTGTTTCAGTACGTTTAGGGAAAGAGCTCCTTGAGGGACAGGCAGATATCAAATGCACTGTGGACTTGCACTTAAAGCAACGTTTTGGAAGCGGGCCTTGAGGGCATTTGGCTGCGATGTGGTCTGAAAACTCTCTACAATTGAAGCACCTCAACTTTGTAAGCTTTCTATGGGCCATGGGTTGTCTCCTAATACCCTTACATTCCTGGCCGCCAATGCCGCATACATAGATTGCTTCTATGCCCTGGACAGATGGTTTGCTATCAAACTCTACTTGCTCGTTCCTTGCCAGATTTCGGAATCCGTTTCTGAAGATCTTGGTCTGATGTACGAATAAATTAATAACTCCATCATCTGGCGTAATAAACCCCCATCCCTTGTCGACACTATACCACTTGCAAACCCCTCGTCGCCATGTCGATGCAACTGCGTTTGTAGTTACTTTCAGATCACTGCTTTCCTTGTCAACAGCATGACTCTTACCTACAAGAAGGTCTAGTTGAGGTTTCTGCTTACACACCTCCTCATCATGCTTTGACTGTTTCAGCTGTTGGCGAGGTGTTTCCTTTCTTTGCACCTCCTTTTGTGCTGACGAACTGGTCTGTGATAGCTGCACTAACTGGGACTTTAGACAAGCTACTTCTGATTTCAGTGCCTGTTCTTCATTGTGAGCTTCTGTACTAGCTATCTGCACTAGTGTATCAGGCTTTTTGCTTTCCCAGAAAACAGCATATTCTCTAGGCCCCTGACTCACGGCCTGGAAATCTCATTAACTAGTTGTCGATCACTGTATGCTTCTTCAATTATTTCAAGTAACTTCTCGGGGCTGGCCTTGGCTCTACCACGTATCCAGTGGTATCTAGATACCACTGGTGTAACATTATTCCAGATAACTTCTACCTTATCTTCTGCAGTAAAGCGCCCTACCTTCCACACGGTTCTACGTCTTTCACAAACTCTTGCCAAGTGGACTTTACATTCCACCAAATCGCCTTACTTCCGGCACCGTCACGTATACTACCTTCACAGGCGTATTGCTCTGGCTCTCACTTTGCGCTACTGATGCACCCATCACTGGTATTGGATCTGCATCCTCGCACTCCCCTCTGCTCGGACCACGTGTACTCCCAGAAGTCATCTTGCTGCAAGAATGCACTGCTGGGTGTTTACAATATTTGCTCGTTTGCTGTTTGCTCGGTGTCACTGTCTGCCTATTCTGTCCAAGACGCCAATTGTGATAGAGTGGGCGAGATGACGATGGCGTTGCGATACGTTAGCACTTTCTTGCACACTCGCAACCGACCCGAACAACAATAAAACTCTGGTCGTTAAACACATAAATATGACATAAACTTGAGGGGGCCTCTGGGGTGTTTTTATGGCCCCATCACAATTGCCTAATTCTTCACAAAAGCTGACGGATCAAATAAAAGATAACAATTGCTCAGCCCTAGGCAGCATTGTTCTTGACTTTTGAATTATCTTGTGAACACTCCATTGAGAGAAAAGCGTCATTACCCTTCTATCTACATATCTACCTGAGTAATTTTGTGCGAAGGTAGACACCTTTGACGACCCATTGTAGATGCTCTTGAGTTTTGGCCATTGTTGTACCACTACTGCAAAGCAGGGGAGGCAATCCATTGCATACACACAGGGCTGGATTAAGTATTAAGCAAAATAAGCACGTGCTTAGGGTACTAAGGGAAGGGGGCATCACATAGTTTTTTTCCCTCCAGCTACCATGCCCTTAACTCACAACTCTTTCATTGCCTCATTCGACTTTAGTCGAATTTTTTAAAACTGCCCTTATCTGCAAGTTATAAGTAAATAATTTGCTTATATTGCTCACTCTATTTGGTGTTAAATAAAAAAAAAAAAAAAAAAAGGTTTTATTTAATATAATTGTGGGGTCTGGACTGGAAGTAAACTGAATTTTTCAATCTCTTATTTCACCTTCAGCACTTATTGAGTCTAATGCCTTGTCAGTTGAGCAATGGAAGGTCGATAGGAGCACCATCGTTGGGCTGTGCTTGAGGCATCAGTTTGCCTTAATCCGGCTCTGGGTACAGACAAGGAAACCTGGTGGTAGTATTACGAGTACAAGGCAATCTTTTTTATGGAGTCCTTAAGGCGTGAGAGGTTGAGGATGGTAGTGGAACACGGAGAAGTAAATATGAGGCAGATATGAACGGAACGATGATGATGGAGGAACACATGGACAAGTTAATATGAGCAGATATGAAATGAATTCGTCTTCCTCCTTCCCGTTCGTCCTAAAAAGGACGTTGGTTGCCTTGTGCCTGTTTACGCCGGAGCTGTGATATCTGCACCTTTCGGTCGACACATCCGACTTCAGCATGGCATTTTTTGGGACCGGGTTTGCCTTCCCTCTGCGATCCTTACTCTCTCAGCCAGACGGCAATGATGCAGCCTGTTTCCAGGACCACCACGTGGAGGTGGAGTAGGGTCTTGGTCAGCTCTGGTTCGCTGACCCTGATGCAAGCAGTCAAGCTATGGGTCGCTGACTGCATTCTCTATTGCTGTATCTTTGGGTCCCATATGAAAGGAATGAGGAAGAAATAGAAAGACCTTGAACAGATGGCACGCGACAGAAAGACTTGACATACGCTGTTGAAGGCTTATACTCCTCAGTGAGCTAAAAGATGATATTTTAGGTTAAACAAACAAGAAGCTACAGACTTTCACAAAAGGGTACCTGCGTAGAATAGAAGGACTGAAATAGTATGGCACAATCGTTAATGTGTACCTGATGACACGATCAAGACAAGTACTAGTGGAACAAGAGATGAGAAGAAGACTTTGGAGATGGATATTCCACACACTAAGGAAACCTGGTAATAGTATGACAGACAGTCCTTATTCTGGACTACCCAGGGTCAAACATGTAGAGACATAAAAAAACACGTGGAGAAGAGATCTGGAGACAGACATGAACATAGTGAGAACAGCGTGGAAAGACATTGTGATGATGGCTTACGTAATCAGGACTTGACATGCGTGTCTTGAAAGCGCATGCGCCGTGGGCAGATCAAATTTGATGATGACAACAAACAATTGTATTTGTTTAGTTCGTCTGCTGTTCACACCAAAAACTCAGTAATTACAAATGTTGCGCTTCAGTAAATCTGCAATTGTTATTGTTGAACAGAATCGACATCGTTGCACTCCGGGCAGACCCTGTGGTGTTCAGTCTCCCTCAGTATAGGTCGTTACTGTCGTGGTTGTAGATAAGACGGATGCATAAATTAATACAGCTTAATGTTTGTAAACGCTCTATCTAGATCCAGGGTTGGGGGGGGGGGGGGTTCCTAATGATAACGAAGAAATATGACTTCTCCCCCCTTCCCCCAACTCCTCAAGTATATCGTACAAGGTGGCTTACAAAAGGCTTGTGTTTGACGCTAACTGCCTTATGAGGTCAAACACATTGTTGCAGAAACCACAGTTGCAAGAGCATTGAATGTTTGGTGAAGGTTTCTTATACAGGGACTAGCTGAAGGTTTCTTATATAGGGACTAGCTGAAGGTTTCTTATATAGGGACTAGCTGAAGGTTTCTTATATAGGGACTAGCTGAAGGTTTCTTATATAGGGACTAGCTGAAGGTTTCTTATATAGGGACTAGCTGAAGGTTTCTTATATAGGGACTACCTGAAGGTTTCTTATATAGCGACTAGCTGAAGGTTTCTTATATAAGGACTAGCTGAAGGTTTCTTATATAGGGACTAGCTGAAGGTTTCTTATATAGGGACTAGCTGAATGTTTCTTATATAGGGACTAGCTTGAGGTTTCTTATATAGGGACTAGCTGACGTATTGGCTTCGTGCTCCATAAGGTGTTTTTATATAGATATATAATTGTTCATATACTTACATATACATACTCCAGAACGTGCAATATGTATTTAAATGTTGTAGCACAAAGTTCATGTGTACACGCGTATTTACAATGGTGTAGAATAGCCATTGAAAATAAAGTATACAGATTTGTGTTTGTCCGAAGTACGACATTTTATTTTTCGTCACATTACACCATTAAACAAATTTCACGTGATTTTGCCAGCCTGCAAAGTGTACAGCTCTGGCTGACACCTCTTCGCCTAATGATTATACTGGCCCTAGATCCAGGCATGTTGTACGTCTTAAAGAAGACAAACACATTTTTCTGTTCACGTTCAATGATTTTATTGGTATCAAGTTATAACTTTCTCTCTCTCTCTTTTCTTGCAGGTAGATACAAATAGAGACTTCGGTGTTTTCTGCAATATCACACGACTATGATACTGTTTGTCATCACTATGGTGCTGATTGTCGGTAAATTATCCCAATTATAGTACCTACTAATTAATAAAGATAAAATCGAATCTTGCAGACACTCGAAAGAAATAAAGAAATAGAAAACTAGACAAAAGAAAAGTACAGAATTGATAGGTTTACAGAGAAATCGAATCCAGAACCATCCGAAATGAGCCATCGCATCGCCTGAGAAGTGAAATCAGACTAACCACACTGCCAACTCAGCGCAACAAAACTAGTGTTTCATGGACAGTTTTCAGTGTTGAATGTTGCATTCATCCTTGAGTTACCCTGACTTGAAAGGGAAAGAAAGAATAATAACGCTACATTCTATCACGCGTGTTGTAAAAGGTCACAGAAGAGGATTAGGCGTGGAACCAGCTACACATATCCTTTAAAAGTGTCACGAATGTGGTTTTAGGGGTTGTCTGAGGCTAGACAAGATTAAGTCAGATAACTGATAGTAGATAGAGAAATATGAATAGAGAGTCAAATATGACCTTCAGGAGAGGAAGAGATATTTTAATGAATTCAATCTCTTCTTTCAATTCCGCCAATGCCGGTCCCAAGGACCGTAAGGAGGCAGTCCCTCGATCATACAAAGACACAACAGGCCAACCACCTGTTTGCCTTAAAACACGATTACAAGAAATGCAAGAGAGAAAACCGGACTGATTCTAAACGCTACGTACTGGAACGTACTACTGACTAAGACTTGTAGAACTTGGAATTCAAGAAGTATTAATGGGAAGGATGAGGAACTAGTTGAAGAGATGAGGAAAGCAAAACTAGAAATCCTGGCTCCGTTAAGGACACGAAGAAAAAGGGACAAGGAGTTATGGATCTCGATGGCGGCTGCTCAAGAGTTGTGTCCCCACATCTGAAAGAGCTGAAAGGGGCGTGGGTTGTATTGTGGCAAAAAACCAAAAGGATAGTATCAAGAGATGGAACTTTGTCACGGAACGCATGCTGGTCCTAAACTAAAAGTAGGAGAAGCCTTGTCGTTGTGTATGGGTAAAATGAAGATGTGCGAGCAGAGGTCAGGGAGGATTTATGCCTCGTTTAGCAAAGGTACTAGTAATGAACAAACAAAATAGTAGTCACTAAAGATAATATAATCACACTCACACACACCATCCAGAAAAATACGATTTGGTTAACACCGTAGTGATTTAGGTTACTGGCATATTTAATATTAAATTACCCCGGCACGAAATGTTACTTTAAGAAAATCAATTAATCTTTAAACAGATGCATTAAAGTCGTATACCTATATAAGTTTAGAAAAAAAACTATGGGCGTCATTAGTGTGACAAAACGTCCGAACATGCTCTTTTGTGTGATCTCTCACACCTTCACCCCTCTAGCTGTATCCTTTCTTTTGTATTTTTTCTCACTCACCGCTTTTATTTAGCATAAATCATGCATTTTCATTCGTTATTTTCACTTTTTTGCTCTATGCTGGACATAGCATGGTGATGTCTCTAACACGCCACTCCCCGATGGCAGTTTTTTCTCCGGGATTAATTCGTATCTTATTGTTTCACACTTCGCTTCGAGACTGTTGTTACCCTCCGCCAGATTTGGTGACCAGGCCAGCGATAATGTTTTATCGCATAATCCCTCTTACCACCTGTGGAAACGGGTCGGTCAAACATTTGATACCATTGGAAAGCTGTTGATAGTGTTGACACAAGATCGTATTGTGCTTGTGATGAAAGAAGACAACACTGTCTGACCAGTTATCTGTCTGGCGGCGGCACGCAGATAAAGGGGATAATTAGATAATCTATCGGGGTAGACATCTGGGCAGAAGACATTATGCCAGGAACACCTGGTCACAATATTGTGACAGACAGAGGTGCGCTGGAAGTCTTAGGTAACGATATGACATCACTGTTGTAAGAGGCGCTTGTATATTACATTTAATATTTTTCAAATACGCATGGGATGAGTAATGATAAACTTCCCCACCCAAACAGTGCTAGATAGATTTGATTGGTTCGCCAGAATCTACAATCAGTTGATTAGAACATTCGCCGAAAACACGGCTGAGATTTGAAATTAAGGAATGTGAGATATACTGTAGAAATCAGTCACCGAACAGCACAGACTGCATCGCAACGTCAACTAGACACCTCCTACAAGCCAAAATAAAGAGGATAGGACTAATCATTCCACAACTATAAGTACCAGATCGAGTAGTGGGCAATTTTTGAATTTACAAGTAAACCCGCAATTTTAATACAAAACTGGAACCTTGGGAATGTTATCACAAGTCATAAGTGGAATTACACAAACAGTTTTCCCAGGCCAGAAATTTGCAAAACATCAGCCGTCAGAGGAATTAACTCATATTTCCCAGACCCAGTCATAAGAGGAATTATGCCAACACTTTTCCCAGACAGGATTCGTAGAACACCAGCCATCAGAGGAATTAACTCATATTTCCCAGACCTTGTCTAAAGAGGCATTATACCAACAGTTTCCCAGGCCTGGAATTTGCAGAACATCAGCCGTCAGAGGAATTAACTCATGTTTCCAGACCTAAGTGATCTTGAAGCTCTAATACAGAGCTGTGTCCATTCTAAATAAGTGCCAGGAGAATTGTGTATTCCCAAAATTTTCGTGTAAGTGTAAACAAATTATTTACTAATGTAAATTTTACAGGTTTCTTGCTAAGTCGTTACATATGAGGCTGGTAACCTCACCATACGAAAATAATATATACATGAAGCACTACTGCAAGAGCTGGTGACTGTTTCTGATTACATCACATGTGCCTGTGGTGTAACATATTATCTTGTGAGAATTATGTACCTTTTTTAATTGTAATTCAGGCAAATCATCATTCATGCACTCCAGACGCATTTTCCTAGTTGAGACCCAGAAGGATATTGGTGAATTTTCATCATATTCCCTGAGTTACATTGTGTGCTCGGTAATTTAATTCTTCTGAGAGGTTAACATTGGTAGGCAGAGCACATTACAATGGGCCTGTTAGTTTGCGGAGAACAAATGTACTCAGCAGAAGACATTTGTTTCTTTCTATCTGTCACAGTTCGTGGTTACAAGCCATCAGACTTAAGTACTGAAGTTCCTTCGCCATTAGTGTGAGAGAAGAGTATCAACACTAACCGCCTACAGTGGACGAGTTATGTGGAGAAGTGTACTCATCACCAAAAAGAAGTGACGGAAACCAGAGCTGCAGGACTCATCGGGAGCTAAGTTTTGTGTAACAGGCTACAGCAAAAATCAAAGACATTCTAAAGCCCATTCTAAACCTAGTGAGTGTCACAGAGAGTTTATGATCATTACATTTTCTATATTTTCCTCTTCTTTTCTTCACCCGTGTCCTCTATTCTATTATCACTCTTTACCCTTATCCTGTATTTTTCGCATCCATTCGTTTGCGAAAAATATTTTCTTTCCCATTCTTAACTTTACCGTTTTTTTTATCATACTGGTAAACGCGTGTATGACATAACGTGTCAGTCTCTACACGAGAGGGGAGAGCGTTAAAATGCAATCTATTGCATTAGATGTCAGTGGAAGAAACTGTGACTTTCGCTTACCTCAGACACACGAGCAGACTTCTGTCTGCACATTCAGCTGACACGCGCGGTTTTCTTCGGCGGAGCGCTTAGGTAAGGCGCGATAACCGACATCTCTACGGCGCAGTACGAGACAGTTGTCTGGAAATTCCACCTGACACGGCACTCACTGTGGGCCCTGGTCAGCGTGAGGTTTGAAAACGAGTAGTGTCAGTTATGGGTAAAACGTCTAGTAATGGGAAGTGTTAAATGTAAGGTGTTTAAGACGGAAAGGGGAGATTATTTCGTTTTGCGAAGTAGTTGGTATCCTTTGTATGGTAATAGATATAACTAAAATGTTAAACTTTATTTTCATTCAGTCCTCAGAATTCGCAGTAGACAGGTTGCTCGTGAATAGAATAAGCTGTATAGCGAAGTTTCTCAGTTTGTTTTCGACAATTTGTCGGACTTCTATGACTTCAAATAAATATATCAGCTAATAATTCTAAAGTGTGCGATTACCTGTAGTTCTGTGTTGAGGTAAATATATTATATATTATATCTAGTATTTCGTGAAGTGTTTAAAGTGTTAAATCGCCTATTTCATTTTTACTAGTTCTTTTGTGCAGAGAGAATTAAAATATAGTCTGTATTATTTTCTAGTGACGTGTTTCAGAGGAAAGCAGAATATAGTATAATTTCTAGCTTATACCCAGGTAGCTATAAGGAATTAAATTTAACTGCTAAATAGTCCGACGAGAATAATTTTTCTAAACTAACTTATAACTGAAATGCTAGATGCCTCATGAGTGTTGACGGAATACGTATGTATTCCTAATTCATGATGATTGATTTTAGACATATAACTTATTTTACGGGAAGGTTTAAATGATAAGTCAAGCTGTACGCTTGCAGTTTAAAAACGTAAGTTATATTGAGTACATAATATGTAAAATATTTCATATGTGTTTTTTTCTTTATTCAGTGAATACTGGGGTAACCCATATTTGCCGGCGTTTAGTAAAGAGACATACCTGTGAGAAACATAAAAATTTTTTTTATCTTTTAACCACGTGGGTTTTCAAGTAACACCTGTCTGACAGGGCGTGTGCCTTCAGAGATAGACAGAATAACAATCCCACTAACGGTTTTTTTTTTAAAGAAGAATAAATGCTTATACTGGGCCTTTGAGCCAGATCAGATTTCTGCACAAACTCTATGTACATTTTTAGCCGTTGTGGCAAGTAACATATTAACGTCAGTAACATTCCGACGGAGTTTTGACTAGTGGTGTGGTGACCAAATATAGTCCTTTCCTGAAAGTAGACTGTGATGCTGCACTGTAATTCTGTCCTTCAACAGGCCCGATTCTATTCTCCTATTTTGAGTTTTCATCATTTTTCTTATCTTTGTAACTATATGTTTGCCTTGGTTCTTCTCATTTGAATATATATATCGTGTTTGGTATTTTTGAGTACGTAAATTAAATGGGTTCGTTTTATGATGATAGGTTTATTTTACACTCGACCAGTTTTTTTTTCTTCTGATTTTCCGCGATCACGTAACTTTTTCGTTGTTCACGAAAAATCGCCATTTCGGGCACGCCTGTATGACGCGTCAGAAACGCACGTGGATTTGACGCAATTTTTAGACACGCGGTAGTCAAATCCATTTGCGTGGGTCGAAGTTAGTTTATTTTTCTAAGCGTTTTTAGTTGTCCGAGGGAAAGCTAGGGTATGCGTAGGAGAGAACACGCGGGGGCGGCCCCGGTGTGTATAAATAGCCAGTTAAACTGCGGGCTAGTCTCTCCATGAAGAAAAAATTGTCAGCCATCAGACTACGTATTTTATCGTCTCCACTGTGGGAAACAAAAGGGGTAACTTGGTATGTAGAAATTTTATTAATCGTTTTACTTATTAGTGGGTTTTTTAGAAATTCGCCCGTAAGTTAATTTCTTCGGGGACATTAACTTTTAAGTTTTAAACGATAGTGCCATCCATTATCAATTTTTGAAGAACGATGTAAATGTAACAGTGTGCTTATTCTTTCTGTGATTTTGGCAGTAGATAGGAACGTGTTATAAGCTACACGGGTGCTCATAGTTGTAGAATGTTGGGTAAAACCAACATTTATTCCTGCGTATTTACAAATGTAATTTTATGGGGAAATCGATTGTGTGTACGGTAATTTTTGTGTGCCTTAAATATGGTAAATGCAGTCGGAGGTTACAGATTAGGTTTTCAGTGAATTATACTGCTTAGGGGAGTAAATTATCCCTAGCACGAGGTTCAATTTAATTTGGGGCGTAAGTAAGGAAACCTCGATGGGAAAAGGAGGCCACGGAATTTTGGACAACGGATTTCCCTAGTTATAATGTTTGGAATTGGGGTTAGCCTTGCGTAACGCGTCAGACGGTGTCTGGGTTTACCTGGTAGATTTAAGCTGAGGGAAGGGAGGAGTAGGAGTAAGATTAGAGAGACACGTGGGTAGGAATATTTTATGTATTGTTGTGCAGACGAGAGAGAGAAGGAGAGTGAGATTGAAGAGACACGTTGGATTGCATTATTTGATGTTTCGTTTTCAGAACGAGAGAAGGGGAGTAGGAGGAGTGAGACTTAAGTGCCACGTGGGTAGTATTATTTTATGTAGTGTTGTACATGACGAGAGAAGTAATGAGTAAGGGAGTGATAAAGATTAAGGGGTTAGAGATGCGTTATGTTGGAGTTGGTATATGTGACGAGTAGGGTGTATGTAGGTGGATGTGGATGATTAGACAGACAACACTGATATACCGCTCGTATAGCTCATTGTCCAAGGAATAACTCCAACAGCCTGTATCAATCTCCACTAATGTATTCGATTCACAAAAAAATCACAATGGACGCAGGGCCATTATAAATAATGTAGACATCATCAATTCCGAGTATTCTATAAGCACTCTGCTTCCCGGAATTACTACACACAGCAACTAGGATTCTTCATAAACAACTACTGCAACATCCACCCTTCTCTGCTCTACACTCTATGCTGTCTCCTGTCTACTCTCTGCTCTCTACTATACTCGCTCAACTCTCCACTCTACTCAACACACGTCTAAACCAACACACTCCTCCCGCTGACTGCCCCTTTCATGCGTATTCACTAAAACCCGTGAAACCCTTTCACGCTCCACTGATCTTCATTCACGCATCACAAAAGCTAACAGCTTGTCTCAAGCAATGCTCACAACCCTATAGCTAAATTATTACCATGCACGCATTCCCAGCTCACAACAACTCACATAACTAATAAACTCCCGCTGGAGCATGGGTACATTCACACATGCAAAATACCATCAAAACACTCCGTGACAGTATACAATAGACGCATTTTCTTTTAATTTCAGCGAGTCACGGCGAAACACTGGGGGAGCATAATTTTGTCAAATAAAATTATCCACGGCAAAAAGACATATCTCAGGGTCAGAGTACTCGAGTTATCGTCAGGAGCAAAAGAACACAACCTAAACGGTCTATTGCAGTGAAGTTAAATTCTTCAGCGAGACTGATTTCAATTGCGTACAGCCGGAAATCAAGGCTGTGTTTTTCCTCTAACTCCGGAGCGGGTTAAAAGAGGGAAGCTATTCAGCAGCAGAGAAGTTTGTCGACAGTTAATCAAGTACCTCACGCTTGACGCCAGAACTTCATCATCATCACCCATTTCAGGAACAGGTGACAGGGTTACCATACCTGGGTCTTGAAAGAAACGAGAGAAGAGCGTAACGGAGACGCCGCATCATCAGTCGTCGAGTATTAGAGAGACACTGAGATCAAGAAGGAGAGAGGGAGAGAGAGAGAGGGAGAAAATAGACAGGACCAGTAGGGTCTGTTCAGTATCCACTCGACGGATAGACACAGCCATTGTGTTACTCCAAGTCTATTATTTGTAGCATTTCCAGTGGTGTTAGATAGCGGCGCATATCGCCTACCAAGTTGGAAGCTGTGTAGAAGTTTCGTTGAGAAAGAGTCAACTGGACTGAGACAGTAGACATCTTATTGGTATTAGAGAGTGGAGGCTAAAGTTGACAACCTTACAAGATCAGAGTAGTTTAGATTACTAACCACTTTTATTGTTCCTCAGCAGGGTGACAGAAAGAGTGGATGTGATTGGGGTTTTTTGTCTAGTGTCTATCAATTTAACTTGTTACGTTGTTTTTCAGGCCAGTGCAACATTGCACGCTATTTTTTTAATGATTGATGCATGCTGAAATTTTAATGGTTTTATTCTGTAAATAAATAGATATTTACTGTACACTGGATCAGCTTCTACTCTTTACTATACGTACTTTATGTCGTCTGTATAGTGGTGTCTGTGGTCGTTTTATACACCTTATCTCCTTGTATTTAAAGGCAGTCAGAGGAGGGTGAGATTATAGCCTTTCTGAAGTCACGAAGCGGCAAGGGGAGAGTCGAATCCTGGTTCTATCCCTTGAGCCAGTAGTCTCATCTGTCCACAGTCATGTCATTTTCCATCTAAATTCTATCTTCTCAGACTTTCTCATACTAGGGTATTGCTTTCATTCAGGCAAACTCTATAAACTTAAATCCGCTTCGTGACATAGACACCGATCTGACATTCCTCAATTCTAGAAACCTAAGCTATTGACACTGTGCTCGTTGTTAATGTTCGTGCCTGGACAATTTTAATGTGACCTAAACAGACATCCGAAAAAATAAGAACACCCAAGGAATCGTTCCCGGAAGCAGAGAATTCATCCACTCTTTTTGGAACTGGGGATTTCTTGGTCAAAGACTGCCATTGACGATTCTGTGTGTGAAGGTCTTAAAAATTGTGTTTCCAGAACTGGCTATCAAAGCTGTGAGTATGAACAAATGCACGTGATCAAGACTGAATGAATAGAGTGAATGCAGGACGGAGTGATTTCTTTATTGTGGAAATTGGGCACCCATTTTGCTTTCTTAACTTGCTGTATGCAAATATTTCAATCATATTTCCCTTAAAAAGAGAGCAGAGATATCAAGTATGTCCATACCTTAAAAGGGGGAAATATTAGACCTAATCATATGTATCTTTGATTCCTTGGGGCTATCACTTTCTTCCAACCGGACTGTGGGCATACCTGGAGGGATAGGATTATACTGTGGGTCTATCATTGTGGTAACATTTTTATTGACTTTATGACTATTTGTATATGCTTGGATGTAATTTCTATGTGTTGTGATGAAATTTTAGATGATAATTAAAATTTCTCTTGAAATTAATCAGCGCGTTGGTCAGCTCATTCCAAATATCTATTTAATCATTGTTATAGTTTTCCCACGTGTGTGCGTCTGCATCTTGTCAATCGTGTGTTGGTGTGCATATGAGTGGTAATATTAATTAATATATATATATATATATTTCTTTATAGACTGTCTGACTTCTCTGGATCTGTTGTAGAAGATAGGCGGAAAGAGAGAGAGATTCTCGATTTCCGGGACCGCCTCTCTAAATTTCTACGATCTCACTCGTGGAAATCTATTTCTATTACGACCTCTCACTGTGACTATCACTTATTCTAATCTATTCAGAAGGGACCAACCCAAGTCTTAATTTTCCTATCAAAAATCTACGACAGAATGGGTCTCGTCTATCGGGATTTTGAACTTAAGATTCTGTATTCTGAAATAGAGTAAGAGTGTGATGTCTTGTGAGTTTTGTATCCCTTAAAATAATTTATCCCCTAGAAGTAACGATCTGTTTATGGACGTGCTGACCACACAACTAATAATTGTTTTTCCACAGCATTATTGAGCATTATACATTTGAGTTACAGGTTGATGTTGTCGGAATATATGTTAATTACTGATTTTGTAATACAAAACGCTGGTAAAGTTTGTGAGTGTATAACATTCACAGGGTTCTAAAGCAGAAAGGTGTTTGAACTAAGTTAAGGAGTGCGTTTCGGACTATTTGTCCAGATTAATTGCCTCCCTTACCCTAACTGTCTTCAGGGGTGAACTTATAGTGGATTAAAAATTAAGGGGATTTATTTCTCCGAAAATTTTTGCAATAATTATTTTGTTTTCCACTGTAGCAACTTATTTTTTTCAGTGAGTAATCTTAACTACCATTTATTTGGCGTAGTCGTCTGTATTAGGTGCTTTATTGCCGATTAATAGCAGCGATAGTTAGATACTATATCATAGGAGGAGGTATCCCAGGTTATAAGTATATCATCTTTTGTTTGGTATTTTCTCGTAAGTGGTAGGAACCAGAGAATCCCTTTTCTTCTTACGTCTTTATCGGCTTAGTCTCAGCCACTGATTTAATATGGCCGAGAGGGCAAAGCTTAGGCAGATGCTCAGGGATGAAGCGAGACAAGAAGGTTTGGACGGAGACGAAGCGAAAGCTTTTGTCAGGGACGAACTTGAGAGATATGACGTAGAGAGGAAAGCAGCCGAAGCTAGAGAGCAGAGGAAGATGGATGAAAAAATGGAAATCCGCGAGGCGAACGAAAGAGAGAATGAGAGACAGCATGAGGAAAGAGAGAAGGAGAGACAGCATGAGTTGGCTCTTAAAACTCTAGAATTCCAAAGTCGTGGTGATGCCTCTACGTCTAGCAATGGAGAGTCTTCTCCTCATTCTTCCTTAACTGATCCTTCTAACACTCAATCTCTTCAACTCAACGCTATGTCTTTCACTCTTGAGTCTTTCCCTTGTCCTAATGAGAAGATTGACACATGGTTAGAAAAATTTGAGAAAATTGCAACTCTGTACGGTTTAGAGATGTCGCGTTGGAGTATGAAACTTTCCCAGGCACTTAAAGGTTCTGCTTACGATGTTTATTCTAAACTGGAAAGTGGCCAACAAGACAACTATGACTGGTTGAAGAAAGCTTTGCTTGAGCGCTTTGAAATGAATGTGCGAAAGTTTCTGCAACTGTTTTGCAACAGCAGGAAGGAGAGCTCTGAAACTTTTCAGCAGTTCTCATCTCGTCTAAAGGGATATCTGACAAAGTGCCTTGAGCTTTCACAGCTCCCCTCTACCTATGAAGGTCTTGAGGAATTTGTTATAACAGAACAAATAAAGAACACTTTGTCTGCGGACACCCGAAGATTTTTAGCTGAGCAAGGTGCAGAAAAGCTTGATATTTTGTAAAAGTCGGAGCGATATCACAATGCGCTGGCCGAACTGCCGGCCACAAAACGTAAACCGACAGAAGAGCATTTTCGAAAAAATAATCTAGACCAATCTTCTCATGCTTCTAATCAGAATAACCACAGAGAAACTGGACCTCAAAACCCCCCTCCTGAAAAGTCAAAGTTCTACAAAACCAAGTACCCCAGCAACCACAGTAAACAGTCTGATCAACTCGACCGCCCTGCATGGCAGCGCATCCAGAAAGAACAAGGTGGCAAATGGAGAACCCCTGAGCACGGGACATTTGATCAGAGCGAGCACACCGAGCCGAAACGCATCGGATGCTTATTAACAGTCTCGCAAGGTGGAATTATTGACAGTGATTCCCAACCTGTTGGGAATAGACCCTCAACGCGAGGTACTGTTACTTTGAACGGTTCTCAAACTTTTTGTTTATTTGACACGGGGCTTTCTTATGATTGCATTGTCGCCAGAAACCTGGTCAAACCCGGTCAAGAGACAGAAGAGACCGTCCAATTGTGTGAATTCTCTAAGAGTGATGCACCTAAAGCGCTTCCCATTGCATTGGTGGAGATCCACTCTGAGTTTGTCAGAGGTGTTATCAAAGCAGCTGTTATGGATGATCCCATCTACCCAGTCATACTTGGCGGCAGATACGTGTCTATTGGGAAACCAGAAAAGCCGATTGTGGCAGCAGTAACTACAAGAGGGCAAACCAAGAAGGAACGGGAGCCTGCGCCTAATTTGTTACCTATGGAACTTAAAGAAGCGCAACAAAAGGACCCTACTTTGGCACCCTGCTTTAGGAAACTGCCCATGGCTAAGGAACCCAGACAGCACGGGGACATTTTTTCTAAGGATGGCGTACTTTATCGCAGAACGGGCAAGCCTGAACAAGGTTACAATCAGCTCCTAGTACCGAAACAGTACAGAAGCCAAATCCTAGAAATGGGGCACTCTCTTCCCTTCAGCGGACATATGGGACAGAATGCCACAAACCAACGGATAACTACTCATTGTTGGTGGCCAGGAGTAAATACTGATATTATCAGGTATGTCAAATCCTGTGCCCAGTGCCAACGTGTACCACCCAAGCAACGGACACCCCCAGTCTCTTTGGGTGAAATGCCAATAGTGGGAACACCATTCAAACGGGTTGTGATCGACATTTTAGGACCCCTAGAAAGGACTAAAAGAAGGAACAGGTTTATCCTCACCTTAGTCGACACATGCACTTTATGGGCAGAAGCTATCCCACTAACATGCGCAGATGCCAAGCATGTCGCAGAAGCCCTCGTGCAGATTTTCACTCGGTTGGGATTCCCTCAGCAAGTGTTGACGGATAACGGATCTCCATACCGAAACCTGTTGATGGATGAGATCGTGAAGATCTTGAGGGACCAGCACATCTACACTAAGCCTTACACTCTGGCCAGAAGTGGGTTAGCAGAACGTGTTAACGGAAACCTCAACATGATGTTAAGTAAACTGGCACAAGTGAAACCTGAAGATTGGGATTGTTGCATTCCGGCAGCTTTATTTGACTACAGAGAATCTCCTCATTCTTCCACAGGATTTCCGCCAGCTACGCTTTTATTCGGCAGACCCGCTGGAAGCATTACTTTGGTCGCTGACAGACCAGAATGCTGATGAGACGGTGGTCTCAGCCAGTAAATACGTATCAGATTTAAAGGAAAGGTTGAAACTAGGATGGGACCTAGCAATATTTAACTGTAAGCGAGCACGCACAAAGCACGCTAACCGATACAGGAAAGTCGCGAAAGAAAGAGAATTGGAAGCAGGAGACAAAGTTTGGGTGTTACTCCCTACCGGAAACAACCAACTGAGGATCGAATGGCAAGGGCCGTTTACCGTCCGGAAAAAGATTTCTAAGGCTAACTACCAGATCTCTATTCAAGGAAAGGAACAGGTTTTCCACTTAAATCTGCTAAAGAAATTCGTGGAAAGACGAGTACCGACCTCCGACCATCTCCTGACGATCGCCAAAGCTGACGAAGAGGACGATAGTGGCAGGGATATTCCACTGCAATCACACGAAGTCTTTCAAAAATGTCAGAAGCGGCGACGCTCTTTGAAGCGCGCATGGGAGACATTCCAGAGAAAGGAAACTTTGGGAGTAGACTTGAGTAGGAATTGGAGAGAGATGGAGAGGAAAGATGAGAGGGAAGAAGACAGACACCCTGAAGCTACGGATATAGGAAATTTATTTCCATAACGTAGACATGGAGTGCTTCCATATCTTAAAGGGGGGACGTTCTGTCACAGAGAGTTTATGATCATTAAATTTTCTATATTTTCCTCTTCTTTTCTTCACCCGTGTCCTCTATTCTATTATCACTCTTTACCCTTATTCTGTATTTTTTGCATCCATTCGTTTGCGAAAAATATTTTCTTTCCCATTCTCAACTTTACCGTTTTCTTTATCATACTGGTAAACGCATGTATGACATAACGTGTCAGTCTCTACACGAGAGGGGAGAGCGTTAAAATGCATTCTATTGCATTAGATGTCAGTGGACGAAACTGTGACTTTCGCTTACCTCAGACACACGAGCAGACTTATGTCTGCACATTCAGCTGACACGCACGGTTTTCTTCGGCGGAGCGCTTAGGTAAGGCGCGATAACCGACATCTCTATGGCGCAGTACGAGACAGTTGTCTGGAAATTTCACCTGACACGGCACTCACTGTGGCCCTGGTCAGCGTGAGGTGTGAAAACGAGTAGTGTCAGTTATGGGTAAAACGTCTAGTAATGGGAAGTGTTAAATGTAAGGTGTTTAAGACGGAAAGGGGAGATTATTTCGTTTTGCGAAATAGTTGGTATCCTTTGTCTGTTTATAGATATAACCAGAATGTTAAACTTTATTTTCATTCAGTCCTCAAAATTCGCTGTAGACAGGCTGCTCGTGAATAGAATAGGCTGTATAGCGAAGTTTCTCAGTTTGTTTTCGACAATTTGTCGAACTTCTATGACTTCAAATAAATATATCAGCGTATAATTCTAAAGTGTGCGATTACCTGTAGTTCTGTGTTGAGGTAAATATATTATATATTATATCTAGTATTTCGTGAAGTGTTTAAAGTGTTAAATCGCCTATTTCATTTTTACTAGTTCTTTTGTGCAGAGAGAATTAAAATATAGTCTGTATTATTTTCTAGTGACGTGTTTCAGTGGAATGCAGAATATAGTATAATTTCTAGCTTAAACCCAGGTAGCTATAAGGAATTAAATTTAACTGCTAAATAATCCGACGAGAATAATTTTTCTAAACTAACTTATAACTGAAATGCTAGATGCCTCATGAGTGTTGATGGAATACGTATGTATTCCTAATTCATGATGATTGATTTTAGACATATAACTTATTTTACGGGAAGGTTTAAATGATAAGTCAAGCTGTACGCTTGCAGTTTAAAAACGTAAGTTATATTGAGTACATAATATGTAAAATATTTCATATGTGTTTTTTTCTTTATTCAGTGAATACTGGTGTAACCCAATTTTGCCGGCGTTTAGTACAGAGACATACCTGTGAGAAACATAAACATTTTTTATCTTTTAACCACGTGGGTTTTCAAGTAACACCTGTCTGACAGGTACGTAAATTTTGAGTACGTAAATTAAATGGGTTCGTTTTATGATGATAGGTTTATTTTACACTCGACCAGTTTTTTTTTCTTCTGATTTTCCGCGATCACGTAGCTTTTTCGTTGTTCACGAAAAATCGCCATTTCGGGCACGCCTGTATGACGCGTCAGAAACGCACGTGGATTTGACGCAATTTTTAGACACGCGGTAGTCAAATCCATTTGCGTGGGTCGAAGTTAGTTTATTTTTCTAAGCGTTTTTAATTGTCCGAGGGAAAGCTAGGGTATGCGTAGGAGAGAACACGCGGGGGCGGCCCCGGTGTATAAATAGCCAGTTAAACTGCGGGCTAGTCTCTCCATGAAGAAAAAATTGTCAGCCGTCAGACTACGTATTTTATCGTCTCCACTGTGGGAAACAAAAGCGGTAACTTGGTATGTAGAAATTTTATTAATCGTTTTACTTATTAGTGGGTTTTTTAGAAATTCGCCCGTAAGTTAATTTCTTCGGGGACATTAACTTTTAAGTTTTAAACGATAGTGCCATCCATTATCAATTTTTGAAGAACGATGTAAATGTAACAGTGTGCTTATTCTTTCTGTGATTTTGGCAGTAGATAGGAACGTGTTATAAGCTACACGGGTGCTCATAGTTGTAGAATGTTGGGTAAAACCAACATTTATTCCTGCGTATTTACAAATGTAATTTTATGGGGAAATCGATTGTGTGTATGGTAATTTTTGTGTGCCTTAAATATGGTAAATGCAGTCGGAGGTTACAGATTAGGTTTTCAGTGAATTATACTGCTTAGGGGAGTAAATTATCCCTAGCACGAGGTTCAATTTAATTTGGGGCGTAAGTAAGGAAACCTCGATGGGAAAAGGAGGCCACGGAATTTTGGACAACGGATTTCCCTAGTTGTAATGTTTGGAATTGGGGTTAGCCTTGCGTAACGCGTCAGACGGTGTCTGGGCTTACCTGGCAGATTTAAGTTGAGGGAAGGGAGGAGTAGGAGTAAGATTAGAGAGACACGTGGGTAGGAATATTTTATGTATTGTTGTGCAGACGAGAGAGAGAAGGAGAGTGAGATTGAAGAGACACGTGGGATCGAATTATTTGATGTTTCCTTTTCAGAACGAGAGAAGGGGAGTAGGAGGAGTGAGACGTAAGTGCCACGTGGGTAGTATTATTTTATGTAGTGTTGTACATGACGAGAGAAGTACTGAGTAAGGGAGTGATAAAGATTAAGGGGTTAGAGATGCGTTATGTTGGAGTTAGTATACAATAGACGCATTTTCTTTTAATTTCAGCGAGTCACGGCGAAACACTGGGGGAGCATAATTTTGTCAAATAAAATTATCCACGACAAAAAGACATATCTCAGGGTCAGAGTACTCGAGTTATCGTCAGGAGCAAAAGAACACAACCTAAACGGTCTATTGCAGTGAAGTTAAATTCTTCAGCGAGACTGATTTCAATTGCGTACAGCCGGAAATCAAGGCTGTGTTTTTCCTCTAACTCCGGAGCGGGTTAAAAGAGGGAAGCTATTCAGCAGCAGAGAAGTTTGTCGACAGTTAATCAAGTACCTCACGCTTGACGCCAGAACTTCATCATCATCACCCATTTCAGGAACAGGTGACAGGGTTACCATACCTGGGTCTTGAAAGAAACGAGAGAAGAGCGTAATGGAGACGCCGCATCATCAGTCGTCGAGTATTAGAGAGACACTGAGATCAAGAAGGAGAGAGGGAGAGAGAGAGAGGGAGAAAATAGACAGGACCAGTAGGGTCTGTTCAGTATCCACTCGACGGATAGACACAGCCATTGTGTTACTCCAAGTCTATTATTTGTAGCATTTCCAGTGGTGTTAGATAGCGGCGCATATCGCCTACCAAGTTGGAAGCTGTGTAGAAGTTTCGTTGAGGAAGAGTCAACCGGACTGAGACAGTAGACATCTTATTGGTATTAGAGAGTGGAGGCTAAAGTTGACAGCCTTACAAGATCAGAGTAGTTTAGATTACTAACCACTTTTATTGTTCCTCAGCAGGGTGACAGAAAGAGTGGATGTGATTGGGGTTTTTTTGTCTGGTGTCTATCAATTTAACTTGTTACGTTGTTTTTCAGGCCAGTGCAACATTGCACGCTATTTCTTTAATGATTGATGCATGCTGAAATTTTAATGGTTTTATTCTGTAAATAAATAGATATTTACTGTACACTGGATCAGCTTCTACTCTTTACTATACGTACTTTATGTCGTCTGTATAGTGGTGTCTGTGGTCGTTTTATACACCTTATCTCCTTGTATTTAAAGGCAGTCAGAGGAGGGTGAGATTATAGCCTTTCTGAAGTCACGAAGCGGCAAGGGGAGAGTCGAATCCTGGTTCTATCCCTTGAGCCAGTAGTCTCATCTGTCCACAGTCATGTCATTTTCCATCTAAATTCTATCTTCTCAGACTTTCTCATACTAGGGTATTGCTTTCATTCAGGCAAACTCTATAAACTTAAATCCGCTTCGTGACATAGAAACCGATCTGACATTCCTCAATTCTAGAAACCTAAGCTATTGACACTGTGCTCGTTGTTAATGTTCGTGTCTGGACAATTTTAATGTGACCTAAACAGACATCCGAAAAAATAAGAACACCCAAGGAATCGTTCCCGGAAGCAGAGAATTCATCCAGTCTTTTTGGAACTGGGGATTTCTTTGTCAAAGACTGCCATTGACGATTATGTGTGTGAAGGTCTTAAAAATTGTGTTGCCAGAACTGGCTATCAAAGCTGTGAGTATGAACAAATGCACGTGATCAAGACTGAATGAATAGAGTGAATGCAGGACGGAGTGATTTCTTTTTTGTGGAAATTGGGCACCCATTTTGCTTTCTTAACTTGCCGTATGCTTCTTCTTCTTCTTCTTGCGATCGCATCTTTGATGATTACACCGTCAGACGAGTTCTCATGATGAATTCGACTGTTGTTTGAAGTTCCTCTTTAACTCCATATAGCTTTGAGTTTAGTGTTGAGTCATTCGGCCAGTATATCTTTCTTAACTGGTCATACAGAGGACAGTCCTGTAGAACATGCTCAGCAGTTTGTTCGTTTAATCCACATGTGCACAGTGGTGAAGCAGACAATCGTAGCTTGTGCATGTGTTTATTCAGTTTGTTATGCCCTGTCCTGAGTCGAAAAATAGTTATCTGTCCCTGCCGGTCGAGAGTGTGATAGTCGTCTTTGGGTTGGTTCTGTTCTCTTCTGATAGTCTGGATAGCTCTCTTTTTCTCAAAGTATGTGACTTCATTATCTTCTTGTTCACATTCTCCTCCCTTTTTTGCAAGTTTATCTGCCTTTTCATTTCCGGGTACACCACAATGAGATGGTACCCACTGAAGTATGGTTCTCTTTTTGGCAGCTACCTTGTTTAGTTCATTTCTCAGATGCGGGAGTTTACCACCCTTGAGAGCTTGCAGGACAGACAGTGCATCTGTGAGGATGACTACCTGGTGGCAGTCAGAGTTGGTGTTATAAATCATATTTGCAGCTTGCTCTAGAGCTTGAACCTCAGCTGTATAGTTGGAACAGAATTTACCAGTGGGAATGTGCCTAGTCTCATAGTGGTTGTCAGGATATGAGATAAAGATACCGGCACCTCCATTCCTAACAGCATTAGTTGCTGATCCATCTGTATAGGCATGTATCCATGATTGATCGGGATAGCTTTCTTGGATCATACTCAATGTAGCAGTTCGTTTTTGCAGATCATTATACTCACATCCACTTGTGAGACCACTGACTGATGTATTAATTTGGAGGGCACTGCTGGCCTGCTCCCATGGTACAGGGTATAGGGTGGGCTTCAGTGGTGTTGTCTTCATGGATAGGTCTTCTTGATGCTGTCTTATAAGTCTTTTCCCCCGATGCACAAAGCTGCTACGCTTTAGACGTCCCAATGCCAGATCATCTAGTCTTGCCTTCATTGGGTGCATTGGCATACTGTTGTACTTTTCCATCTGGATCATGGTTTTTGTGTCTCTTCTATGGGACAATGTCTGTAATCCAGCAACCTTCTGCATCTCTGTTATTGGTGTAGTTTTCATGGCTCCTGTAATGAGCCTGAGAGCTTGATTTTGCACCTTGTCCAAAGACTGCAGATGTGAGTTAGCAGCTGATGACCATGCTGCTGAGCTAAACTCTAAGTGTGGTCTTATTACTCCATTATAAATCTTCTTTAGATTTCGTTCATTTGCTCCCCAGTTGGTACCTGCTAATTTTCTGAGTATGCCTAGTCGTCTTCGGGCCTTTCCTTCTGCGTTTTCAATATGCTTATTCCATGTAAGCCTTTGGTCAAATGTCACCCCAAGATAGGTGGGGTAGCTTTCTTCCTTGATCACGGTTGTCCCTAGGTGTATGTTAGCTGATTTGTCCTTGGGGGCGAGGGAGAACAGTGTTGTGGAGGTTTTGTCTGTGTTTATTGTGATAAGCCATTTCTCTGCCCATGACACTAGCATGTCTGCTGCCCGCTGCATTCTATAATTTGCTGTGGTGACATTTTCATCAGCGCACCAGAGTACTAGGTCATCTGCATATAAGGCAGCTTTAACTCCTGCAGGGAGATCTTTCACCAGGTCATTGATGTAAACAAGGAAGAGTGTTGGGGAAATTACTCCTCCTTGAGGTACCCCCTGATGGAGCAACACTTTTCTGCTCTGCAGACCGTCAAGAGTGACTCTAGTTCTCCTGTTATGCAAGTATGACTGGATCCATTTCATCATGTTGCCTTGGATTCCACTTCTCCTAAGTTTTGCAATGAGGCCATCTTTCCACACCTTGTCAAAGGCCTGCTTGAAGTCGACCCAGATCGTTAGGACCTTTTTCTTCTCCTGGAAGGCATCTTCTATTGCTTGAGACAAGTAAGTAACTTGGTCTTCTATACTGTAGCATTCTCTAAATCCAGCTTGTTCCGGCACCAGGATCTGCTCAGACTCTAAATACCATTTCAATCTGTGGTTGACTATTCGCTCCATAGTCTTCCCAACACAGCTTGTGAGACTGATTGGCCGGTAACTTGCAGCCTCGGTCTTACATTTCCCTTTCTTTAGTATGGGTATTGTGATGGCTTCTCTCCATACTTGGGGTACCGTTCCTTTCAACCAGCTGTGGTTGAATATCTCAAGCAGTTTTGTCTTTGCTGCTGAGCTCAGATTTACTAGCATTTCGTTGCTGATTTTGTCTGGGCCGGGTGACTTTTGAAACTTAAGCTTGGAAATAGCCTTCTGTAGTTCTCCTAGTGTGATGGGTTCCCTCATTGGGGCAGGAGTATCTGTCTGTCCCATGGTTGCCAGTATTTCTTTTCTTATCTCTCTCTGATGATCTATGTTAATGGGTAAGTTGCTTTCTGAACTGTATCTTCTAGCAAACAAGTCTGCAGCTTGTTTTCCTCTGAAAAGTTTGCCACCTTCATCCAATGTGATAGTCTGCCTAGGTGAGGAACGCTCTTCATTTAGAGACTTGACTAATCTCCAAAGTTTCCTGCCGTCTTTCTCAAGGTTCAGCGATGCCGTTTTAGTTCTCCAGCTTTTCCGTTTTTCTTCTAGCTTTGTTCTCTGAAACTCTGCTACAGCCTTTTTCCATTTGTTGTGAGTTTCAAGTGAAGGCTGAGACTCTGCGTCCTTTCTAGCCCTGTCCATGGCTTCCTGACGTTCTTGGAGTGTGCTGGACCAGTATGGTATGTAGTTACGCCGGCATCCTTTGGGAATGGTTTCTTTTGCAGCTTGTAGTATGCATCTGTTGAAGTCTTTTACCACTTCATTAATGTCTCTGTTCTGTACCTTGAGGGTAGACAGCAGCGTGTTCACCTGATGCCTGAATAAACCCCAGTTGGCTTTTTTGTAGTTCCATCTTGTAATGGCTGGGCCTGTACTGAGAGTTGCACTCTGGACAGTAAGAAAGATTGGGCGATGGTCGCTTCCCCCTAGTTGGTCTCCTACTTCTCTACTAATAGATCCAGCTATATCTGGTGTGGAGAAGGCAAGATCTGGTGTTGAAGTTGTGTGCCATCCTCTGGAGTAGAAGGTAGGAGTATCTGTGGCATTATTGACTAGGATTAGGGAGTGATCATCTTGCCAAGTTTCAACCTCTTCACCTCTGTGATCCAGATGGTTATAGCCCCAGCTCTGGGAGTGGCTATTAAAGTCTCCAACTGCTATAAAGTTGGTGGCTGGTACCTGTATAGAGCTGAGACTCAGGGGTTTGTTGTTCGGACAGTAATAGTTCAGGAGTTCTATTTCCATCTTGTCTACCTTTATCTGCAACAGCTGATATTCTGCTCCATCCATGAAGGTTTTCCTTTCGTGTGCAGGAATGTTATTCCTTACAAGAGTAAGTACTCCTCCTTTTCGTCTATCTTTTCTGTCGGATCTGAAGCATTGATATCCCCTTATTTTAAAGGTTTGATCTGCTTTCAAGTGAGTCTCTTGGATACAGCAAACACTGACTTGCTTCTCATACAAGATGTTTTCCAGCTCTGTCTTTTTGCTGTATCCAGCCTGCTTGCTGTTCACTCCCTCTGCATTCCAGTGCATCATGACAAGTGGCACTCTGGGTTTCTCTTTTTCTGTTTTGTTTTGGTCAGTAGTTCTCCTCCGCCGTCTGCTGACTCCACAAGACGGTCTAGAGGGTCCTCCAGTAGCTGAGGGTGGGCTCTGTCGAGGCTCAGAGCCCGGCACTGCACCTGCCTGGTGGAGCTCCACAGGGCGAGCACCAGTACGAGATTTATTTGACGGTGTACTCTCCATAGAAAAAAAAAGCGAGTTGCGTGATACTGTGGTTTCCGGTGCGCCTTCTGGCCCAGTATCTATGACTTTAGCACCTGTTCAACGGGAGAGTGGGCTCATCCCTAATCTGTTTATGTTCCCAGTAGTAGACTATTCGCAAGCAGCCTGGGGGTGTCACTGCTCTGCGCGGACCTTGTTTACCGAGGCGGCGTCCGAGCTCGTATGGTGAAAATATGGTTGCATTATCTTCAAAATAGCCCTGTCTTTCCTGCCATCCTGCAACTTTGAGTTAGGTAGTTCTGAGCTCCAGTCTCTTTCCCAGGCATTTTATCCTGGCCTGGCACGCATACAGAGGACCCCACTTCTGGTTCTAAGTTAGCAGTTGGGGACAGGTGGGGTAGCACACTGTGCATTCCCCGTCATCCAGGGGGCTCTCCAACTATGCAGAGCTTGCACAATGCTGTGCTCTGGTTCTGGGCTCACCCAAGGAATCCTCACATCCTGCAGAGAGCCACTTCCAGATACCCACCACCTGCCAACCCCCCATTGTAGAAATCTCCTGCATGCGGCCATCCAGTCAAGAGCCAGTATTAAGTCTGGTGCCCAAGTGATTCCCCCCAAGCTCAGTGTGCAATTCTGGGTTCTCATCATGCTGCAACACAGGGGGGATTGTGATGCTCAGCCATCTCTCTCAACTCTGCACCGATAAATGACATCGGGGACTTAACTGTGTCTCAGTACTGGGAGGCCCCGTTTCCGGGTACACCACACACAGCCAGTTGAGGCAACGGTCGCCGTGGGCGTGTTGCCGTATGCAAATATTGCAATCATATTTCCCTTAAAAATAGAGCAGAGATATCAAGTATGTCCATACCTTAAAAGGGGGAAATATTAGACCTAATCATATGTATCCTTGATTCCTTGGGGCTATCACTTTCTTCCAACCGGACTGTGGGCATACCTGGAGGGATAGGATTATACTGTGGGTCTATCATTGTGGTAACATTTTTATTGACTTTATGACTAATTGTATATGCTTGGATGTAATTTCTACGTGTTGTGATGAAATTTTAGATGATAATTAAAATTTCTCTTGAAATTAATCAGCGCGTTGGTCAGCTCATTCCAAATATCTATTTAATCATTGTTATAGTTTTCCCACGTGTGTGCGTCTACATCTTGTCAATCGTGTGTGGGTGTGCACGTGAGTGGTAATATTAATTAATATATATATATATATTTCTTTATAGACTGTCTGACTCCTCTGGATCTGTTGTAGAAGATAGGCGGAAAGAGAGAGAGATTCTCGATTTCCGGGACCGCCTCTCTAAATTTCTACCATCTCACTCGTGGAAATCTATTTCTATTACGACCTCTCACTGTGACTATCACTTATTCTAATCTATTCAGAAGGGACCAACCCAAGTCTTAATTTTCCTATCAAAAATCTACGACAGAATGGGTCTCGTCTATCGGGATTTTGAACTTAAGATTCTGTATTCTGAAATAGAGTAAGAGTGTGATGTCTTGTGAGTTTTGTATCCCTTAAAATAATTTATCCCCTAGAAGTAACGATCTGTTTATGGACGTGCTGACCACACAACTAATAATTGTTTTTCCACAGCATTATTGAGCATTATACATTTGAGTTACAGGTTGATGTTGTCGGAATATATGTTAATTACTGATTTTGTAATACTAAACGCTGGTAAAGTTTGTGAGTGTATAACATTCACAGGGTTCTGAAGCAGAAAGGTGTTTGAACTAAGTTAAGGAGTGCGTTTTGGACTATTTGTCCAGATTAATTGCCTCCCTTACCCTAACTGTCTTCAGGGGTGTACTTATAGGGGATTAAAAATTAAGGGGATTTATTTCTCCGAAAATTTTTGCAATAATTATTTTGTTTTTCCACTGTAGCAACTTTTTTTTCAGTTAGTAATCTTAACTACCATTTATTTGGCGTAGTCGTCTGTATTAGGTACTTTATTACCGATTAATAGCAGCGATAGTTAGATACTATATCATAGGAGGAGGTATCCCAGGTTATAAGTATATCATCTTTTGTTTGGTATTTTCTCGTAAGTGGTAGGAACCAGAGAATCCCTTTTCTTCTTACGTCTTTATCGGCTTAGTCTCAGCCACTGATTTAATATGGCCGAGAGGGCAAAGCTTAGGCACATGCTCAGGGACGAAGCGAGACAAGAAGGTTTGGACGGAGACGAAGCGAAAGCTTTTGTCAGGGACGAACTTGAGAGATATGACGTAGAGAGGAAAGCAGCCGAAGCTAGAGAGCAGAGGAAGATGGATGAAAAAAATGGAAATCCGCGAGGCGAACGAAAGAGAGAATGAGAGACAGCATGAGGAAAGAGAGAAGGAGAGACAGCATGAGTTGGCTCTTAAAACTCTAGAATTCCAAAGTCGTGGTGATGCCTCTACGTCTAGCAATGGAGAGTCTTCTCCTCATTCTTCCTTAACTGATCCTTCTAACACTCAATCTCTTCAACTCAACACTATGTCTTTCACTCTTGAGTCTTTCCCTTGTCCTAATGAGAAGATTGACACATGGTTAGAAAAATTTGAGAAAATTGCAACTCTGTACGGTTTAGAGAGGTCGCGTTGGAGTATGAAACTTTCCCAGGCCCTTAAAGGTTCTGCTTACGATGTTTATTCTAAACTGGAAAGTGGCCAACAATACAACTATGACTGGTTGAAGAAAGCTTTGCTTGAGCGCTTTGAAATGAATGCGCGAAAGTTTCTGCAACTGTTTTGCAACAGCAGGAAGGAGAGCTCTGAAACTTTTCAGCAGTTCTCATCTCGTCTAAAGGGATATCTGACAAAGTGCCTTGAGCTTTCACAGCTCCCCTCTACCTATGAAGGTCTTGAGGAATTTGTTATAACAGAACAAATAAAGAACACTTTGTCTGCGGACACCCGAAGATTTTTAGCTGAGCAAGGTGCAGAAAAGCTTGAAGACATTTTGTAAAAGTCGGAGCGATATCACAATGCGCTGGCCGAACTGCCGGCCACAAAACGTAAACCGACAGAAGAGCATTTTCGAAAAAATAATCTAGACCAATCTTCTCATGCTTCTAATCAGAATAATCACAGAGAAACTGGACCTCAAAACCCCCCTCCTGAAAAGTCAAAGTTCTACAAAACCAAGTACCCCAGCAACCACAGTAAACAGTCTGATCAACTCGACCGCCCTGCATGGCAGCGCATCCAGAAAGAACAAGGTGGCAAATGGAGAACCCCTGAGCACGGGACATTTGATCACAGCGAGCACACCGAGCCGAAACGCATCGGATGCTTATTAACAGTCTCGCAAGGTGGAATTATTGACAGTGATTCCCAACCTGTTGGGAATAGACCCTCAACGCGAGGTACTGTTACTTTGAACGGTTCTCAAACTTTTTGTTTATTTGACACGGGGCTTTCTTATGATTGCATTGTCGCCAGAAACCTGGTCAAACCCGGTCAAGAGACAGAAGAGACCGTCCAATTTTGTGAATTCTCTAAGAGTGATGCACCTAAAGCGCTTCCCATTGCATTGGTAGAGATCCACTCTGAGTTTGTCAGAGGTGTTATCAAAGCAGCTGTTATGGATGATCCCATCTACCCAGTCATACTTGGCGGCAGATACGTGTCTATTGGGAAACCAGAAAAGCCGATTGTGGCAGCAGTAACTACAAGAGGGCAAACCAAGAAGGAACGGGAGCCTGCGCCTAATTTGTTACCTATGGAACTTAAAGAAGCGCAACAAAAGGACCCTACTTTGGCACCCTGCTTTAGGAAACTGCCCATGGCTAAGGAACCCAGACAGCACGGGGACATTTTTTCTAAGGATGGCGTACTTTATCGCAGAACGGGCAAGCCTGAACAAGGTTACAATCAGCTCCTATTACCGAAACAGTACAGAAGCCAAATCCTAGAAATGGGGCACTCTCTTCCCTTCAGCGGACATATGGGACAGAATGCCACAAACCAACGGATAACTACTCATTATTGGTGGCCAGGAGTAAATACTGATATTATCAGGTATGTCAAATCCTGTGCCCAGTGCCAACGTGTACCACCCAAGCAACGGACACCCCCAGTCTCTTTGGGTGAAATGCCAATAGTGGGAACACCATTCGAACGGGTTGTGATCGACATTTTAGGACCCCTAGAAAGGACTAAAAGAAGGAACAGGTTTATCCTCACCTTAGTCGACACATGCACTTTATGGGCAGAAGCTATCCCACTAACATGCGCAGATGCCAAGCATGTCGCAGAAGCCCTCGTGCAGATTTTCACTCGGTTGGGATTCCCTCAGCAAGTGTTGACGGATAACGGATCTCCATACCGAAACCTGTTGATGGATGAGATCGTGAAGATCTTGAGGGACCAGCACATCTACACTAAGCCTTACACTCTGGCCAGAAGTGGGTTAGCAGAACGTGTTAACGGAAACCTCAACATGATGTTAAGTAAACTGGCACAAGTGAAACCTGAAGATTGGGATTGTTGCATTCCGGCAGCTTTATTTGACTACAGAGAATCTCCTCATTCTTCCACAGGATTTCCGCCAGCTACGCTTTTATTCGGCAGACCCGCTGGAAGCATTACTTTGGTCGCTGACAGACCAGAATGCTGATGAGACGGTGGTCTCAGCCAGTAAATACGTATCAGATTTAAAGGAAAGGTTGAAACTAGGATGGGACCTAGCAATGACTAACTGTAAGCGAGCACGCACAAAGCACGCTAACCGATACAGGAAAGTCGCGAAAGAAAGAGAATTGGAAGCAGGAGACAAAGTTTGGGTGTTACTCCCTACCGGAAACAATCAACTGAGGATCGGATGGCAAGGGCCGTTTACCGTCAGGAAAAAGATTTCTAAGGCTAACTACCAGATCTCTATTCAAGGAAAGGAAAAGGTTTTCCACTTAAATCTGCTAAAGAAATTCGTGGAAAGACCAGTACCGACCTCCGACCATCTCCTGACGATCGCCAAAGCTGACGAAGAGGACGATAGTGGCAGGGATATTCCACTGCAATCACACGAAGTCTTTCAAAAATGTCAGAAGCGGCGACGCTCTTTGAAGCGCGCATGGGAGACATTCCAGAGAAAGGAAACTTTGGGAGTAGACTTGAGTAGGAATTGGAGAGAGATGGAGAGGAAAGATGAGAGGGAAGAAGACAGACACCCTGAAGCTACGGATATAGGAAATTTATTTCCATAACGTAGACATGGAGTGCTTCCATATCTTAAAGGGGGGACGTTCTGTCACAGAGAGTTTATGATCATTAAATTTTCTATATTTTCCTCTTCTTTTCTTCACCCGTGTCCTCTATTCTATTATCACTCTTTACCCTTATTCTGTATTTTTTGCATCCATTCGTTTGCGAAAAATATTTTCTTTCCCATTCTCAACTTTACCGTTTTCTTTATCATACTGGTAAACGCATGTATGACATAACGTGTCAGTCTCTACACGAGAGGGGAGAGCGTTAAAATGCATTCTATTGCATTAGATGTCAGTGGACGAAACTGTGACTTTCGCTTACCTCAGACACACGAGCAGACTTATGTCTGCACATTCAGCTGACACGCGCGGTTTTCTTCAGCAGAGCGCTTAGGTAAGGCGCGATAACCGACATCTCTATGGCGCAGTACGAGACAGTTGTCTGGAAATTTCACCTGACACGGCACTCACTGTGGCCCTGGTCAGCGTGAGGTGTGAAAACGAGTAGTGTCAGTTATGGGTAAAACGTCTAGTAATGGGAAGTGTTAAATGTAAGGTGTTTAAGACGGAAAGGGGAGATTATTTCGTTTTGCGAAATAGTTGGTATCCTTTGTCTGTTAATAGATATAACCAGAATGTTAAACTTTATTTTCATTCAGTCCTCAAAATTCGCAGTAGACAGGTTGCTCGTGAATAGAATAGGCTGTATAGCGAAGTTTCTCAGTTTGTTTTCGACAATTTGTCGAACTTCTATGACTTCAAATAAATATATCAGCGTATAATTCTAAAGTGTGCGATTACCTGTAGTTCTGTGTTGAGGTAAATATATTATATATTATATCTAGTATTTCGTGAAGTGTTTAAAGTGTTAAATCGCCTATTTCATTTTTACTAGTTCTTTTGTGCAGAGAGAATTAAAATATAGTCTGTATTATTTTCTAGTGACGTGTTTCAGTGGAAAGCAGAATATAGTATAATTTCTAGCTTAAACCCAGGTAGCTATAAGGAATTAAATTTAACTGCTAAATAATCCGACGAGAATAATTTTTCTAAACTAACTTATAACTGAAATGCTAGATGCCTCATGAGTGTTGATGGAATACGTATGTATTCCTAATTCATGATGATTGATTTTAGACATATAACTTATTTTACGGGAAGGTTTAAATGATAAGTCAAGCTGTACGCTTGCAGTTTAAAAACGTAAGTTATATTGAGTACATAATATGTAAAATATTTCATATGTGTTTTTTTCTTTATTCAGTGAATACTGGTGTAACCCAATTTTGCCGGCGTTTAGTACAGAGACATACCTGTGAGAAACATAAACATTTTTTATCTTTTAACCACGTGGGTTTTTAAGTAACACCTGTCTGACAGGGCGTGTGCCTTCAGAGATAGACAGAATAACAATCCCACTAATGTGTTTTTTTTTAAAGAATAAATGCTTATACTGGGCCTTTGAGCCAGATCAGATTTCTGCACAAACTCTATGTACATTTTTAGCCGTTGTGGCAAGTAACATATTAACGTCAGTAACATTCCGACGATGTTTTGACTAGTGGTGTGGTGACCAAATATATTCCTTTCCTGAAAGTAGACACCGATCTGACATTCCTCAATTCTAGAAACCTAAGCTATTGACACTGTGCTCGTTGTTAATGTTCGTGCCTGGACAATTTTAATGTGACCTAAACAGACATCCGAAAAAATAAGAACACCCAAGGAATCGTTCCCGGAAACAAAGAATTCATCCCGTCTTTTTGGAACTGGGGATTTCTTGGTCAAAGATTGCCATTGACGATTCTGTTTGTGAAGGTCCTAAAAATTGTGTTGCCAGAATTGGCTATCAAAGCTGTGAGTATGAACAAATACACGTGATCAAGACTGAATGAATAGAGTGAATGCAGGACGGAGTGATTTCTTTATTGTGGAAATTGGGCACCCATTTTGCTTTCTTAACTTGCTGTATGCAAATATTGCAATCATATTTCCCTTAAAAATAGAGCAGAGATATCAAGTATGTCCATACCTTAAAAGGGGGAAATATTAGACCTAATCATATGTATCCTTGATTCCTTGGGGCTATCACTTTCTTCCAACCGGACTGTGGGCATACCTAGAGGGATAGGATTATACTGTGGGTCTATCATTGTGGTAGCATTTTTATTGACTTTATGACTATTTGTATATGCTTGGATGTAATTTATATTGTGTTGTGATGAAATTTTAGATGATAATTAAAATTTCTCTTGAAATTAATCAGCGCGTTGGTCAGCTCGTTCCAAATATCTATTTAATCATTGTTATAGTTTTCCCACGTGTGTGCGTCTACATCTTGTCAATCGTGTGTGAGTGTGCACGTGAGTGGTAATATATATATTTATCTTTATAGACTGTCTGACTCCTCTGGATCTGTTGTAGAAAATGGGCGGAAAGAGAGAGAGATTCTCGATTTCCGGGACCGCCTCTCTAAATTTCTACCATCTCACTCGTGGAAATCTATTTCTATTACGACCTCTCACTGTGACTATCACTTATTCTAATCTATTCAGAAGCTACCAACCCAAGTCTTAATTTTCCTATAAAAAATCTACGACAGTGAGGAAACTTTTATTTCAATTTTCACGCAATTTTCCATATTTATTTCCCAATGTTAAAGACTAATTATCTATTAAGTTTGGTGTATGTTATTTTAAACTAAACAATAATAGTTAATTCAGTATATGTACGAAAGCAAACGTATGAGCCAGTCTTTTTTGATAAATACATAAATATAAATAAAGAGCCATTAGTTATAAGAGGGCATTCGTTGGATTTCACCAACTCGGGGCTTGAACGGGGCAGAATCATTGCATAACCCCTTCACAAAAGGCGACGGACCAGATAATAAGTTTACAAATTTGCTCAGCCCTTAAGCAGCGTTTGTTGTTGACTTCTGGGAATATCTTGTGAAGGCTCCCCTAAGGTAGAAGCTCCATTCATTTTCTATCTACGTCTTTGCCAAGAGAAATCTTGCACGAAGATAGATACCTTGGACGACCTACTTTTAGATACGCTTGCGGTGTGACCATTAGTGGACCACTACTGCAAATCAAGGGGAGACAATTCCGTGACAATTAGCTTACTAAGTGGGCTTACCAATAAGTGGAGATTTACTTACTGAGTCGTTCCTCTTCTACCGTGAGGTGTAGAGGTTTCGAAGAGAGAGCATCATACTATCCTATCGGCTGTCTTCTTCCTGGCCTGGTTTCATTCTAGTCCTCGGTCCTTCAAAGATTGTTTAATGTTGTCCTCCCAGCGGACTCTGGGTCGTCATGGAGGTCTGGATCTCTGGCTTTTAGCCTCCCATACCTGCAGTGGCAACCGATCTTCTCCCACTCTTCAGAAATGGCCAAACCATCTTAGTTGGGATTGTTCTATTTGGGTCTACAGGGGTTGCTTTTTTAGGCCTTGGTTACAGACCATGTCTCTTCTTGTTTCTCAGATACCTCATTTCTGAGACTTGGATCTGACTTGTATGGATTGTAGTCATTGCCCATGACTCGCTTCCAAACGTCAAGACTGGGACGTATGAGGAGCAGTATACAGCCATCTTCGTCTTCTTGCCAATTGTATTTTCCAATAAGCTAAGAAAATCCTTATGACCGTGCATCTGGTATAGGCTATAGCACTTATCCACTCTGCAGGATACAGCTTTTCCGTCGGAACAACGAGTACTAAGAGATTGGAACGTCTAATATATATATATAGCTAGAATCTCTTATATAATAGCGCCACTCATTGCCGCCAACTGCACGGAGGTCGTTGAAAATCCCCTTGTGACAAAGCCGTGGGGAAATAAGGAGTTTTCTCCCGTACGACTAGGTATCAATGCGATTACGTATTAGAGACGGAGATGCTTCCAATGTTATCAAACTCAAAGGGTTTACAATGACGAGAACGTTCATAATAATAATAACCCCTTCAGTCATAACTGACTATGGGAATGCGCCCCTGAGGTGACAGCCCTCAGCTGCTTATTTTCCTGGTGCTCCTTTCGACGTTTTCTCCCCTCCTCTGCTTCTTGTGTGAGCGTCTCTTCGCCCAATCTGAGGTGGCGCCGTAAATAGCATCGCCATTTAGTGCGATCGGCAGCTTCATCCTCCCATGTTGCTGGATCCATGTCCAGTGCCCTCATATCTCTCTTGCACACATCTTTGAACCTCCGCTGTGGTCGCCCAACTGTTCTCTTGCCATCTGCTAATTGTCCGTAGAAGATATCTTTTGGGATGCGACCATCTTCTATGCGGCGAACATGGCCATGCCAGCGAAGTCTGCGCTGTCTAAGCAGTGTATACATACTTTGAAGGCCAGCACGTGACAACACCTAGACATTTGTTACTTTATCTTTCCACGAGATACCGAGGATGCGGCGTAGACACCGTAAATGGAAGGTATTGAGCTTTCTTTCTTGCTTAGCATAGATCGTCCAGGTCTTGCTGCCATATGTGAGTGTGCTGGTGACGCAGGCATTATATACCGCAGCTTTGGTCTTCATTGTGAGTTTGGTATTTCCCAAACACGCGAAGTGAGGCGGGCAAAGGTAGCTGCAGCTTTGCCAATGCGGCTGTCGATTTTTGTATCCAGTGAGAGTTTGTCATTGATGGTAGACCCTAGGTATGTGAAGTAGTGCACCACTGCCAATTCATAGTTATCGATAGTAATAACTGGTGCAGCACCCACATCCTGACTCAGCGCACATTCGTTTTCTTTAGACTTTTTGTGAGGCCAAAGTCCTTGCATGCTTTAGTGAAGCGATTCATCAAGCTCTGAAGCTCCTGTTGGCTTTGAGTGACGACTGCAGCATCATCAGCAAACAACAATTCTCTTATTGTGACCCTTCTGATTTTTGTTTTTGCCTTCAGCCTTGAAAGATTAAACAGACGGCCATCTGACCTAGTGTGAAGACATATTCCTTCAGTTGCATCTCTGAATGCATGTTTCAAGAGTAAGGCAAAGAAGATCCCGAAGAGTGTCGGAGCCAAAACACAGCCTTGTTTAACACCACTTCGTATGTCAAAGTGCTGTGACGTGCTTCCAGCATATTGGACTGTTCCTTTCATGTTGTCACAGAATAACTATCATTTCCAGCATTTTAGAAGGGCAGCCTATTTTCCGGAGGATTTTAAAGAGTCCATCCCTACTAACCAGGTCAAATGCATTTGTGAGGTCTATAAAGGCGATATATAATGGTCTTTTCTGCTCTCTTGATTTTTCCTGAAGCTGGCGGAGAGAGAAAATCATGTCTGTTGTTGATCTGCCAGCGCGGAATCCACACTGTGCCTCTGGATATATGCGCTCAGCTAACTTGTGTAGTCGCATTAAGATGACTTTGGCAAAATCCTTACCAACAATACTAAGAAGAGAGATGCCTCTGTAGTTATTGCAATCACTTCTGTCTCCTTTATTTTTATACAGTGTTACAATCTTGGCGTCTCGCATGTCGTGAGGAATAGTTGTATCTTCCCAGCACTGGCACAGCATCCTATGCAGAGGATGTAATAGCGTGCTCTTACAGCATTTGATTAAATCAGAAGAAATCCCATCACTGTCTGGTGCTTTGCCAGAGGCCAAGCTATCAATGACCTTGCTGAGTTTCTCTAATGTTGGTTTGGCATCCAGCTCCTCCATAGTTGGCAGACTATTGACAGCATCAAGGGCTGCAGGCGTAACGGTATTTTCTCTAGCGTAAAGCTCAGAGTAGTGCTCGACCCACCTCTCCATCTGCTTACCCTTATCGGTTAGCTTCTCTTCGCTGATGGTTTTTAGCTGTGCCGTCTTACTTTTTTGGGGGGCCAAGTGCTTTCTTTATACCGTCATACATTTGTCTAATGTTGCCTGTTTGCGCTGCGATCTGGATGCTTTCACTGAGCTGGAGCCAATAGTCATTTGCATAGCGTCGAGCAGTTTGTTGAACTTTGCTTCTCGTAACCTTCAGGATCTGTAGGGTTCTGGCACTCGGTGAACGTTTGTATTCATTCATAGCACTGCGCTTAGCTTCGATGACAGGTGCCATCACATCTGATGAAACATCAAACCAGTCATTTGACTTTGCCGTTTTCTTACCAAAGGTGGCAAGCGCAGTACTTTGAATGGTGTTCCGTAGATGCTCCCAGTTCTCTGTAATAGTATCACCATGCTGAGAGCTACTGAGAACTTTCTTGAAGGTCGCAGTAAATTGAGCGATCATGACAGGGTCTGACATCTTGCTGGTATCAATGCGGGGTTTCCCTTCATGTCTGACACGATAGAGTTTTCTTGGTTGTGCTCTGATTTTGCAGCAAATCAAGGAGTGATCTGTATCACCGTCTGCACTATGGTACGAGCGCGTGGAGAGCACAGATCTGAGAAGTGGCCTTCTGACGAGAATCAGGTCCAGTTGGTGCCAGTGCTTGGATCGTTGGTGTCTCCATGACACCTTATGCTGGGGTTTTGTCTGAAAGTAGGTGTTGATCACGCAGAGGACATGGTGGACGCACAACTCTAAGAGCCGTTGTCAATTTTCATCCATCTTGCCAATACCAAACCTGCCCAGACATGAAGGCCATGAAACATTATCGGCACCCACTCTAGCGTTAAAATCACCAAGGAGAACAAGCTGTTCTTGCCTAGGTATGCTTTTGATGACTGCTGCTAGATTCTCGTAGAACTCATCTTTACCTTCTGAGGCAGAGTACAGAGTAGGATCATACACACTGACAAGGGTGATGGGACCTGTGCTAGTTTGCAGGCAGAACGTTAACAGGCGTTCTGATCCATTCTCACCTGGTTCAACCATTTTAGTTAGCGATTTTTTGACCGCAAAACCTAATCCGTGTTCTCTAGTTTTATTAAGATCTTTCCCTTGCCAATAAAATGTGTAGTCCTTCTCGCTCACCGTTCCAGAGCCCGCCAGGCGCGTTTCCTGAAGTGGAGCTATATCCACCTGAAGTCGTTTAAGCTCATCATTAATTATAGCTGTCTTCCTTACATCGTTTACATCCTGTAAGTTTTCGGATAGTCCAGTCAACATAGTCCGGACGTTCCAGCATCCCAATCTGAGCGTTTGCTTATTTCTAATTTTTCGATAATTGCTTGGTACAACATTTTTTGTCCACAGTTCGGGTTTGACCCTAATCCCCATGCATCCAATGGGGAAAGCAGACAGTGGCGGGACAACACCTTATTGACTGGGGGCTGCCCAGCTTGAAGCGGGCGGTAGCTGTCCAGTGAGATCCTAGAACCTCTCCCACTGACGAAAGTAGCCCCTGGCGCCATGCCCTACGCCAATTGGGCAACATTCTTATAACCGGTAACTGCTACTTCCCGTGTTTTGCCGACACCTATAGGGTGAAGCTGGAGTGTCCTCTCCAGGGCGCGAGCTTGGGCACAGATATATGGAGATCAAGCTGTTGCCCATACAGCATGTTCCCCCTCTCAACACAGCCGGTAGATCCAAAGGAACGGCAGTAGCCGATACAGTTTGGTACCAGCCACGTCGCAGGAATTGCCAGAATAATGTCGAATCAACATTAGACTGCCTTTGGGACTCCGACTCCGGATTTATCCTCAGGGTTTACTCCCAAAGCCAATTCCATAAATGGATATTCCCGCAAAGCAGCGATGGTTTGAATTCAGAGTTCCTTCTCTTAGATAAGCTACCAACCAAGGATCACGAGCCCTCTCTGCCCGAAGCTGCTGGTTTTAAGGCGCCAGTCGCTCGCCTTTGCCCCTTCTCCCGTCAGCGGAAACAGTTCCGCCGGGCTCAAATTGAGCCACACGTGAAGGCCGGGAGCTGGACTTGGTTGTCAGAGGCTGTTTGAGGCGCGTGCCATAGATGTATTTTATCTGCAGTGAGAGCTTATCCTCACTACAACTCCCGGCAATAACAACCTTTGGAACCATATCCTGCTGTCTTTCCAATATGATAGGAAACTCTTTACAGAGCGATACAACAGGAAGCAATCTGTCATCAGAAGTGGTCCCCGTCCGACAGGTGTTTCGGCCCGATATACTCCTTTACACCCTAGGGGGGGGGGAAGGGGGGCGCGCCCACTTGGGTCATGGCTCCCAAGCGTCTCAGCCTCCTGTTATCTTGTATCGAAAATGAACCCATTTCACTTATGGTAGCAACTTTAAAATCCACAACTCCGCCAGCCGTGGAGGCAATTGCGAAAGTAACAAAGAGAAGACAAATTATTCCGTTCGTTCCGTCACACATCACAACTAAAGACACACACCTGCGCGAAGCCGACGAGTCTAGCCACTGCGCGCCAGCCAAGGAAATTCTGTGCCTGACACCCCTTATAATATTTGCCGCCTGTTGCCCCTCAGTCACAGCCCTTTCACTAGTACTTCAAAAAACTCAGCGTATTGTGGAAAGTATGTACTTGCGGTGATCGGCCTGGGTTTGCTATTCGCCTTTATCCTTGCCAGATCTATTGTCGCAGCAAGCTCATTTAGCACTTTGTTATGACGCCAAGTGTATCGCCCTTGCCCTAATGACACCTTAGACGCTGAGAGCACGTGGTCAAGTGTCTGCCTCCCCTGGCACAGGGGGCACTGCTCATCATCCGACTTTCCCCATTTCACAAGGTTGGTGGCCGACGGCAGCAGGTCATACATTGATCTAACAACAAAGCTGAGCCTAAGTGGTTCCATATGCCGTATATCATTCCATGTCAAGGACCTCTGCAGGGCTCCTTCCCATGTAGTCCATTGGCCTTGTTGGACCTGCTGCACTGCTTTATGCAACCTCTTATCATTCTCAGCTCCTCGTATCTCTTGAACTACCATGTCTCTGCGCTCCCTGCTTGATGCCGTGGACCACCAGCGGATGTCTCTATGACCAAATCCCCGTCTATTCGTTTGTGTGTATCCGATTACCTCTCTCAGTTTGAGTGACTCTTGGACAGCATCAACAGCTTTTTCCACTCTCCACTTCCTTCCCGTTTTCAGTGTGGGTTGAATGGACTTAACCACGTCATCAGCTGAATCGCGTAGCATCATTGCAAGCCTTGCCTTTCCAACTTTGTACTCTTCAACAACTTACTTGAAAGGAAGGAGAAGTTTTGACTTTTTGCAGTACAGTGCTACATCTGACAGACCTGGTCGTACCCTTAGCCATATATATATATATATATATATATATATATATATATATATATATATATATATATATATATATATATATAATGATAAGGGTGGATTTAAGGCTGTCTTCTCAATGGTGATAAGGCCGCTATGGTGATGCTTCCATAAAATGATAGGACAAGAGCTGACCACCATGGACGTTGTAAGTGTAAGTCCAATTTCGTTGAAAACCTTTAGCCCTGTCACAATACCACCCCTATCGACACCAGGTATATTATAGTTCAAGATGTAGGGTGTCTTATCTGGTTTTTGTTGTTGTTGTTGCTGTGTATATATTATTGACGTAGTTCAGAGTTACAGCATATAAGGTATGACATGTGAGGTCATAAAAAGGGTAAACTGCTCTTGACGTTTCATCATTTATTTGACGCCACAAGTACAGGTACGTTACATCCAGTTCACAATAGAGCATAGTCATGACATTCACGAAAATCAGCATACATGGTTCATCAATGCATTTGGCATATTCTCAGAATAATGATATGGCGCCAAGGGATTATATTTTTGGCTCCAAATACAAAAAGTGCATCAAAAAATCCTCTTACTGTTCAGATGTGCTAAATGAGTCTAATCATAAGTCGCACGAGGATGGTGTTCCAGGAGTGCAGGTCAAACTGCCCTTTACAGGCATTCCTTAGTCTAACTTTGACGTAGGTGTAATCGCTGACACACAGCGACGTTCATAGAACATAGAACTGTCCTTCGGGCTGAGTATGACCCGTGTACATATAGATCTCAGGTATGAAGATACCTGGGGTGTGACTTCTAGTAGAAGAACCTCCATTTCTGTAATTCATAAGTGAGCAGAGATCGACCATTGTCAAACATAAAGTTATGTTACAGATTTGAGATGTAAATGAGGCATTACCTTGTTTCGAAATCAACACCACAGAAAACATACGCCTCCAGGCGTTTTGAATACTCAAGGGAAGGACCTTGTAAGCTAACTAACTCACAATAAGGCTCTTAATTCCCTATCAAGAATCACAGAGACGCCAAAAACGCGTCTTCTCTGCTTCACAACTTTCCATACACTACTAGACAGAAAAACTTCCCAGACGCCTCACGTCAGGACATGCGCAGAACGCATACACTTGAGTAGCAATCAAACAAGACGATCTAGGAACATTCCAGATAAAGATTTGTACTAGATCGAGCCTTATATGGACATGAATAGAGACCTCAACACTGGTTTCAGACATTCCAAGAACAGTTGACCGATACTACAATATAAGGAGAATGATCACACATCGTTCAAAAAATATGGACCGAACGTGTTCCGTCACAAGAGGAGGTAACATCATATTAAATGATAATCTCAGTTATCTAGGGTTATCTAGCTTTGACCGAAAAAAATTAAAGTGTACATTTCAGACAATCTAATTATACAATGTCTTTAGCAAAAAATGATTATACAATGTCTTTAGAAAAAATGATCTGTGCGTAACATTACCGCACCCTCCCGGGAAAAAAAATTGAAACATTTTTTTTTTTTGAATCCTAGAGCCAGACAAAAAACAGGCTCCTAACGCACGTATGATGCGCGGATATATTGCCTAAAAATGAGGCTAGCTCGACGCATGGAGCGAAACTGAGATTATATCTCAGATCCTTAGAGAAAATATTTCCCTAAGTGTACGCGTATATATTCCAGGGAGGTGCCACTAACACACGCCACAGTGATGGCAACATCATAATGCAAGTCAAATTATACTCATACAAATCTGTGAAATTAAATATATTATCATAGTATTATACAATGAAGTGTTGTGCAAACAGCGGTGTAATCTACTAATATACCACACTATAAAATTACACATATTCAAACAAAAAGTATAATATATAATGCATTATTAATCATTAGTAATACATGAGCTGCTCCTCGTAGACATGGATATAATCGTTACAAGAAGATGTGGGCATAATCCGCTCCAACCTAGGATACTTCAAGGTTCCACAATGTACATAATCTCGCAGACGTCAATGATGTGCTGCGAAAATATCAATAACACAAATCTTTAAGACAAATGTTAAATCTCTTAATACAATCATTAAAATACAATATATAAATGTGGCCATGTAAGCTTTTGGCCCGTATATTGCTAACTAAGCCTTCTTCTGAAAAAGGTAATTACATGGTACAATGTTATAAATTCCCAAAAAGTGAGAAAATATGTGCTAATATGTCATTATAGTATTGGACTGTATATCAGGAAATATATATGACAGAAGAATTTTGTGGAATGGTGTGGGCATCTGGACAGAATGTCTGCCATCACATTATCCGAACCACGGATAACTCGCACCGTGAAATTAAATGGCTGAAGAGCTATGGCATATCGAGTGGACCTCGAGCTCTTCAAGTTTTTGTTCTGAATAGCAGTAAGAGCTTTCTGGTCGGTTTCCACAATGAAATGTGCGCCTAGAAGGAATCTTTGCAACTTCAGAATTGACCATAATAATAATAATAATAAATTCTTTAAGCACCAAACACGGCGCATAAGGCAGAAACCAGTGCTCTCCAGGTTGTTCGTTGTGACGCCACTCCTCTTAGCTCTTGCACATTATTTAGGCCCAACGTTCTTCCTTCTCTTATTATTGTTCTTCTGAGTGTTTCTTTTGGTCTTCCTTTTTTCCGCTTACCCTCAGGAACCCAAGTGAGCGCCTGTAGTGGTATTCTGTTGTTTTGCATTCGTAGGACATGACCGATATATGACCATCGTCTTTTCCTTATATAGTCGGAGACATATTTCTGCCTAGAGTCTTGTCTTATTTGTCGATTAGTCTTGAATTCTTTCCAACTGATGTTCATGAGTTTTCTAAGACATTTGTTCTCGAATGTATTCAGCTTGTTCTCCAATGATTTTGTTATTTTCCAACTCTCACATCCGTATGTTAACACTGAGATAACATTTGAATTAAACAGACGAAGCTTGGTATGTATATTCAATGATCGTAATTTCCAGGCGCTAGCTGCCAAAGCAATTCTAGTATGAATTTCTCTTGTTGTGTCACCATCCTGAGTCATTTTACTGCCTAAATAATTGAAACTTTCAACTTTCTGTAGTTTTTCCCCATTCAAGATGATATCATACCATACCATAGCTAATAATTCACGGTCTAAAACCGAGTAATTCCTTTCTGCAGCATTTAATTTCCTAGAGATATACATCACCGGATGCAGAGTATCAGAATACTCCTGCATAAGTGTTGCCCCAATTCCATTAGACGAGGCATCACTTCGAAGAACAAAAGTCTTCTCAATAGTAGGTAACCTTAGGATAGGTGGAGATGAAAATAGAGTTTTAATCTGGTCCAATGAGGATTGACATTCTTGAGACCAGCGGATCAGATTAGGCGATCCTTTCTTCAGTAAAGTAGAAAGCGGTGCCATAATGGAGGACAGATTCGGAATGAATCGTCCGTAAAATTGGATCAAACCTAAGAGACTCCGTACTTGTTTCTTCGTCTTAGGGACAGAAATGTTAAGTATTTTTGAAACATTGTGGTCCTCTGTCTTTAAAAGACCATGACCAACACGATGACCCAGGAAAGAAATCTCACTAAATCCTATAAAGGCTTTAGAGGGTTTTGCAGTCAAGTTATACTCGCGAAGAGTAGACAGCAATTCGTATAAACCCAAATAGTGATCTTCCCAGGAATCACTGAACAGACAGATATCGTCTAAGTATGCTATGACATCTGTACGATATGCGAGAATTCGCCGCATCATGCGTACGAATGTAGCAGGGGCGTTCATAAGACCGAAAGGCATGAAATTCCATTGGAATAAACCCCTAGGTGTAGAAAAATCAGTAAAAGGTTTGGCACGTTCAGTTAAAGGAACTTGCCAATAACCTTTAGACATGTCTAGTTTGGTAAAGAATCTAGAATTAGAAAGTTTATTTAGTAGCTCTTCCAATGAAGGCATAGGTTCAGCATCGAACTTCGTAACTTGGTTCAATTTGCGATAATCTACGCAAATGCGAATGTTATTATCCTTCTTTCGAACAATAACCATAGACGAAGAGTATGCTGAAGTGGATGGTTCAATGATTTCCAATCGTATCATTTCATCCAATTCTTTTTTGACTTGTGACTGAAAATGGATAGGTATTGGATAGGGTCTGACTCTGATAGGATTATGATCAGTAAGCACAATGTCATGTTCAATGACATGTGTGTCCCCCGGGATGTCTGTAAAGTCATCCTGAAATGTCTGCAACATCGAAGATACCTGTCGATGTTCCTCAGCGGAAAGATTAGGAGAAACGGTAACGTTTTTCCAAGATTCCGTAGAATGAAGTGGGACCATAGGAAGTGGAAGATTGACATCAGAAAAAGTAGTTTCCTCATCCTGTATAACTGACAGGGATGAGTAATGACCATGAGGTACTGGAGAATTGTCTGTTGCCTGGAAAATAGGCTACAAATAGTCAGGTCTTTCATGAAATTCCGTGAGCATATTTATGTGGAAAGTTTTATGCTTTCCATCAATATCGACCACATAGTCGACATCGGAAATTTTAGAGACTATTGCATACGGACCTTTCCATGCAATAAGAAGTCTGTTCTCCCTTGACGGAAGAAGAACGAGTGCTTTGTCACCTGGACAAAGTTGTCGTAGACATCTATTTTTATTTGCAAACTGCCTTGCCTTTTCTTTAGCAAATTCGGATGAAGAAGTTGCTAGTTTGCATGCCTCGATGATCTTTTGCCTAAGAGCAATGACATACTCGTAAGAAGATTGAGTCTCATCGCTAATATTATCGGCAGTGATTAGATCGTGAAGTAAAGACATAGGGCCGCGCGGTTATCCGCTAAAGACAAGTTCAAAAGGAGAAAACCCTGTGTGTTCATTGGGGACCTCTCTATAAGCAAAGAGAGCCGCGGGTAAAACCCTGTCCCAATCCTGAGGATGATCCTCAGTTATCTTCCCAAGTAAAGTTTTTAGTGTCCTATTCAAACGCTCAACTAACCCATTAGACATTGGGTGATAGATACTGCTGAGAGACCTTTTAATATGTAGCATAGACATTACCTGTGACATAGTGTCTGATATAAGTTGAGTGCCATGGTCTGACAATATTTCTCCGGGGAAACCCAAGCGAGAAAATATCATCCAAAGAGCGTCTGCGATATCAGCAGTTGAGATGCTCTTGAGAGGTATAGCCTCTGGCCAACGTGTGCACATATCGACACATGTAAGGATAAATTGATGTCCTCTGGCCGACTTAATCCTAAAAGGACCGATAATATCTATTGCCATTTTTTGAAAAGGGTGAATAGGAATGTCAGCAGCCTGGATAGGCGCAGCATGTCGTGGTCCTTTAGATTTGACCTCCTGACATACTTTGCAAGAACGACAGTAAATTCGTATGTCCTTGCTCACAAATGGCCAAAAGAAAGCCGCAAGAACCCTCGACTTTGTACGGGAAAAACCCATATGTCCAGCACATTGCGAGTCATGAGCATGTTGCAATATTTGCAATCTCATACTCTTAGGCACTAGAATTTGAGAATGAGTGAACGTAGACGAGTCTTGTACCATACGCACAAGTACGCCGTTCTTCATAGAAATCCAAGACTTTCTATTAGTATTCTGATTTGGATCACCTTTTTTTGCTAGAATGAAGAATTTTTGTAAAGAAGGATCTTCTTCTTGCAATTTTATAAATGAGTCACGTGAAATAATCAAGTGACTATCTTGGCTATCTACTTCATCATTATCAATTAATGAAGTTTGAGGTAGATCCAGAGCATGTGCTCTTGTGACCACCGCATTGGTAGCTTCCATGTTTTGCTCTTCCCAAACAGCAATCTGCTGTGGGGTACATTCCTTAATTCCGTGAATACGACCAATAATAAAGTCCGCAATAGGGTTTGGAAGAAGACATGCGTGGACATCTCCCGTAAAGAAAGGAATAGCAATATGTATTATGGCAGTAGGATACTTTTCCAAAGTGCCACCAAATGTTACACATCTGATGACCTTTCCTGTAGCACAGGATGGATTTACAAGAGATTGCCTAACACCAATAGTAGTACATCCAGAATCAAATAAAACTGAGACTGGATTACTATTTACAAGACCCTTATGTAGTATAAGAGAACCTCTCCCGTCATGCGCAACATTAGCAGGAAGAGCGGGAAGAGGATGACCACAGCTTAAAGTAGTTAAGGTAGTCGGTTCAAATAAAGTACTGCATTGGGGACATTTATTTGCTCTACCAAAATCAAAAGATGAACATCCGATAGCATTATGGTTTTTATTATCATTAACCTGTTTATCTGCTCCCTGAGATTCTTGTTGTACAGAGTTTGTCTGTTGATATCTTTTTCTCTTATGTTGCGATCTACCGCGACCATTATTGCCTCTGCAATTATCATTAAAGTCCCTATTGTAATTGTTATCCTGGTTTGAATTCCAGTTTCCATAACTGTCATTACCATTTCTATACTGTTGAGGACCTTTATTATTTTGGTTTTGAGGTCACCGCGAAAAATAGTTTCCTCTATACTGACTACCTTTGCGAAAATGTCTAAAATTACAGGGAGTAGTATACCGTGGAGTATCAGCTTGTCTCCAGTTTTTCGAAGAAGAATCACCCTGAAATTGATTGCTATGATTCTGAGCATAATTACGGTTACTCTTCTTATTAAAATTTTGTTGGTGTAAAGGGCAATTTTTACTATCTTGCAATATAATACATTTATATTCTTATTATGTTCGCAAATATTTTGTAAGCAAAGTATTTCCTTTTTTAAGTGCTTAAGGAGAAGTCATTTTCGGGTTGCTTCCCTTGAAAATAGTTCTGTCATCTTCGATCGGACTCCGCAGACGACTCTAGGCCTACTGTGATTTATTCTGTGGCTGGGTAGGAATAGATTGTTCTTGCTTCAGTATATCTATGGCCTGAATTTATACGTAGTGTTTGTATGAGTAGGACGAGTCTGTCTTATATATGGATATCTTTGCATTTCTAAGTCGAACTAATTTGGTTGTCGCTAGAAAAGGTCAAAGGCTATGCAGCGGAAGTATCGCTAGCAAGGGGTGTGATTCATGGCTGTCATCCTGTGAGGATGCCGAGTTTTGTTGTAGCAGGCTTTTTGCCGAAATAGTGATCTATATATGGATGGGGAAAAGTGATAATCATTTAGACATGTTGTATGTACTTTACCCCAGTGTTTATTCTCTTTTGCCAAGGAATGGCAAAGTTATATTTCGCATAAAAAGGTAAAACCACAATTTATTATGAACTTGGGCTTCGCCATCGTTGTTGATAAGCAGATGCACCGTGGTACTTTTAAAAAAGAATATCCATTCAAAGGAAGAAGACATTCCTATGTATCAGCACTGGATTGTATGATATTATTCAATTACCTCTATGAGAGAATCTATGAAGAAATGAGGACATTTAATGAATGACTAATTTTGGTCTATATTCTATAGTGAGTGAAGCTCACGAGAGAGAGAACAGCCATGTTGAAATTCATATACTTTGTATTTATCGAGTGAGAAAAAGGGATGCCTGTACTATCGCTCGATGAACCAAGAGATCACTGCTACCTGTGAGAACCCATGTCTGGGATTCCTATATTATGAAATATATATATATATTGAACTTTACGTGAAGGAATATTCGCTAGACGAGGTTAGGTCTAGGAGCCTTCCTATATATTGGTTATGGTCTGACGTGCCCAGTCAGTAAAGCCAGATGATTTACATGATGGAACGCTGAATGCTTATTTACGAATGCTCCATTATGATATTTGCCAAGCATGAATGCTAACTTAAGATGATATTCCTGTGATCAACATTATGCTGTCTATGTCGACATTTGTTCCTGTAACCATACACGTACTGTCCAAGTGTGCGTCCCATTAAATGTTATAAAAGACCACCGTAGTTCCAGTACTTCTTGAATTCGAACAGTGTGAGTATGAGTGATGTACTACCAACCTGTCAACTCTATCGAATCATTCTACCATTCGCGTACTGACATTCAGATACACACTCATTGTTTACACTCACATTCTTGTCGGAGCCTCATCACGTTCCAGGACAAGATGACCTGTATGACCAAAACTGTGCTGGGTTTGATGAGTTGACAATCGTTACACTTTACTACACCAGTCCCAACATCTACATTTATCCACTGGTGGACATTCACATCATTTAACAAATAAAGCATGATTCAACAACCAGTAGCCAGTATGAGTTAACAACTACACACAAAGAGGTTTAACAACTGGTGTGCCAGCTTCCTGGGTCAACCTGCACAGTGACCATATTGAGAAGTAAACTACTGAGACCAGACGTTCCTTGGGGTCTGTTACGACACACAAATACATCAGCAGTACAACTCTACAGTGATGTCAGCGTGACCTGTCCTGTCGAGAGTATGCAGTAACTAGGTCAGGGTTTGTTGACATTTGGTTCGTTGGACATTTGCCATACAACTGACAGTGTTACACAGCAAGCTTGGTTGAAACATAGAACATTACACATCAGGACGGGAGAATATTTGACAGTGTTTGCGAAAGAAAATGTTATTGAACTGAGAAGTCCTACATTGATTGTTATCATTCAAATCAACGATGGAGCTTCTATTTCTGTGTTGAATTTAAAATAATTAGACCAGAAGTATTTGTTTAATAAAGTACCACAGTACTGTACTATTAGGCAGTGTAACTGAGCCTTCATTCCAACACATTCTTTCTGCAACACTCTATTTACATCATATTGCCATACTATTTATGCATTTATGTATTTATGTTTAACTATTTATATGTGATATTTGTTTGTATCCAGCGGGTTGTTGTTTCGGTTGAGCGGTGTCACACAGCAGAGTATCCCACGTAATAGAGGGTCTGATGTGTGCGTTTCTATAGGTGCAATTTTCTTCATTGAAAATTTGCTGCGACAGCTGTTGCTATTAGTGTTAGCTGTGAAGTCTGTACTCATTGTTGTTTTTGTAATATTCCTCTGTTCTTTAGTTTGTTTTGATTTGTTTGTAATTTGTTGGTCTACCCTATTCTATCTTTCAGTTCTATTCTCAATTTATATTTATATACTGTGGCGTTATTTGTATTTGTTATCCTCTTGCGGTTTATCTTTTATTGTTTTTCCCATTTGATTTATTTCATTTCCGCAAATGTTTTCATGTTCTTCTGTATTACTGTTTTGTTTTGTGCCTGATCGACATACACTATTTAAAATATAGTTGATCATATAAATTGATGTACAAGAATCAACTGATAGTTAATTGCTATTACTAAAGGTACACAGTTGATGATATAAAACACTATTTCTGGTGCACTGCACTTATATAGAGTGAACCAGCAACTTATAGCTGTTATTATATAAGGATTTATACAAGACCTTTGTAAGGCTTGTTTCCCACAGTGATTGGGATAGTTAAGTACTATTTTTCCACAGGTTAATAAGTTATCATACAAGGTCTTTGATTTAGACTAAGAAAGTAAATTTATTTACTTTTGCAAATTACTGATCTTATTAGACAAGATGTCTACCTTAGATTATTTTATCACACAAGGCAGGGCTCTTGATATGACTGGTCAGCAATTAGAACAATGGGCAGTTGCTCAATATGACAAAGCATTAGCTGCAGAAGAGAGAAAACTTGCTGCTGCTGCTGAAGAAAGAAAAGCATTGATTGAAGAAAAGAAATTAGCAGCTGAGGAAAAAAAATTACAAAGAGAGGATGAGCAAAAGAAATTGCAGATACAGACTGATGAAAAAAGATTCCAGATGGAAATGGAAAAAGAGAAAAGAAAAGATGAGGCTGCTGCTGAAGAGAAAAAATTACAAGCTGCTACAGAAGAGAGAAAATTACAAGCTGCTACAGAAGAGAGAAAATTACAAGCTGCTACAGAAGAGAAAAAATTACAAGCTGCTACAGAAGAGAGAAGATTACAAGCTGAAGCTCAAGAAAAAAAAGCAATAAGAGAACATGAACACCAAAAAGAACTTTTAGCATTTGAGTTAGAAAAGTTAAAGTTAACAAACATAAGTAATGTTAATCAAGCATCTAGTGGTAATGGTAAACCCTTTACTTACAAGGTCAAGGTACCAGCGTTCAACCCTTCCAGTGATGACATAACATTCTGGCTAAACAGATTTGAACGCTCGTGTCGAGCACATAATGTGGACAAATCACAATATGCTAACCAGTTATCAGAAAATCTGAAAGGTGATTCTCTGACTAGTTTAAGTTTGGTTGAAGAGGCTGACAAAGATAACTATGATGTTATTAGGGCAGCCTTATTAAAGAAGTATCAGTTGTCTGAAGAGGGTTATCGGAAGTTGTTTAAGACAATGGAGCCTGAGGCAGGTGTAGAATTCTCAGAATTCATTGCAAGGACACGACTTACATTTGATCGTTGGATTGAGCTATCCAAAACAGAAAAGACTTATGAAGCCCTTATGGACTTGATACTCAGAGACAAGATTATGTCAAGTATAAATAAACCTTTCCTCGAATTCTTACATGAGCGTAAACCTAAGTCTCTAAAAGAAATGGAACAGTATTGTACCCAATACGTCACTGCACATCCGGACGTAGCCATTAGCAACAGTAAGGTTAAAGAAGGTATGCCAGTTGCTTCTGCAACACCATACAACCCTAATCACTCTCACAAATTCCAAGGACCTCAAAATAAGTTTAATAAAAAAGGTAACTATTACAGTTATCAGAACCAAGGTAACCAATCATTTCAGGGTTCTTCTTCGAATACCTGGAGAAGAGCTGACAGCCCTCGATTCAGGGGTGGTCATAATTACAGGAACTTTCGCAAAGGAAGTCATTCTAGAAACTATCCAAGTTTTCCTTCATGGAGACAACAGGATCATAATTACCGAGATACTCATTATAATGAATATGATGATAGTAACCAAAGGAGCTATGATTCAAACCCGAGTAGGGGTTATAATGGTGGAAACAATGATAAGTACAGAGGCAATAATAACAGAGGTAGAGCACAATTCAAAAAACATAAAGCTCATTACCAGGCGAACTCTGCACAGCAAGAGTCCCACGAAGCCTATAAACAAAATAAAGATAATGATGACTCTAATAATATGGCATGTGCCGCTTTTGATTTTGGGAGAGCATCTCAGTGCCCCCAATGCAAAACATTATTTGAGCCAACCACAGTGTCTACTTTAAGCTGTGGCCATCCTCTTCCCGCTCTTCCTGCGTCAATCGCGCATGAATGGAGAGGTTCTCTTGTCTTACACAAAGGTTTAGTAAATGACAATCCAGTCTCAGTACTTTTTGATTCTGGATGCACAACTATTGGGGTTAGGCAGTCACTCATAGATCCTTCTCATTCTACAGGCAAAGTAGTCAAATGCGTAACATTTGGCGGCACCATAGAGAAATACTCTACCGCTATCATTAGGATTGCTACTCCTTTCTTCACAGGAGATGTACACGCATGTCTTTTGCCGGATCCGATCGCTGATCTTATCATCGGTCGCATTCACGGAGTCAAAGAATGCACTCCGGAGCAAATTTCCGTTTGGGAAAATCAAAATATGCAATCTGCTAATGCAGTAGTCACTAGAGCTCAAGCTCTCAATATGCCTGAAACTTCATCTGTTGAAGATAATGAAGTGCATAACCGAGATGATCCCTTGGTAATTTCTCGTGACTCGTTTATAAAACAACAAGAAGAAGATCCGACTCTTAAGAAATTCTTCACTCTTGTAACAAAAGGTGATCCGAATAAAGATTCAAATTGTAAATCTTGGATTACAATGAAGAATGGCGTACTTGTACGTATGGTGCAAGACTCCACTAAGTCAAGTCATTCTCAGATTCTTGTACCCAAGAATTTGAGAGTTAAGATCTTACAACATGCACACGACTCTCAGTGTGCTGGTCACATGGGTTTTTCCCGTACTAAGTCAAGAGTTCTTGCGGCTTTCTTTTGGCCTTTTGTGAACAAGGACATACGGATCTATTGTCGATCCTGTAAAGTATGTCAAGAAGTCAAATCCAAAGGTCCTCGTCATGCTGCGCCTATTCAGGCTGCAGATATTCCTATTCGTCCATTCCAGAAAATGGCGATAGACATCATTGGTCCATTCAAGATCAAATCTGCTAGAGGACATCAGTTTATCTTAACGTGTGTAGACATGTGCACACGTTGGCCAGAGGCTATCCCTCTAAAGAGCATTACTACCGCTGACATTGCAGATGCTCTTTGGCTTATATTTTCTCGGCTGGGATTCCCCGGAGAAATATTATCAGATCATGGCACCCAACTGATATCGGATACCATGTCTCAAGTAATGTCTACTCTACAGATAGAGAGATCTTTGAGTAGCATCTATCATCCTATGTCCAATGGGATGGTCGAGCGACTAAATAGAACACTTAAGAACTTATTAGGGAAGATAACTGAGGATCATCCTCAGGATTGGGATAGGGTTTTACCCGCGGCCCTCTTCGCGTACAGAGAGGTCCCCAATGAACATACAGGGTTTTCGCCCTTTGAACTTGTCTTTGGCGCGCGACCGCGCGGCCCAATGTCTTTGCTGCATGATCTTATAACAGCTGACAATATTGACGATGACACAAAATCTTCTTACGAGTATGTCATCGCGCTGAGACAAAAGATTATCGAAGCATGCAAATTGGCAACGTCCTCTTCTGAATTTGCTAAGCAGAAGGCAAGACAATTTGCTAATAAGAAGAGAACTTTACGACAACTTTGTCCTGGTGACAAAGCATTTGTTTTGCTACCTTGTCGTGAAAATAGACTCCTTATTAGTTGGAAAGGTCCGTACGATATAATATCGAAAATTTCAGATGTTGACTACATCGTCGATATTAACGGGAAGCATAAAACCTTCCACATCAATATGCTTACGGAGTTCCATGAACGTCCTGACTATTTACAGCCTATTTTCCAGGCAACGGACGATTCTCATGTCAAACATGGTCATTACTCATCACTGTCTGTAATACAGGATGAGGAAACAAGTTTTTCGGATGTTAATCTCCCGCTTCCAATGATCCCACTTCATTCTAGTGAATCATGGAAAGACGTTACTGTTTCTCCTGATTTGTCTCTAGGAGAACGGCGACAAGTTTCGTCTATGTTACAAACATTTCAGGATGTCCTCACTGACATCCCTGGACAAACTCATGTCATTGAGCATGACATTGTTCTAACTGAACATACTCCAATTAGGGTTAGGCCTTATCCTATCCCTATACATTTCCAAACACAGGTTGAAAAGGAGTTGGATGAAATGATAGATTTACAAATAATCGAACCATCCACTTCTGCATATTCTTCGCCGATGGTTATTGTTCGAAAAAAAGACAATAACATACGTCTTTGCGTTGACTATCGCAAATTGAATCAAGTTACGAAGTTCGATGCTGAACCTATGCCTTTACTAGAAGAGTTACTTACTCGTCTTTCTAAATCGCATTTTTTCACTAAACTTGATTTGTCTAAAGGATATTGGCAAGTTCCATTATCCGAACGCGCCAAACCTCTTACCGCTTTCTCTACTCCCAGAGGCCTTTTCCAATGGAATTTTATGCCTTTCGGCCTTATGAACGCACCAGCTACATTTGTACGCATGATGCGTCGAATCCTATCGTATCGGTCAGATGTCATTGCTTATCTAGACGACATCTGTCTTTTCAGCGATACTTGGGAAGATCACTATTCAGGGTTAGTTGAATTATTATCAACTCTGCGTGAGTATAACCTGACAGCAAAACCATCTAAAGCTTGTATTGGCTTTAGCGAAATTGCTTTCTTAGGCCATCGAGTAGGTCACGGTTTCTTGAAGACAGAAGACCATAATATCACTAAGATACTTAACATCTCTATCCCTAGGACTAAAAAGCAAGTGCGAAGTCTTTTAGGTCTCATACAATTTTATGGACGTTTCATTCCGAATCTGTCCTCTATCATGGCACCTCTCTCTACACTATTAAAGAAAGGGTCGCCTAACATGGTTCACTGGTCTCATGAATGCCAATCTTCACTAGAGAAGATCAAAACTATGTTTTCATCACCACCTATTTTAGTGTTACCTACAACAGATAAGACATTTGTTCTTCGTAGTGACGCTTCATCCACTGGGATTGGAGCGGCACTAATGCAAGAGTACTCTGGAACTCTGCATCCTGTAATGTACATATCCAGAAAACTTAATGCTGCAGAAAGGAATTACTCGGTTTTAGACCGCGAATTATTGGCAATGGTTTGGTCAATTCTCAAACTCCAAAGATTCCTTCTGGGCGCGCATTTCGTAGTGGAAACTGACCAAAAAGCTCTTACGGCTATCCAAAGTAAGAACTTGAAGAGCTCGAGGTCAACTCGATACGCAATTGCTCTTCAACCTTTTCATTTTTCGGTACGAGCTATCCGTGGTTCAGAAAATGTGATGGCGGACATTCTGTCCAGATGCCCACATGATGCCACTTAACTGTTAAATATTGGATCTTTTTAATATGTATAACTTTACAACAGTTATTTTTTGTTTCTTTACTAAGATACACATTTGTAATTTAATAATAGAATGATGGTATCGCTACTTAGCGGTTTATTGATGTTAATTCACCGCTGTTCTTTGATGATTGTTTCTTCATAAATCATAAATTTAAGATTGTAGTGTGAATTTTTGGTATGCATTGTATAATTAACAGAATTGTATTATACGTACATCACACCTTCCTGGAAACATTTATTCGTAGGGAAACAATTTCTCTCAGATTTTGAGATATATATTCTCACCGGTCATATTGGGAATTATAGTTATTCCTGATATTTTCATCTGCGCAGTATTCTTGCGTTGTGAGCCTATTCTACGGTGCTCCTAGATGTATTTAAAAAAAAAAAAAAATTTTTTTTTTTTTTCCCGGGAGGTGTGGTAAGACTGTAAAGGGCAATTTTTACTATCTTGCAATATAATACATTTATATTCTTATTATGTTCGCAAATATTTTGTAAGCAAAGTATTTCCTTTTTTAAGTGCTTAAGGAGAAGTCATTTTCGGGTTGCTTCCCTTGAAAATAGTTCTGTCATCTTCGATCGGACTCCGCAGACGACTCTAGGCCTACTGTGATTTATTCTGTGGCTGGGTAGGAATAGATTGTTCTTGCTTCAGTATATCTATGGCCTGAATTTATACGTAGTGTTTGTATGAGTAGGACGAGTCTGTCTTATATATGGATATCTTTGCATTTCTAAGTCGAACTAATTTGGTTGTCGCTAGAAAAGGTCAAAGGCTATGCAGCGGAAGTATCGCTAGCAAGGGGTGTGATTCATGGCTGTCATCCTGTGAGGATGCCGAGTTTTGTTGTAGCAGGCTTTTTGCCGAAATAGTGATCTATATATGGATGGGGAAAAGTGATAATCATTTAGACATGTTGTATGTACTTTACCCCAGTGTTTATTCTCTTTTGCCAAGGAATGGCAAAGTTATATTTCGCATAAAAAGGTAAAACCACAATTTATTATGAACTTGGGCTTCGCCATCGTTGTTGATAAGCAGATGCACCGTGGTACTTTTAAAAAAGAATATCCATTCAAAGGAAGAAGACATTCCTATGTATCAGCACTGGATTGTATGATATTATTCAATTACCTCTATGAGAGAATCTATGAAGAAATGAGGACATTTAATGAATGACTAATTTTGGTCTATATTCTATAGTGAGTGAAGCTCACGAGAGAGAGAACAGCCATGTTGAAATTCATATACTTTGTATTTATCGAGTGAGAAAAAGGGATGCCTGTACTATCGCTCGATGAACCAAGAGATCACTGCTACCTGTGAGAACCCATGTCTGGGATTCCTATATTATGAAATATATATATATTGAACTTTACGTGAAGGAATATTCGCTAGACGAGGTTAGGTCTAGGAGCCTTCCTATATATTGGTTATGGTCTGACGTGCCCAGTCAGTAAAGCCAGATGATTTACATGATGGAACGCTGAATGCTTATTTACGAATGCTCCATTATGATATTTGCCAAGCATGAATGCTAACTTAAGATGATATTCCTGTGATCAACATTATGCTGTCTATGTCGACATTTGTTCCTGTAACCATACACGTACTGTCCAAGTGTGCGTCCCATTAAATGTTATAAAAGACCACCGTAGTTCCAGTACTTCTTGAATTCGAACAGTGTGAGTATGAGTGATGTACTACCAACCTGTCAACTCTATCGAATCATTCTACCATTCGCGTACTGACATTCAGATACACACTCATTGTTTACACTCACATTCTTGTCGGAGCCTCATCACGTTCCAGGACAAGATGACCTGTATGACCAAAACTGTGCTGGGTTTGATGAGTTGACAATCGTTACACTTTACTACACCAGTCCCAACATCTACATTTATCCACTGGTGGACATTCACATCATTTAACAAATAAAGCATGATTCAACAACCAGTAGCCAGTATGAGTTAACAACTACACACAAAGAGGTTTAACAGTTGGCTACCCTGAAATTTACGCATGACATTTGGGCCATAAGGTGCTGCCGAAGCAACTGGCAGACCTTCTTTTACTTTAGAGTTGCTAATGGTTACGTGAGGATGCGCAGTGACATACTGGCAACAGTATTCTTCCATTTCTTTTATGTTTTTAGGCTTACGCTCATGAAGAAAAGAAAGAAAAGATTCATTGACAGAAGACATAACCTTGTCTCTAAGTAGTAAGTACATAAGAGCTTCATATGTATGTTCTGTCTTAGACAGCTCAACCCATCGTGAAAAAGTAAGACGTATCTTTGAAATGAATTCAGAGAATTCAACTCCAGTATCTGGTAACATATTTTTAAATTGAAGACGATAGCCGTCTTCGTTAAGTTGGTACTTCTTTAACAAGACTGCTCTGATAACCTCATAATTGTTCTTGTCAGGCTCATCTACCATACTTAACATACTCAAAGTATCACCTCTAAATAAATTTGATAACTGATAAACATACAATGATTTATCTATGTTATGTGTTTTACATGCCCGTTCAAATCTATCCAGATAAAACGTTATATCGTCACTGGAAGCATTGAATACAGGTAGCTTAATCTTAAAATTACTTGTATTGAACTTATCTGACACCTTATTTGCATCATTAGCATTACCAGTGTTCAACAATTTGAACTTTTCTAACTCCAAAGCTAAGAGTTTTTCTTCATGCTCCATTTTTGCTTTTCTCTCATCATCCTCTCTTTGTAACTTTTTCTCTACAGCCTCAGCCTCTCTTTGTAACTTTTTGTCTTCAGCCTCAGCCTCTATCTCTAGTTCTTATTTTCAGCCTCTTTTTCAAGTCTTTTATTTTCAGCCTCTTTGTCCAATCTTCTCTCCTCAGCTTCAGCTTCTCTTTTCAGTTTTTCCATTTCCATTTGGAATCTCCTTTCATCCACTTGCATCTGCAATTTCTTTTGTTCAGCTTCTATTTCCATTTTTTTCTCTTCCATCTTTAATGCTTTATCATATTGAGTAGTCGCATATTCTTCCAATTTATCACCAGTCTTACCAAGGGATTTCCCTTGCTCAATAAAGTACTCAAGTGTAGACATGATGTCTAATATTATGAGTCCAAAACCTGAAATAATTTAATTATCTTATTTCAACCTTAATAGTAACAAGACTTAAATAAAGTACTTGTATAATCCCAATGTTTATCCCAATCTTTGTGGGAACAAGTCTTTAACAAATAACTTGTATTATCAAATGTATAATAATATCACAAGTCACTTCTTAATCATCAGGGCACTACACAAATTAGTGCATAATATCCATCAGTTATTTATCATAACTGCACTACACAATAGTGCATAAGCAAAAAACCACCAGTTAGTTATGATAAGTGCACTATATAAACAATAGTGGAAGCTAATTACGCAAGAACTATGTAAACAATAACAAAGAACAAAGACAATGTAAACAATAACAAAGATCAAAGTCAATGTAAACAATAACAAAGATCAAAGTCAATGTAAACAGTAACAAAGATCAAAGACAATACGAAAACATTCGCATAAGTCAACTAAATAAACAGCAGAACTAAAAGAAAATATCACAAAGAATGTGAATGACAAAATGCGATAAAGTAAACAAACAAATGACGTCACAATGTATAAACAAAAATGGTGTAAAGAACTGAATAATAGAAAAGAGGAGACCTACAAATACAAACAAATCAAAACAAAACTAAAGAATGCGAAAAAATACCGAAAACAAAACTGCACATGTCGTCACACCTAACAAAAATAGCAATAAATATTGCTAACAATTTCCAATTAAGGAAATTGTTCCTAACAGAACGCTATCATAAGACCTCTATCACGTGGTATTTCTTATGACAGTCACCTTCCCAACCAGCCCGCTGAAATATAAACATATAAATATACAAATAACATATAACATGTAAACATGTAACATGTAAACAAAAAGTGTGAAAGTATTCAGAAGGCTCAGCTAGAATATAAGGGCACAGTTCACAAACAAAACAGGCCACTTAACTTCTATAAATCCAAACGTCAGCATGGTGCAGAACAGGATGTGATCAGCATTCTGAGGATAAATGATCCAACATTGATCGACATCTGCTCCCATGAACAGCCATGACGCAGGAAAAGAGCTTCTGATATTGGAAATAAGCTTCGGAACTTGTCACAGCAATGCAGCAAAATTCATACAAACGGCACTTGACCTTCTAGATGCAGACAAATCGATTCAAACGGCACTTGACCTTCTAGCATGCAGACAAATCGATTCAAACGGCACTTGACCTTCTAGCATGCAGACAAATCGATTCAAACGGCACTTGACCTTCTAAATCAGGAAAACTCGATAAACTGTCGAGCAGCGCCGGGTACTTTCAAAATATTTCTTGAAGGAAGTGAGTTGAAACTTGCATCTTGTAGAATGACGTATGCTGTCTGGGTTTGTTGACCCCCTTGAGTGCTGGTACCAGATTAAACAAACATCTGGCCACCATAAAATGATAAGGGTGGATTTAAGGCTGTCTTCTCAATGGTGATAAGGCCGCTATGGTGATGCTTCCATAAAATGATAGGACCAGAGCTGACCACCATGGACGTTGTAAGTGTAAGTCCAATTTCGTTGAAAACCTTTAGCCCTGTCACAATACCACCCCTATCGACACCAGGTATATTATAGTTCAAGATGTAGGGTGTCTTATCTGGTTTTTTTGTTGTTGTTGCTGTGTATATATTATTGACGTAGTTCAGAGTTACAGCATATAAGGTATGACATGTGAAGTCATAAAAAGGGTAAACTGCTCTTGACGTTTCATCATTTATTTGACGCCACAAGTACAGGTACGTTACATCCAGTTCACAATAGAGCATAGTCATGACATTCAAGAAAATCAGCATACATGGTTCATCAATGCATTTGGCATATTCTCAAAATAATGATATGGCGCCAAGGGATTATATTGTTGGCTCCAAATACAAAAAGTGCATCAAAAATCCTCTTACTGTTCAGATGTGCTAAATGAGTCTAATCATAAGTCGCACGAGGATGGTGTTCCAGGAGTGCAGGTCAAACTGCCCTTTACAGGCATTCCTAAGTCTAACCTTGATGTAGGTGTAATCGCTGACACACAGCGACGTTCATAGAACATAGAACTGTCCTTCGGGCTGAAAATGACCCGTGTACATATAGATCTCAGGTATGAAGATACCTGGGGCTTGACTTCTAGTAGAAGAACCTCCATTTCTGTAATGCATAAGTGAGCAGAGATCGACCATTGTCAAACATAAAGTTAGGTTACAGATTTGAGATGTAAATGAGGAATTACCTTGTTTCGAAATCAACACCACAGAAAACATACGCCTCCAGGCGTTTTGAATACTCAAGGGAAGGACCTTGTAAGCTAACTAACTCACAATAAGGCTCCTAATTCCCTATCAAGAATCACAGAGACGCCAAAAACGCGTCTTCTCTGCTTCACAACTTTCCATCCACTACTAGACAGAAAAACTTCCCAGACGCCTCGCGTCCGGACATGCGCAGAACGCATACACTTGAGTAGCAATCAAACAAGACGATCTAGGAACATTCCAGATAAAAATTTGTACTAGATCGAGCCTTATATGGACATGAATAGAGACCTCAACACTGGTTTCAGACATTCCAAGAACAGTTGACCGATACTACCATATAAGGAGAATGATCACACATCGTTTAAAAAATATGGACCGAACGTGTTCCGTCACAAGAGGAGGTAACATCATATTAAATGATAATCTCAGTTATCTAGGGTTATCTAGCTTTGACCAAAAAAAAATTAAAGTGTACATTTCAGACTTAATAATACAATGTCTTTAGCAAAAAATGATTATACAATGTCTTTAGAAAAAAATAATCTGTGCGTAACATATATATATATATATATATATATATATATATATATATATATATATATATATATATATATATATATATATATATATATATATATATTGGTGTGCTTCGGTATCGTTTATTCTGCTCATCCTATGGTCACAGTCTGTCACTGTAACAAATTACATATAATTCAAACAATCAATCATCCTATGGTCACACTCTGTCAATGTAACAAGTAACATATAATTCAAAGAATCAATCATCCTATGGTCACACTCTGTCAATGTAACAAATAACATATAATTCAAAGAATCAATCATCCTATGGTCACACTCTGTCAATGTAACAAATAACATATAATTCAAACAATCAATCATCCTATGGTCACACTCTGTCACTGTAACAAATAACATATAATTCAAACAATCAATCAATACCCTTTAGCTCACCAAGGAGCATAGGCCTTCTACGAACACATGCTATGTCCTCCTGTCACGTGACATCAGTTCAAGGTCTTTCCTTGTCATCCTCACCAGTTTTATTTTCTTGAACACCTGATCGCTAGCGCAGTGTGGTAACCATTACACCAGCGCAGCTCCCTATGCTCCACTTAAAACTTGTACCACTCTCTTCAGAATGCACTTTAGAAGCACACCTCAACGCAATAGTACAATTAAAACAAAAAAATAGTTAATCCTTCTTAAAACGACTTGCACTACGGTATTATTTTATTTCAAGACAGATACATTCTTATTTATGTAAGGCAGTTACGCCGTCAAAAAACGTGTCGTGTTCCTTTTTTTTTTTTTTTTTTTCCTTGCATGAGGTCGCATTAGCCCCGCCTATACCCGGCCCTGGTCAAAACCACATGTCCCAACACAAGAAGATCCAATGACAAACTGTGTCACTGTAGTGATCCTCTGTGTTCTCACACAAAGGACCTAATGACACATGAATGTCACTGTACTGGTCCCTGTGTCTAGACACATGATCCCAGCCAAAGGTCGGATATTAGGCCGTTGGATTTGCACAGCGTTAGTTAAACCTTCTTAAAACGACTTGCACTACGGTATTATTATATTTCAAGGCAGTTACGCCGTCAAAAAATGTTTCGTGTTCCACTAAAGTGTGGAACACTATTACACGTGAATTGTAAAGACTATCATACAAATAACATTGCAAAACGTCCTGCACTGATGTAAGACACAAGAAGAGCTTTTAAATCTTATAATAATTAAATTAATTTGGAAAAATTTATAAAGAAAAACTTGAGAACTATTTATCTTCTTTAAAATCTACTGACCGTTGTAAATCTTACGTTCTTACAATAAAATTTATTATAGATTTGGTTTATTTCAATGTAGTTTATTAAATTTAATTAATTAAACTATTTTGAGAAAGGGGCATAATCCTGTCATTAAAAGTGGGATAATAAATGATATTTATTAAAGGGATATAATTCAAATTGTGTTTTCGTTCTATATCTCTTTGACTGTTATTTAAAAGGATACATTGTATATGGCACTCATTGTGTTTCAGCGCTTACATGTAATGTATTTTCACAACATTTGACTTAAAATGGTTTTGTTATCAGGCACGGCTGATATTCTTCGCATACTGTAATATAGAAATGTTGTATTTACAATCTAATTACGTGTTGAATATTTATGAATAGTGGTGTGAACACACACAAACACATCAGCATGACTTAGTCTGGCAATGGATAGGACACACATTTCGGAAACCTGTTCATAGCATTACAAGGTAGCCCTTGTTCTGGAACACCTAAAGGGGTATACCAAAAACACATGGAGAAGATAACTGGGGACAAAGAGTGAAAGTGACAAAACGGGGCGTTGCCTATCGATCTTTGTTTCTATCCGACAGTTTCGGTACATTTGTGGTACTGATTTTTATTATGTGCTTTCAATTATCGGACTTTTACTTTCTTTCTTTCCTTTTTTCTTCGTTATTTTTCTGCTAAGTAGCAGATATTTGAGTATTGTTGAATTGCTTGATACCTTGACGCTACCCAGATTTGCTGAGATAATTACTCACAGTCGGCCGGGAGCGGAACAGCTTAGCTAAGATTAGCACAAGATCTCGTTTACGCGGCGGAGACATGACTTAAGCGTTTCTTGTCTTTTACTTGTTATGACAAGAGTACTTTCTGATAAAGTAATGATGGTTACATTTTGAACACGCTGTTGTATGAGTTTTCCGATCTGTCTGTAAGTTTGTACACAAGGGCATCGGACATCGTATTACCAATCAGTGTAAACTTAAATGAAAACATATTCAATTTATATTGTGAACACTTTTCACTCAGTGGAGATTTATATGAAAACAGACTCTATCTGTATTATTAACCTTTTCATTTAAATATAAAGTAACTATGAAAGCTATTCTATTTAAATGTAAAGAAGGTTTTATCCCGAGGGATTAAATTTAATTCTCATCCAGGGTGAAGTCTGAGTAATTGGAATGTTGGTATGGGACGATAGGAACCCATAACTATGGGGTGGAAAACGCCAAAATCAGAAGAACGTTTCGTTCTATTCTTTTAACCATAGTTATTGGTGGTATCAGCCGAAAGTGCTATCTCTGGAACAAGAAGGGAACAGTGGCCTAAGCTTTAAGACGAAGGACCCACTTGGTAGACTCTCCTTGACATTTCTGGGAAATGAGCTACACCCGACAACCTTGACCAGGACGAGCGTGAGCAGAGTGAAAAGAACCAACCCATAAGAAAGAGCAGAACCGTCATTGGCATCTAAGTTCATTAGTGCGCATGTCCAAATTTAAAAGACCCTTATGTCCTCCCACTGTTGTTGTTGTTGTTGTTGTTGTTGTTGTTGTTTAGAAGAAGTGATGGGTGGAGAGCGAGCACTTAACAGCTGACCGTTATTGTAGGTATCACAAAGTGATTTTTGTTTGCACAGAAACACAAGAGAAAACAATATAGTTTGGAAGCCCTTGGAAAACCATGAAATTTGGTACTTTTTTTGTTAAACTAGGACAACAAATAACAAAGTTATAGCATTTTAAAAAGTGTGGGGACTTCGCACATTGAAAAAGTTACATCACACCAACTTCAGAACACTGCCGTCTTCTTAAATATAATCTTACAGCTTTCTCTGACAAACAGCTTATAGTCTAGAATATACTGATCACACAAAGAAAACTATATGGCTACATCGTGAATAATTATCAATATATTTGAGACCAAAAATTGCAAATCTGCAAAACACATTACCTAAAAATATATTTTTTTGAATGAAAGTCAATATTTACATCATATTTCAAAAAGTATAAAAGTTACAAGCTTTAAATTTGTACATAATAATCTGCATATTACACAAATATATCTCAATTTGTTTCAGAAGATTTAAATATCTATTTGTTCTTGTATAATTTTTTTAAATGTGTCCAGAGGCCAATTTGTCGCAGTGGAAGAAATGTGAAAATGAAGAAAAAAAATTTTTTTTAAGATACTGTCCATATTTCATTACAAAAAATTTATAGGCAATAATTAACAACATCTAAACAATAATTAACCACATCTAAACGCTATATTTTTTATTAAACAACTGGTTATTAGCATTTAAAAAGACGTTTTTAATGAAGATAAACAAAAATCCCGTTCAACCTCTGATGGGTTATAATTAGGATATATATTGTTTTCAATTCCAAATAATATGAACAACTGCCGACATGAGACAACGGCATCACATTTGAAAATAGGGATACTCACAATTGTGCTTAGGCCTATACGTTCCTTAGCTAAAAGGCCGAGAGGCGATCTCAGTAGTCGTAAGTCGACTAAGTGCAGGAGGGAATAATACATTGCATTAAAACAAACAAATATTTATAAATAATTATTACTATTAACTAGGATACGTCATAAAATTTGATGTAATGTAATAATATGTATGCAATTAAATTAAAACAAATAATTACTTAAAATAGTTACATTGACAAAATAAAATTTTTTGCTTTTCAATATATTGTTTATTTAAAAATTGAAAAATTGTTTCAACAACCACAAAAGTAAAGCAAAAATTATGTTTTTAATTTTTTTTTGTAAATTGCCGCCCTTAGTATTTAATTATTATGTCCCCTGAGTTTCATTGGAGCTTTTAGTGTATGTATCTTCATCCTCATCTTGCTTAATTCTCATATAATCACGTAAATCTCTCTTATACAGTTGATAGTCCGTCTCATACTTGTCTCGTCACCATTCAGTTTCTCTAACCTGGGTGGAGAAGACTGTGCTGCCACTCAGCTGCTCTCGTGGAGACAATAAATTTGGAAGATACATTCTATTGCTTGTGTGTCCTCCCCACATGAACACACATCTGTCTTTCTGGATTTCAACTTGTTGATCTGATTATAATTGAGCCTGTAATTATTAGTTCTCAGTGTGAATATAATTACTTCTTATTCGTATACTTTTAGACGACCACTGAATATTTTCAAAGAAAGCAGTAGTCAGCTTAAGGCTATTTCCATATTGCAGTGATAGTCCAACAGTGGCCAAAATTCAGAGTATCTACTACGGGTCTTGAAAGGTGTCTACTTTTCGCTCATGATTACTCTTGGCAGAGATGTGAACTGAAGAATGGTGCTTTAATTCTAGGGAGCATGATAGTAATTTAAAGAAAGCAAGTACTACGGAAGATAGGATCCAGGCCACGTAAACTTTTTATCTTTTCTGACCTTCTATGAGTTAGGACTTTGCTCGTTCTGATGAGACCCCAACTGATTTAACTCTGTTAAATATTACTTTAATAGCACAGTTATACATATTTAAATGACTGGGACATACGGGTACAGTTTACTCAAAATGATGATTAAATCAACTATAAATTTGTATATTTACAGATAGCAAAATTTAATAATCAATTACCATTAACCGTTGAAAAATAAATAAGCTTGGGGTCAATTAGATAGCGTGTGGTCAATTAGATAGAGTGTGGTCAAGTAGATAGCATGTCTGATTTGAAAAGTTCTTTATTAGAGAGTTCACCTGGCAGCTTTTGATGGGTACTTAGCTGCCTCTAAGATTTCAGTTGGTTTCTGCTCCAGCCGAAGCTTGTGCTTTGTACGTTTTGGACTGGTTTATTCTCGTCACTGGTCAAGTCTTGTGGCCGCAATACGTCCATCGTAGTAGCGTGGGGTGATTGCCACAATGGTCCAGCGTCTGTTACGACCCGTCTGCTGTTGCTGTCTTGCTTTGATTACAGGCCACTTATACCACTTACTTGTTCCACAGATAGCACCACCAATTGGTACCACCGACCTAAAGAAAGCAGTACAATGACATGTAAAGTTGAAGGAGAGCATAATGTACGTTCTTCGTTTTGGTTGTCGTGTTTATAGTCGCTAATTTATCATACAAAAATAACAGTTAAAGAAAACAACTGGAAACAGGACAACGGTTAGGGATTCAGCTTTAGGATTTGGCTTATGATGCAACGCAGTTAAAGCCAATTGAGCTACTTATCTATCTCGAGGTGGGAACAAGATAAAGAGCGTAAAGTCTCGTTCTTCTCCTACATTTCCTGATTAACTATGTGACAGAACCATACAGTCAGACTTAATATGTCAGTTGAAGAATGTTATTTTTGTTTTATTCTCGATGGGTTTTAATTTCAAGCGTATCTCGGTGTAATATGAAATTCCTGTCATCTCATGTAATAGTGTGAGGTGGAGAAGAATGGTAGAGATTTATGGTCATGGTCGGGCCCACAATGGTGCTAGTCAGATACGTCTATCATAACGTCAGTTTAGGCAGCACTATTTGCCGGTCAAAAATCAATTTAAAAATTGATTAAATATTTAACAATATAAGAACTCGTGTTTTTATTATCTACTGCCTGTCGCATAGAGATTTATGATCAATAAATTTTCTATATTCTTTTCTTATTCTACCCGTGTCCTCTACTTTATTATCGCTCTTTTATCCTTTTTCTGTTTTTCGCATTAGTTCGTTTGCGACATAAATATATTTTCCCATTCTGACTCTACCGTTTCTTTTCTCATACTGAGAACGCATGTATTGCATAAGATGTCAGGCCCAGCAGTAGACGAGATAGTGTGAGAAATTCGCTCTTGAGAGACCGAATGGCAGACATGCGTCTCGTTTTTCCATGACACTCACGCTTCCACTGTTAAGTTTCTCAGCATGAGGTGTGAACGGTGCCCTCATGCGTAGCTCAGGAATGAGGCATGCCGTAGGAGGTGTGAAGATGCGTCTGGCAGTTATAACTGGTGTCTGAGGAAAGGTGAAGTGTTAGACGAGAAGGGGAGGCTATTTCGGATTTTCGAAATAACGTGGGACCCTTTGTCTGTTTCATATACCTACCCAGTAGCTGAAAGTTGACTTCTTTCGGTTCTCCAAATTTGCAGTAGACAGGTTGTTTCGTGCTAAAGAGAATAAGCTGTATAGCGAAGTCTGAGTTTGTTTCGGAAATTGTGCCGAGCTTCTAGACTACGAATAAATATAAGCGTATCATTCTAAGTTTGTGCGATCATCTGTAGTTCTGTGTGTAGGTAAATATATATATCTAGTAGAATTGAGTGTTTTAGTGATAAATCGCTTATTTCATTTTACTAGTTAGATTCTGTGCAGTAGAAAATAATTTATAAGTCTGTTATATTCGCTAGGCGACATATTACAGTGGAAAGCAGAATAAATTATAATTTCTAGCTTAAACTCATTCTGCTATTAATGAAATTAAATTAAACTGCGAATAATCAGTCGAGAATATTTTGACGAACTCATAACTGCACTGATTCATCATTGAGTATTGACGAAATACGTATGTATTTCTAATTCATGATGATTGATTTTATGAATATAACTTATTTCACGGGAATTCTAAACGATAAGTCAAGCTCTACGCTTGCAGTTTATAATGAAAGTTATAACCGAGGAATAGTATGTATAGTATTTTATATGTTGTTTTCTCTTTATTCAGTGAAACTGGGGTGACACAACTTTGCCAGCGTTTGAGTACTGAGTAGTATCTGTGAAGAACATAAACATTTTATTCTTAAAGACTTGGGGTGTATAAATAAATTCTGTCTGGCATTGCATTGGCATCCAGAACGACAGAGTACCCATTCCATTAACTTTAAGATTTAAATAAAGTAACGGGCCTATCGCGCCAGAGTTAATTCTTCCTGAGAAAAACCTCAAGTACATTTCAGCCCTTGTGGCAAGTAAAAATATTACAATCAATAAACATTCCGACGGAGTTGTGACTAGTATGCGGTGTGACCAAATAAAGTCCTACACTGAGAGAAGGCAGTTTCCTGACATTCCTAGTTACTAGAAATCTAAGCTATTGACACTTGGCTTGCTGTTAACGTTCGTGCCTGGACAATTTTAATGTGACAGAACCAGATATCCTAAAATAAAAATAACCAAGGAAACGTTCCCTGAAGAAGCGAACTCAACCTATCTTTGTAGAGCTGGGGTTTCTTTGGCCAAGTCTAAACAGTGGAGATTCTATGTGTGCATGTCCTAAAAATTGTTTGTCCAGAAGTTGCTACCAAAGCTGTAAGTACGCACGAACGCTAGTGATCACGGCCGACTGAATAGAGTGAATGCAGGACTAAGCGATTCCTTTATTGTTGTATTTTGGCACCCATTTTGCTGTCTTAAAATTTCTTTATGCAAGTTTTGTTTTGTTGATAACAAAATTTTCCTTAGGATAGATCAGAGTATCGAAGTCTGTTCATACCTTTTAAAGGGAAATTTTAGACTAAATCATATGTATCCGTGACTCTTTGGGGGCTATCACTTTTCTTCTAACAGGACTGTGGGCTATACATCGGGGAAAAAGATCATACCAATGGGTCTATCATTCTTGTAGCAATTCCTTGACTTTATGACTATTTGTATATGCTAGATGTAATTTTATGTGTTGTGATGAAATTTTATTCTGATAATTAAAAATTCATTAAACTTAATCAGTGTGTCGGGTCAGCTCGTTCCAAAATATCTATATTCATTGTTGTAGTTTTCACGTCTGTGCGTCTAACTGTCGTCACTTATGTGTGTGTATACGTGAGTGGTAAAGATATATATATATATATATATATATATATATATATATATATATATATATATATATATATATATATATATATATATATATATATATATATTAATATATGTATTTTATAGACTGTCTGACTCATCTAGATCTGTTGTAGAAGATAGGTTAAAAGAGAGAAGATTCTCGATTTCAGGGACAGCCTCTATAAATTTCTACCATCTCACTCGTGGAAATCTATTTCTATTATTATCTCTCACTGGGGCTATCACTTATTCTAATCTATTCAGAAGGGACCAACCCAAGTCTTAATTACCCTATCGAAAATCTACGACACTGCCCTAGATTTAAGATCAGCGTATATTTAGTTATATGGAAGATGGCCATGTCTGCAGAATGGGAGAAGATCGGCTACCACGACAAGCATGGGAAACAAAGAGCCAAGGATCCAGACCCCCAGGACGACCCAGAGTCCGCTGGGAGGACAACATTAGACAATCTTTGAAGGACCGAGGACTAGAATGGAACCAGGCCAGGAGGAAGACAGCCGATGGGATAGTCTGGCGCTCTCTCTTCCAAACCTCTACACCTCACGGTAGAAGGGGAATGACTAAGTAAGTAAGTATACTTAGTTATTGTTTAGAAAATATAAACGTGTATTCCTGTAATAATGACAAACTGATGAATTGTTCTCTAAAATATATTTTTCTTAACTTTTATTCTTCTTTGTTACAGAAAAAATATTTCGGAATATGTTAAAAAATAAAAACTTAATGATTGAAAGTCCTAATCATATTGTCCATACAAATAGTGTCCCTTCGAAGTAAAAAATTATGTTCCCTTATATTACATGCACCCGTGTGTTACCGGGCCCGAAAGGGGAGAAAGAAAGGTAACACTGTACCATACCATGCATGTCGTAAAAAGCGACTAAGGTGGGTTGGGCATTTAGCTGGTTACCCCATCCCGTAAAAAACTTTTACCAAAAAACTTCAACAAACATGGACAATTCAAATACAAAATGTAAATCAACTCAGCCACCCAAGACAGAAGAAGGTCTACTGAAAAGGAGGCTCACGGTGCAACCCAGAGAAAGCCGAAAAGGGTCTTGGTTGCCGACTAACCTTTTTCCTTCTAGGAAAATTTCCAGGATTGGCACCTGGAATGTTCGCACTCTGTGCTGCACAGGTAGTAGCAGAAATGCTAAATTAACGGATTAATATCCTGGGTCTCTGCGAGTCACGGTGGAAGGGCATAGAGAGAAGGAGATTGACCACAGGAGACATTTTGTTTTCCTCAGGCCATAAGGAGAAAATAGCCCACCACAGTGAAGGAGTGGCTGTTGTCGTGTGGTGAGTCACTGGGGCAACTACGACAGTAGTTTTTGCCAGGAATAGTCTATGAGATATTAGATATAAGGTCTCTAGAAATTGGCTCGTTAAGAAAGAAAAAAAGACCTATTCGAGATAGGGACAAGAAGACAGGAATGCGAATGCTTTCCACTAGACAGTGTTTTCTAATAAATTATGGAAAGAGTTCTGTTTCCCCACGACCTTAGCTTCTGCCCTTAGATCCCGTAAAGAAAAAGCCCCCAACCTCATCTGAGTAGAGAAAGGTTCCTATAGGTGAATATGTAACACCGACAGCACGAGTGATACATTAACAAACTCTTGATAATGATCAACTGATCGTTGGGTTTATTAATGAAATATCCACACATATAGGGTTAGTAATGGTTAGAACGTGATGATGGTGAAAGACGATTCACACAAAACACACAGATGAGATAATAAAATTACAGTTAATTAAGTAATAGTTAATTAAGGATGAACTGGTGTAGAGTGAAATGATGATGTGATATGATACGTGTTACCAAAATGGTGAGTACTCTACACAGTCCATGTGTCTCTAAATGCTTCTCCTAGATATGAGGATTCACATGTATGCATAAAATGTCCCAAGTTGTTATACGTTATGTCGAATGGAGTATCTCTAAGTCGAGGACGTTCTGATGAATACTGTTGTCGTACGGAGAACGCTGACGAGATATTTATGTATATTCCTTCACTGTTTGAGTATATCTCTGTAGTGTGGATCAACAGTTAATAGTTGTCATATGAACAAAAGGTCTGTGGTCTAATCTCCCGACGGTACTGGTCAGACTGGATATCTTCACGAAATGTTAGTGATATGTAGACTCATAATCTTGCGTATGTAGTCGTGATTCATATACTTTCGAGTCTGCTTCATAAAATGCGCTTAAGAGTGTGTTGCACGTGGTATAAATATGCGATTCCTCTTTTGAGCTCTTTTGCTTGACTTCAGATAATAATGATCTTTCGAGTGATTAGAGTTTATGATGACTCTGTATTGAACTTGTGATAACGATGTATTGAACTTGTGATAACGATGTATTGAACTTGTGAGCAAGCAGTATATGGTGACGAAAAATGCAGCGTCCACCTTATGACTTGTGGGTGAGACAATATTCCTTTTAAATTGAGGAATGAAAGATGTCCTATGGCGAATTCTGCTAGCCAAATGTCCGTTTTTGATAACTTATTTCTGGTTAGACGTCAGACACGTTGCGTGTAGACTCAGACTTCTGATGAACTGAAGACACACAAAAGTCTTCGTAAGTTTTTCACATTTAACATCACTGGTTGACTTTCATTTAAACTACTGCTCATTATTCATCTCCCTCTCTCTGAGTTCAATTCTAATGATGTTAAATATCTTGTGCATGAGAGTGTGTGCATATGGGAGACTGTGATGATGATAAAGGTGAAATATGAACTATTAATTACCTTCTATCATCCTATCATCTTCTATGAAAATCTTCTGATTTTATTAATCAGTTATGCCAAGAATTATTTGAAACTTTATCTTCCGCACATTTTAGCTGTGAGGTTAAAATAAACAAATTTAAGAAAATGTATTAATAAGTATAAGATCTACTAACCTTCTTTTCCCTTCGCAAAATCCTTTAAGAACACAATTAATCACGGAACTGAATTATCATCCACTCTGAATAAACACGTGTATTAGGCTATGCGTTTTTGGGTTTGATCTCTTCCTCACAAGGTAAAAACCTGGACTGCCTCACTCTAGTAGATTATGCGGTATTATATATTTCTGGAAGTCACCCTGCCCAAGCTGGGCGTCCAATGTGGTCAACCCACGCTTGTCTGAACCGCGGCCACGTTTTCCCCTGGCCAATCTGGGCGTCCAATGTGGTGTCACAGAAATTACAGTTTGATTAGGATGACCATATGTGTTTTTACCAGATTTATCACGATACAATGTGGGCTTCAAATGATAATGTCAGGCATGTGGACTCAATCAAAGGACTTTATTTCCCCCGATGAAAGAACAAATGTGGTTCTCTAGATACCGGTCGCGAGTAATCACAACAATGAAATAGCAAATGTGGATCGCAAATATGAGATGAGAGAGCAAATGTCGGAGAAAATACAGTATGAAGAATGTAGGAAAAGATGGAGCAATAAGGCCTTTGCGCTCGTTTATCACAGCTGTAATGCTGTCTAGGGAAGCACAGAAGTCACTTACAAGCAATAGGACCCCGAATTATAACAGCAAAGGTTAAATTAGCCAGAAAGAAAGTAAATATAAACATCATCCAGTGTTATACACTAACAAATGGTAGAGGAGAATCTGAGATAGAAGACTTTTACACCAGACTAGAAAATGTCTTGGTCAAAAAGAAAAGAAAGAACATGACAATTTTGATGGGGGATCTAAACGCGATAATAGGAACAGACAACACCGACATTGAAGAAATCATGGGAAAATAGGGATTAGGTATGATGAACGAGAATGGGGAACTATTAGCTAACTTCTGTTCTTCAAATCAACTAGCTATAGGAGGAAGCATATTTGCACATAAAAGAATACATAAAGCAACGTGGATATCACCAGACCACAGAACTGAGAATGAGATTGATCACACATGCATAAGTAAGACGTTTAGGTCATCATTGCAAGATGTAAATGTATGTAGAGGAGCAGATGTGGTATCAGACCACCATCTTCTGTTGGCTAAAACAAAATTAAAACTCAAGAAAGTTACAATAGCATATAGCTATAAACAACAGTATAATGTGGGATATCTAAGAAATCAGGACATAAGAGAAAAAATTTGCAATCACAGTATCCAACAAATACCAAGTACTCCAACATCTGGAAGATGAAGCAGATACGGAAGACCACTGGCAAGAAATACAAAATATATGGAACGAGACATGAGAAGAAGTACTGAGAAAAAGAGAACATCAGCACAAAGCATGGATAACAACAGAAACCATTAGCAAGATAGAAGACAGGAAAAACAAGAAAGCAGATTTAAACAGAAGCAAAACCAGAAGCTCCAAAACCAAGGCTCATGAAATGTTCATAGAAGCAAACAAAGAAGTAAGAAGAAACATAAAAAGAGACAAGAGGAAGTATATTGAAGTGTTGGCAAGGGAAGCAGAGGAAGCTGCAGCCAAAAGAAATGTGAGGGACCTGTACAACAACACAAAGAAGCTAACAGGGAAAGATAAGCAAGCACATGGCCTAAAAAACGATAAGAATGGATAATTGCTTAGTAATATACAAGCACAAATGAAGAAATGGACAGAACATTTTGAGGAACTTCTCAATAGACCAGCTCCAACTAATCCCCCAGTCATCCAGCCAGCAGAAGAGGAGCTACTAATCAGCTGTGAACGACCAAGTAGAGAAGAAATAAAGAAAGCCATAACGCTTCTGAAAGATGGAAAAGCAGCTGGTCCAGATGGAATTCCAGCAGAGGCCATCAAAACAGATATTGATACCTCTGCAGAGATATTATACAAACTACTTGGCAAAGTCTGGAATAAAAAGGAAATACCAGCAGAATGGAAGGAACGTTATCTGGTCAAGTTGCCTAAGAAGGGAAATTTACAAGAGGGCACAAATTATAGAGGAATAATGTTACTATCAGTGCCAGTTAAAGTATTAAACATAATCATCCTTAGGAGATTAAAAATGTCCATAGACAAGCAACTGAGAGATGAACAATCAGGTTTTCGACAAAGCAGACCCTGTATAGACCAGACAGCTACATTGAGAATAATAGTTGAACAAAGTCTGGAATTGAATTCACCGCTTTACATCGGAATTGTGGACTATGAAAAGGCATTTGACAGTGAAGATAGAGAATCACGTTGGAAATTGATGAGGCATTATGGAGTTCCCACGAAGATCATGTACTTAATAAGGAAGACCTAAGAAGACATGACATGCAGAGTTCTTCATGAAGGACAACTTAAAGAACCGTTTAGGATTAGAACGGGAGTGAGACAGGGATGCCTCTTGTCTCTATTTCTTTTCTTACTAGCAATAGATTGGGTAATGGAAACATCAACATCACACAACAGAAATAGAATGCAGTGGAATCTGACTAAACAGCTTGATGATCTGGATATTGCAGATGACTTAGCTCTTTTGTCACATAACCATAACACAGCCCTACAAAAAAAAAACATTTTGGTGCCAAACATTTTACTCTTGATTGTACATAAATGAGGCCTGCTCAATCCAAATATCACATTTACTTGTCTGTAGCAGCTCTAGTTTTTGAGATACAGACTTTTTTGTATTTCATTAATACAGGGCGACCCAAAAAAAACGGGCACTGTTTGTGCGCGCGCGGGCCCGTTTTATTTTTTTGGTCACCCTGTATTATTACAATATTTTCTATATAAGGCTATGTAAAAAAAACTATTGCTGTCTAGTCCTTTACAAAAGAAAACTGCTTGTTTACTCTCAGTTTCAGTTTTCCAAGAATCTTCCCAGAATTGCCTTTTTTAGATTTTAAGCCACTGCTTGCATGTTAGTATGCTACTTATTTTATTACACTTCTAGCAGAGAATGGCATCATCTTCAAGAAGAGCATGTTTTCTTTCACAGCATTTATTTTGTTATATTTGTGGAGAGTACACTTTCAAAGAAGAACATAGGAAGCATATTACTGTTTTTGTGAAAAAGGCATACTTTGCTTACTTTAAAGTAAAACTAGGTGACCAGGACAAGTCTTGGGCTCCTCATATTGTTTGCAAAACATGTGTTGAACACCTGCGACCGTGGACTTGTGGGAAAAGAAAATGTTTAAAATTTGGAATTTCAATGGTTTGGAGAGAGCCCAAGAACCACTATGATGACTGTTATTTCTGTGTTGTGAATATTAAGGGAATTAATGGAAAAAATCACCAAAAGTGGAAATATCCAGATTTAGATTCTGCTAGGCGACCTGTTCCACACGGAGATGACATACCAATTCCAACTTTCAGTCAGATTTTGGATTCCCATTCTAGAAGATGAGATAGCAGTAGCATGTGGAACGACAAGTGACAGTGATAGTGATTTCGAAGATGATTTGTCAGATGCTCAACGCTTCGACCAGCTTGAACTAAATGATCTAATCCGAGATCTATATCTCTCCAAGGAATCTTCAGAACTTTTGGCTTCAAGATTGAAAGAAAAAAAATTACTGACTGCTGAAACAAACGTTACATTTTATCGCAGCAGAGAGCAAGGTTTTATTCCATTCTTTTGTAAAGAAAACAACCTTGTGTTTTGTACTAATGTAGGAGGTCTTGTTAACAAAATGGGTGTAAGTTATACACCAGATGAGTGGCGACTTTTCATTGACAGCTCTAAAAGAAGTTTCTTCTTCTTCTTCTTCTTCGTTCGCCCTGAAAAGGACGGTGGTTGCGTTGTGTCTGTTTACAACGTAGCTGTGATATCTGCACCTTTCGGTCGACACATTAAAAGAAGTTTGAAGGGTGTTCTCTTACACAATGGTAACAAATATGGCTCAATTCCAATTGCTCATTCTACTACAATGAAGGAGGAGTATGCTACAATAAGCACAGTTCTGGAAAAATTGAAGTATTTAGAACATAACTGGATGGTTTGTGTAGATCTTAAAATGATGAACTTCTTGCTTGGCCAGCAAATGGGATTCACCAAATATCCATGCTTTGTATGTTTGTTGGATAGCAGGGCAAAAGATATTCACTGGACAAAGAAACAGTGGCCGTTGAGGGATGAATTTAAAGTTGGAGAAAAAAATATTGTCAATAAGCCTCTCATTGATCGAAAAAGAGTTCTACTGCCACCATTACATATAAAGCTTGGCTTGATGAAGCAATTTGTTAAGGCACTGAACAAAGATGGTACCTGTTTTAATTACTTATGCAGAAAGTTTCCAGAATTGAGCATAGACAAACTTAAAGCTTCAATTTTTGATGAACCTCAAATTAGAAAAATAATAAACGATCCTAATTTTATTGATTCCATGAACAAAACAGAGTCCACAGCCTGGTCATTATTTATTTTAGTTGTGCAAAACTTTCTGGGTAACTTTAAAGCAGACAATTATTCTGAATTAGTTGGAAACATGCTGTCGAATTTTTGTGAACTTGGATGCAACATGAGCATAAAATTGCACTACCTCCATAACCATTTACATTTATTTCTGGAGAATCTTGGCGACTTTAGTGAGGAGCAAGGTGAAAGATTTCACCAAGATATAAAAACAATGGAAGAGATATACCAGGGACTTTGGGATGCCCACATGATGGCAGATTACTGTTGGACCCTTAAGCGTGACTGTCCGGGCATATCACATTCCAGGAAGTCCTCGAAAAGATCCTTTTTCCGTGTTGACTAAACAAGTGCTAGTGATAAAGTTTTATTACATTTTTGGTAATATATGCACAGTAATTACATATAACATGAATGCGGACTAAAGTCAAAATGCCACTGATAGCACCTAACTCTAGGATTGTACATAACAATTGCCCTACTAATATGGTCATTCTTAGTTATCTCAAAAACTAGAACTGATAGAAAAAAGCTGATTACATTTTTGGAATCGGCAACCCAAAATTACCCAAGAACAGCTATAAAATTTAAGGCACCAAAATGTGTGTATACCAGTGTAATCAGATGCAACACAAAATGAAAATTCTCGATGAGAGGTCACAACAAGTGGGCCTGAAAATACACAGGGAAAAGACAATGATTATGAGAATAAATGCAAGAAATGATAACAAGGTTGAACTTGAAGAAGCACCACTAAAAGATGTAGAATCGGAACATATCTTGGCAGTAATATGGACAGAGTTGGAGGGACAGACAATGATATCAAAATAAGAATACAAAACGCAAGAGGAGCTTTCATTGCATTGGGAAACATATGGAGAACAAGAGAGATCGACCCAACACGAAAATAAGAATCTTCAACTAAAATGTGAAGTCAGTCCTATTGTATGGCTCTGAGACATGGAGAAGAACAAAAACAACAACCAAAAAGCTACAGACTTTTATAAACGGGTGCTTGCGTAGAATAGAAGGACTGAAATGGTATGACAAAGTCACAAATGTGGAATTGATGACAAGAACCAGACAAGTGCCAGTTTAACAAGATTTGAGAAGAAGACCCTGGCGATGGATAGGACACACATTGAGGAGACCTATTGATAGCTTTACAAGGCAGTCTTTGTTCTGGAATCCACAGGGAAAGAGAGACATAGGTAGACCAAAAAACGCATGGAGAAGAAAACTGGATACGGAGGTGAAAATGATGACGAAACATGGAAAGAACTTGAGCGGATGGCACAGGACAGGAAGACTTGGCATGTGTTTGTTGAAGGCCTATGCTTCTCGGGGAGCTAAAGGGTATTGAAAGGTATGTTTCAGTTTCTGTCTTCTATCATTTACTAGACGCAGTATTAATGTCTTTGTCTTGTGTAATCTGTCCTACACTGTATAACAGGGAGACAACAGAAATGATTGCGTCATTATATTGGCTTGATCCCCCTAAGTGCATATCCGGTGTTTCATATTGCGAATTGCGCAAATGACCGCTGTCTACGAAGCACTATTTTTGTGATGCCTAGTTGGCTGGGAGGAATGCGTGATTCACTTCCGTAGCTATGCGATGGTAGCGTTCGGAATGTCCTGGGTTTGATTCTCCTGTAAGCCACTCACTTCTGCTGTTTTTCTGTTGTCTAGTTTTCTACTTCTTTATTTCTCACAAGTGCCTGAAACATACCTTTATGTGTTGAATATTTATTTATTTACTGACTTCCTGAAGTCAAGTGCAAATCGTGCTGACCACGTGAAAACAATGTTCCGTTGCAGCACAATAGTCAACAATTATATCCCAGACAACGTGCACACGTCGGGCAGTATACCCGGTGTAAAAAAGTTGTTGAGTCAGAGCACCGAGTACTTGTGCTTGAAGTGCCACGACTGACTGAAGTCGACAGCCAACGAGTACTTGTGCTTGAAGTGCCACGACTGACTGAAGCTGACCACCAACGAGTCATTGGTATGGCAAGGGCCGGAATGTTCTTGCGGGACAGAAGGATACATTGCTATCACAGCCACTATCGGACGTCTCATTGAACGTTACTGAACAACTGGCAGTACCCGGGATAGACTTCGGAGTGGGAAACCACGAGTGACCACCCCTGCACAAGATCATCATTCGTGCTGAGTCACCAACGGAATCGTTCACTCTCGACAAGCCAAACAGCGCTAGCAGTAATTGGAAGATGAGCTAGTCTATCCAAGTACAGTCATATGATAAGTGAGTGCGACAGGCCTTACTGCAAGACGACCTTACGTGGGGCACACTTGATACACAGACAGCGTCAACATCGTGCGGAATGGGCAGAGAAAAATGCCAGGCGAACGAGACAGCAGTGGGCTGGTGTACTATTCACAGACGAGAGCAGATTCAGTTTATCCGTTGCTGACGGACGTCAGCGGGTTTGGCGACGGTGCAGAGGGCGCTTTGCAGTTTGTTGTATACGTCAGAACAACCGATTTGGGGGTGGCAGTGCTCACATTTGAGATGGATTCAGTTTTTATCATTGCTTGCCTTTTGAAATCTTCCTTGAGAATGTCAATGCTGTGACATATGGGGATGAAGTTCTGGATGCATTGGTTGTTCCTGCGTTTACAGCACAGCCAGACTTGCAACTCCTCCAGCATGACAACGCACGTGCGCACACTGCTCGCATTACTCAGCAATATCTACAGCAGTAGAACATTGTGACGATTGATTGGCCTGACCTATCACCAGACCTGTCCTCCATTGGACATCTGTGGGACGATATTGGACGCAGGGTCTACAAGCAAGGGTCGGCAGCTAATCTACAACAGCTGGAGGCTGCTCTCTGCCGTGCATGGGACTTGATTCCACAGAATTTCCCAAAGAGACTTGTGCGTTCTATGCGGGAGCACTGACAAGCTTGTTTGCAGGCACATGGTGGCCATACCAGATATTGAGGCCATTTTCGATTTTGACTTTAACACGTGGACAGTTTGATTTTGTTATTGGTTCCATTTTTGGTTTCCACCCTTGTCTGATGTGATTACATAATTTATTCAAAATCAAATGTACACATTAATGGCGAGCATGGGTGAATAGAAAAATGAATAAAGATCACAAATATGTAAACTTTTATACAGTTTTTTCACTGCCTGGTCAAGATCAGTCCTCGTTGATATTGGTGCGTTTTTAATGCGCTTCAGTAAAGTTTAACCAGTCAGCCAAGACTTGTCAGGGATGCGGGTACCGCCGTACGGAAGCAGTATCCGTGGAGCGATACATGAGCTAGATAAAGAAAGGGGAACAAAATAGAACCATGACTATCCATTGAGGAAATATAAATACGCACAGACAATAACAAAGAATTATTTATTTGAAACGAATATCTATATAATTTACTACATAGTAAGAATATTTAAGTGTCCATCCATACAATCATCTGTTCCTTCATCCATCTATACAACCAGCCATTCGTATCATCATCTATTCCTTCAACGATCTTTACAACCCTCATCCATATAATCATATATTCCTTCATCCATCTATACAACTAGCCATCCATATACTCTTCTATTCCTTCATCCATCTGCGAAGCACTCAACCATATAATCATCTATTTCTTCATTTATCTGTGCAACCATCCATCATTGTGCTCATTTATTCCTTCAGTGATCAAGGCAACTACTCATCTATACAATCATCTATTCTTTCCACCATCTATGCCATTACCCATCCATATAATCATCTACTCCTCCATTAATCTATGCAACCACCCATACGTCTATCCCAACGGCTCCCAAACTGTTTCAGTCCCCGTACCACGTAGGCTTGTAGTAAACATTCCTGTACATCCTATTCAATATCATTATTTCCCTCTGAGCTCCTGACAGAGCATGGAGCTTCCACTACAGGTGGTTGACTTGCAGCAAGCCTGCACTAAGCAGTCACATGATCTTTTACAGCGATGGTTTATGTGGCTATTAGTTTGACGTGATGTCGTCATTAGTTTGACGTGATGATGTTGCCAACTGCAAGCACAAGCTCGTATTAGTCACTACGATCTACATGCCTAAGAGTACAGTGGTACTATTATTTCATTGTCTCTTCAAGGACCCCCGAGATCTAACTGTACGGTGCCTTATTTAATAAGATAGGGAGGGAGCCGCGCTGGAGTAATGGTTACAACGTTGCGCTGGCGACCAGGTTTTCAAGGTTCAAACCCTGGCGTCAGCATTTGACGGAGTGTCAACGACCGGGATTTTGACTGAATAACCAGAACGGCTCCTGAGATAAACCCTCTGTGGATGGGATCCTGACCGGGTTGGAATGAAAGTCCGCAGGTTCCCCAGCCTCGCAATGACATGTCATTGGGCCGAAGGGCTGAAAGCGCAAGTGCCGCTGGTTAAAGGAAAAAAAAAGGAATTAAGATAAGGAATAAGAGTGGACCATTCAATTGAACATTAGGAGAAAAAAAAACCAGATTATTTAATTTTTGTCCAAAGGAAACTTTATTCGGTACATAGCAAACACGTTTTAGTATTAAAGAAAGCGGTACATAGCAAACACGTTTTAGTTTTTTTTTTTAAAAAAGCAGAACAAAGCAAACACATTTTACTATTAAAAAAGCAGTACATAGCAAACACGTTTTAGTATTAAAAAGGCGCTGAATGTTTGTTTGGAAACAGTCAATTAAATTAATGATATCCTTGATTCTGTTTCTTGTCGACAAACAGACTTAATATTGACACAGCTTATAATAGAGATACTCGTATATTATGCACAGCAGGGCTCGTCACATAGTCGATCTTGATCTTTCGGTACATCCCAAGGTACCTTATGCTAGATCTCTAGGTGACGGAAGGAAGACAACTCATTGTTCAATTGGTAAATATCGATCCAGTCTTCTCCTACTGGCATTTAAAAGCGCGGTTTCCCAAAGTTTAAAGAATATTTCTCCGCATTCACAGTGAAAATCTGCAATTTGCTTATTAAATGTCATTTTATTCTAAAACTGTATAAGATACAGATTTCACGAAGACATGAAGGAAACAGTCCAATATGCTGAAAGCACGTCACACCCTTTTGACATACGCAGTGGCGTTTAAGGGGAGGTTTCACCTAAAATTATATTTTTTTTATTTTTGAATTAACAAGCTCCAATTTTGTTGGGCATGTTTAGGACATCAAAGCATCTAATAAAAAATGCTGAATCATTGGAAAATAATTATATTGGGTCCTAATTTGCATATTGTTACTAAAGATAGAAACTTTTTGGTGTCAAGATGCACACTTTATTTGCAAAGATAGGACATTGGAATTTGGCTTGCACATAGATCACAGCATTCTCAAGAATCCGTTCTAGTTTCATCTTTATAAACTATCCAAGTTATTTTTTATGAATTTTTAAAAATTAGACCCATTTTATGATAAAAATACGGGGTAGAGATACTTTAAAAATTCACTGATAAAAAAGTTACAAGTTTATACTTTTAAAATTAGAAGGGGACAAGCACTACAGTATGAGATCACAGTATGCAAAGTTTAAAGCCTTTAGCTTAAAAATTCTTTGAGTAATCCTGACATAATGACATCAAAATTGCTGAACAACTATATCGTAGAAAATAGCAAAATACAGGGAAAACATGCCTTAAAATTGTCATACTCACATTAGAATCCACCACCTGCATATCCATTCTCTTTGTTGGTATTCTTATGATCCAGGAAAGATTTTCTGTGCCTGTATTCTGCTTTTTTCATATCATATGATCTTAGGGAAGCAGAGACTCGTGCCGAGTCAAAACCAGAAAATCCTTTGAAGCAGTATTTCCCAAAAGATAGACCAAGATTTTCAAACATTCCTCTTCTCCCAAGTTCTCCATCATTGAAAACTATCAAAGCATCATAAACTGAAAGTTGTAATCTGTCTCTTCCTACAAATGCTGCTTTGGGATATTGTTGCAGATCACATTGTGGAAAGACTCATTAGAGTTCTGTGTTCCTCCATGAAGACATTTTGACAACAAGAAGTCTGAAGACAATTCATCAAAGACAGGCTGAATTTCTTTAATGACAAATTTAGGTAGCCTGTTTTTGTTAGCCTTGTTTATATCCTTTGGGCACCAATCTCCACAATCTTCATGATCCCCAGCACGGTGCTTGAGAATGGCCATTATGCTTTTTTTCATATTGGAAATTGAACCAATATTTCCTCTTATTGCGGCACCGTAATGACCTTGTATTCTCATAATAGAACTCTTTGTTAATCTTCCAAAATTTCCAATACCCTTATACTCTTTCCCATCTTCTTCATACTGCTTGCCTTTACATTCTGCAACTTTATCAAGGAGACGTCGTCCCATTCGTTTCTGAACATGGCCGCAGCATTATAGTTTTTCGATTTGAAGTCCAGGATACATTTGTGGTTTTGCCTCGGCAACAGATTTAAAACTTTTTGAATCCCCATCTCCAAGATATTTTACATACTTCAACCCATGTTTTTCCTCAGATCTTCTAAAAATATTAATCATTCCATTTGATTCCATCAGACCAGAGGCACCCTCATGATTTTTTTGGCATGATTTATGACTTGTCATCCACACTGCAAATTCTTCATCTGTTTTGTATTTCTTTCTAGCCTTACTGCAAGCATCACAGTAATTGGACAAAATTTCTACATCAACAACTTTTGCTGCTCTCACTGGGTTCACAGACAGAACTGTTGCTATGCCATTTTTACTTGAGAAGCTTCTCCGTTGCCAGGTGCCATCACATGACACAGTAACTTCATTTGTCTTAACATCTGATTTTAATTCTCTGACAGCAGACTTCATACTTTCTTCTGCACATCTTTTTGTAGCATGCACAATTTTCCTTTTCAACTCACTGTGTGTTGCTGATGCTATTGGTGGCATATTCATATTTGTCAGAAAACGTTTACTTTTTTCTTTGTTTATTCCTATGCTAAACATTGACATCTGGAATCTTAAATTTATGTTTTTAGCAGATGAAGATAGTTGAAAACTTTCACAACAAAATATACAAGTGAAAGTAAATGAACTTGACAGGCCATAGTGAGTCTCATTCACTATGTATACAGACTCTGTAAACTGATTCTGCTCACTGTTCATAGTGACAGGTGATGTCAAACACTTTGGACAAGGGAACTGTTTAACAAACTGCAAGACGCTTTCAATGCTGATAATTCTGTATCCTTCAATAGTTTCAGGATCAGTGTGTTTCACAGCTGTAGAAGTAACACTATTTAATTTGCAGAATGATGCAGATGAGTCTAGAGTTTTACTTTCAGCTGGCTGAGAATGACAGTTCGACGATATTTCATTTGTCTGACATGTAGGCCTAGCTGTGACTTTCGGTAGTTTCAGGGAACCAGAATACCTGTTACATCTAAATTTCCTCTTAATGGGCCTATCCTTCCTTCTTTTACCTGATGCTATTGATTTATTAACACAATCCATTTTATGAAATAAGAAATCACTATAAATCTGACAGTAATCTCGCAAATTTCGACTTCGCGATGATAGGAAGCGTGATTCGGATATAAACATACCAGCAAGCCTAGTCCAATGTAAGCTTGATTCTGATTGGTTGAAGCTGGCGATTTTTGACCTTCATGAGAAGTTTCAGCCAATGAAATTTTACTTTATGTTAAGGTTCATAACCGTTAAAAATTTCAATCTAATGCCCTGGCTGGACTAAATACCGAAAAAGTTATTAAAATATGTTAATAAATAAAAAAGTTACAACAAAATAATTTTTTTGCATACATAATTAGCTGATTTGTGGCTGAACATACGTATGTGAAAAATTAATTTAAAATATTTGCTGAAAACTGCAATAAAAAAACATAGCGTTAGGTAGAAAAATGGTGACACTGAACTGTAGCATCAATATTGTAAAAATGATAATTTTTAAACAAAATGCCAAAATATGGGTGAAACCAGGTTGCGCCCTGGCTCCGACCATCATCGTGATCTTCTCTGCCTTGCTCTTGAAACATGAATTCAATGATGCAACTGGAGGAATATGCCTTCAAACTAGGTCAGATGGCCGACTGTTTAACCTTACAAGGCTGAAGGCAAAAACAAAAATCAGAAGAGTCACTGTAAGAGATTTGTCATTCGTTGCTGAAGCTGCAGTCGTCACTCAAAGTCAACAGGAGCTCCAACGCTTGATGAATCGCATCACCCAAGCATGCAAGGACTTTGGCTTCACAAAAAGTGTAAAGAAAACAAAAAATGCTGTGTCAGGATGTGAATGTTGCAGCAGTTATCACTATCGATAACAATGAATCATCAGTGGTGCACCACTTCACATATCTGGGGTCTACCGTCAACGACAAACTCTCTCTTAACACTAAAATTGACATCCGCATTGTCACAGCTGCAGCCACGTTTGCCCGCCTTACAACGCATGGTTTGGAAAGCTCTAAACTCACAACTAAGACGAAGCTGTCATATATAACGCTTGCGTCATGAGCATACTTTTATATGGCAGCGAGACATGGACAACCTATGCTAAGCAAGAAACAAGGCTCAATACCTTCCATCTACAGCAGTGTTTCTCAACGGGGGAGTTATCATGATTTCTAGGGGCGTTCTGATGGTTCGCAACGATTGGGGGTCGCTACTTCCATTCAGGGGGACCTTGTGTACATTTTTACACGAATCAATATGAAACAATTAGAAAAGATATTCCCCTTTGCATTGCTTGTAACGCGATAGTTTTTATTTGCTCTGCGTCACATGTAGTGTTTCAAGGATTCCAAACGCAAAGTTTTAGTACCTGCGATGTTACAATTGTCAGGAGACAGTAGGCGGAGATTTATGTCCCTTCAAGACTCGAAACAGTTGTTAGTCTCTCGACACACCCAAGCTAACCTTCTCTCTCCACTCTCGACACATATTTTCTTCTGGAAACACATTCCCGTCAAACACTGATTAGCCCGTGAACACATCACAGCCCTTTCCTACTCAGTCCGTAAATACCTTCTCGCAACAGGGACGTTGTGGGAAGTTGTGGCTTAGTTTTAATGAATCTTTGGATGTTTCGAGTGTGAAGAATTAAACTCAGTCAGTTTTGAGGCTTGACGAGATGTAGATGTATGTACAGTGATATTATACTAAAATGTTCAATATGTCAGCAGTAAAGAGAAAGTGTCGACAATATTCAGTTGAATATTTGAAATTCGGTTTTGTACCTTCGGCCGTAAATGAACAATTACCAATGTGTTTGCTGTGCCAGCAAGTGTTTTCTAACGAAGCAATGAAACCGTCACGGCTTAACGAGCATTTTACCAAGAAACACTCAGATAAAGTTGGCAAAGATATTTCTTACTTCCAGGATTTAAAACAAAAATATTAAAGCCGCAACACTGTCACTAATATGTTTAAAAAAATGTATAATCACAATGATAAAGGTCTCATTGTATCTTACAAAATTGCACACATGATTGCGAAATGTGGTAAACTTTACAACATTGGAGAAAATTTAATTTTACCAGCTGTACGGGAGGTAATTAGCACAATGATAGAAAGAAATCCAAGTGACATCATTTCTTCTATTCCATTGAGCAATGATACTGTTTCAAGAAGAATAGATGAGACGGCAAGCGATGTTGAAAATGAGCTGTATACTGATTTGCAGTCTACTGAATTTTCACTACAGTTGGATGAAAGCGTCGTGCGTGATAACGAAGCTTTGCTGCTCGCATATGTGAGATACATAAAGAATGAAAATATCATAGAGGATATGTTATTTGCAAAACTACTGACAGCAGATACAAAAGGGTTATCAATCTTTGAAACCCGTGAAACATTTTTGTCGGGAAAAAAAAAATTATTTTTCCAATGTCATCGCATGTGCGACAGACCAGCTTTGGTTGGTCGTCATCGTGGGTTTCTGGCCTACTTAAAAAATGTGGCACCAGATGTTTTAACAATTCATTGTGTTATTCATCGACAACATTTAGTCGCCAAGCATCTTAATGAAAGACTCCACAAATCAATGAACTGTGTTATCAGTGTTATTAACAAAATTAAGGCGCATTCGTTGAACGATAGATTATTTCGTAAACTTTGTTGTGATAATGGTGAAGAGTTTGAACGTCTTCTCCTACACACGGAAGTACGATGGCTGTCCAAAGGTAACTGTTTAAAAAGATTATGGGCATTATTTGATACTGTTGTAGAGTTTTTGGATTCAATCAAAGAAGAATTTAGCATCGAAAGAGAAGTATTGCGAAACGACGTTGCCTATCTTTCAGATATGTTTGAAAAGTTAAATGAGGTTCTTCTTAAGCTACAAGGAAATGAGATCAGTCTGATTAAAGTGAAAGGAATTATCATGGGGTTCATCAACAAATTGACATTATATAAAAATAATCTTAGTCGCCGAGAACTTTCTCATTTTCCATGTTTACTGCAGTTAGGTGGGGACAGGCTTAAAGATTCAGATTTAGAGGTTTGTTGCAGTCATTTGGATGCTATTAAAAATGATATGAGCATAAGATTTAAAGACTTGCAAGAACTAATAATACCGGATTGAGTGATTAATCCGTTTGAATCAGACGTGGAACAAGTTATTCAACATTTACAAGAAGAATTAATTGAGCTACAAAATGACTTCGAGGCAAAAGCACGATTCAGTCACACACATTACGACAAATTTTGGATCCAGCAGAAGCTTGCGTATCCTGTTCTTTGGCGTGAAACTAAATTGCTAATTACAGCATTCCCAACGTCGTATTTGGTGGAGAAGGGGTTCAGTGCAGTAGTGTTGCTATACAAAAGCAACGAAACCGATTGCAGATTTGTAACAGGAGATTTGGACTTCTTTTAACAAACTTAGAACCAAATATTTCAAAACTGGCTGAGTCACGCCAAGAGCAAGGATTTCATTAAGCTTCATTAGTAAGTGAATTTTTATATAATTATATCATTATTATCAACTAAGTCACTTCCTGTTCAGCCACGCGCTCATCAGCAGACAGCGATTTTGATAGGATTTCGGTTCTTGCCTTCAGGGAAGTACCTAGGTTTTATTTTATTATTTTATTTAGTTTTTATGTGTCCTATCTAGCCTTCACTTTCTTTCCTTTGCTGACGAAGGCTTTGTGGCCGTAACGTAGACTATTTTCTTTGTCTTTTGTCCTCGTAAGACGAATCACCTTTTTTCGATTTTTTTTCAAACCCATCCATTGTATTATCAACTAATAATTTTTCAATTTTTTTCATGTTTAAAGTGGTTACATAAGAAAAGGCTTACATATTCATATTTGAAGATATATATGCAGTCATTTAAGCGTTATTAAAATGATATGACTATGATAGTTGTAAGAACTAATTTTATATCATTTGCTCCGCCAATTTGTAATTCAAGGATGATGAACATGTGGTGTATATAATTCCGTACTTAAACTAATATTTAATATTACTATGCTTTTATAAATGGGCTTTCTTTTTTTTTTATATTATAAGAAAAGATAACTCATTAACTGCATTGCTTTTTTAAAAGTATGGTGGAATATATGTATTTGTGTGTGTGTGTGTGTGTGTGTGCGTGCGCGCGCACGATAAAGAGCAAGGGGGTGTTAAAAGGGTGGGGGGCATTTTAAAATATTAGTTGTCAAAAGGGGGCGTTGCTACTATCAGGGTTGAGAAACACTGGTCTACAGTGTCTACGCCACATCTTTGTTATTTGGTGGAAGGAGAAAGTAACAAATGTCGAGGTGCTTTCACGTGCTGGCCTGCGGAGCATGTAAACACTGCTTAGACAGCGCAGACTGCGCTGGCTTGGTCATGTCATGAAAGCTATCTTCTACGTACAACAGGCAGATGGCAAAAAAAAAAAAAAAAAAACAGTTGAGCGACTGCATGAGGGCACTGGACATAAACTCAGCAACTTGGGAAGCCCAAGTTGACGATCACACCAAGTATTAAGGCTCTGTACGGCGCTACCTCACACTGGGAGAAAAGAAGCTATCACAGCAAGATGAAGAGAGGAGGAAACATCGAAAGAAACACAAGGAAAATAAGCAGCTGAGTGCTGTCACCTCAAGGACGCATTCCCATAGTCAGTTATGACTGAAGGGGCTATTATTATTATTATTATTATAAGATAGAACGTCATCTTTTATTTGAAGTGAAGTTAACATTTGGTAAAATAGATAGTTTTAATTTTCCACCGTGTCTTTGATATGATTAGAGAAAGCAGCGCGTCTGGCAGACATTAAAGTTACACTGTTAGGTTTGACTTATTGTAAATATTAGATACTATGAGACCTAAAAACAGACATGGTTATATTAAGATAGATCTAAAGTAAGCTCAATGTTGCTAAAGTAGGTCCCTGCATCTGTTAGTTTGCCTGCCGTTGATTTTCAGCCTCAAGTTTGTTTCTTGCTTTCGGTTTGATTAATTGCAGAATTGAGAACTCTGGATTGACAAAGAAATGTTATTATAACAGCAAATTTTGCTGGAAAAATTTCACAAGGATCATCTTATCACCCTTCGGTTTCCAAATAAAAATAGGCCACAACGAACGTATGCCAAGACTTCCTGTCCTGCGCCATCACATCAAAGGCTTTCCTTGTCTTTCTCATCATTTTTATTTCTAGCACACATTTTCTTATCCAAGTTTTTGTTTGTTGTCTTATGCTGCATTTGTTTCCATGGTGATTCCAATACAACCATGACCTTGAGGTGTTATAGACAGGTTTCATCAAATAATGTCTTATCGCTCGTCATCGTCTACTCATGTTCCACAGACACTTGTCTGGTTCTTGTCATCTCATGTTCCACTGACACTTGTCTGGTTCTTGTCATCTCATGTTCCACTGACACTTGTCTGGTTCTTGTCATCTCATGTTCCACTGACACTTGTCTGATTCTTGTCATCTCATGTTCCACTGACACTTGTCTGGTTCTTGGCATCTCAAGTTCCACTGACACTTGTCTGGTTCTTGTCATCAGTTCTACATTAGTCATCTTGTCATCAGTTCTACATTAGTCATCTTGTCATCAGTTCTACATTAGTCATCTTGTTATCAGTTCTACATTAGACATCTTGTCATCAGTTCTACATTAGTCATCTTGTCATCAGTCCTACATTAGTCACTTGTCATCAGTTCTACATTAGTCATCTTATCATCAGTTCTACATTAGTCATCTTGTCATCAGTTCTACATTAGTCATCTTGTCCTCAGTTCTACATTATTCATCTTGTCATCAGTTCTACATTAGTCATCTTGTCATCAGTTCTACATTAGTCATCTTGTCACACCACTTCAATCTTTCTATTCCACGCAAGCATCCATTTACGCCTGTCTGTAGCTTTTTGGTTGTTGTTTTATTGACTAGTACATATTGTTATGTTGACTAGTACATATTGTTATGTTGACTAGTACATATTGTTATGTTGACTAGTACATTTTGTTATGTTGAAGATTTTACAGCTTAAACTGTCTACACCAGCGGTTCCCAACCTGTGGTACGCGAACCCCTGGGGGTACGCGACAGGACGTTCAGGGGTACGCGAAAAAAATTGAGTAATGGCGGAAAAAAGATACATATGTCAACAGTGTAAAAGACAAGTCAAAAGTTGTGAAATTAATTCAACGCTATACTATACAACATGAATTGTGTGAGACAATCTCCACCGTTTTTCTTGCGCGCCACTGGCGTGCTGTCTGCTTGGACTGGCGTGTGTGAAAATCTATGGCGTTTCGTGTGACCACAATTCAATATTTTTACACAATAGTCTTCATTATGATGACTATGGGATTATAATTGTGGCGTTCAATATTTCATCAAAAATATGACTTGTTTGATCTTCCACACTATCTATGAACGTCTAATGTCCTGGAAGTAATAGTGTCGATTCTTGACCCAAATTTGACAAACGTGAGACAGTGTTTTTATATACAGTAGTTTTTGTCATTGTTTTAACTTAACTTAAAGTGATTAATTGTTCAATTCGTGTATTATCAGATATGGATCAGTGGTTGAAAACCGGCACAGTAAAAAAGCTGAAACATAATGTGGAATGTGATCAATCGCCAAGTACTTCTCAGGACACGCCTAAGACTTTGGTGCAGGATAGTGAAAAGACACGATCTTCAGTTTTACATAGAGCTAAACAGAGAAAATACAGTGACGAATACATGAAGTATGGGTTTTCGTTTATAGGAGATGAGGACTGTGCTAAGCCCCACTGTGTAGTGTGTCGGGAAGTATTATCCAATGGTAGCATGAAACCTTCGTTACTCTTGCGGCATTTACAAACAAAACACGCCAGTTATGAAAACAAGGAACGCAATTTTTTTCAGCGCCTATCGAAACAACAGAATGTGACTTGAAAGGGCTAAAATCATCTTTCGAGAAGTACTTTCCGAAACCTGAAAAAGAGAACTATTGGATTATAAATACCTTTGAAGAAGAATATTTCCAAGCAGCCACATTATCAATCAACGAAAAAGAGAAGTTGATTGAACTTTCGACTGATACTACTTTAATAGCTGAATTCGAAGGAAAATTCCTTATTAACTTTTGGGGAGACATCAGCAGAGAATAGGAACAGCTGACCGACAAGGCGCTTAAGTTTCTGTTGCCATTTACAAATACTGAGCTGGTGGAGAGGGCTTTCTCTTCTTATACCTTTATAAAAAATAAATACCGCAGTAAACTGAATGCAGGTCCAGAATTGAGACTGTATCTTACATCACTTGACCCTGATTTAAAAAAAACTATGTACCTCAAAACAAGCTCAAGGATCGCACTGAACATTTGTCATGGTCACGTGACATGTGTGTTATAAAAAGTGATTTCAACTTTTAACAATAACAACGTTTTTATTATTATTATCAATAAATTAAATGTGTTAATTTTTATTGTAACTTCTGATTTTTTAAATGTAAAAATATATGCATTGTTTGTTCACCTTTTTATTACATTGTTTTTTAATCCCGTGGTTGGCCCCTTTATTTCTGGTTATAATCTATAAATTTTGAATAACAGCAACTATATTAATTTCAAATATTTTGCTAATATTAGAGGTACAATTTATAGAAATGGGCTGCCAAGGGGTACGCAAGGGAAAAAAGGTTGGTAACCGCTGGTCTACAGGATGGTGTAACACGTCCAATGCCCAACTTTCCTTGCTTCTAACGACATACATGGTAGCTGGCAGTGTTACTATTCTTTGCTCCAATGTCCCCTCCCCCCATCCCACCCCTGTTTGCTATTTACTAAATAGTCCTCCGTATTCCAATGACAAGCTTCTCTTACACCCCTGGGTACGTAAACGCATTGGTTGAGAACCACTGGTTTATCCAATCAAATATGTAATACCAATAGAACATGGATGTACTCGAAGATAAACTAGAATGTAGTTGCCATAAATAATTGCGAGATTTTAATTAAACCGTTAAGCTCAAACTTAAAAAAAAAAAAGACGTCTGACGCGTTATAAAGAGTGTACGCTTTGATAATCGTTGACATGGAAACAGCAGCCATATTAAATTTTGATAACTTGTTTCAATTCATTAAATCTTTTTATCTCTCCAAATTTGTGTCTTATTTCCTACAGCTTTGATACGTAAAAGTGAAAAGCTGGTAGATCGTAACATTTTAAATGTTTGATGAATACATGAGCTCTATCATCTTTCAGCTCATCAGGCCTTCAACAAACGTATGCACAGTCCTCTTGTCACGTGTCAGTATGGAAGACGAGAGAAAGGAAGAGCAGAATGTCTGCGTGCCCAACTCTAAACCTTTTGAAAATATAGTTCGTTCGTTCGTTCGTTCGTTCATTAGCTCGATGACTTTATATGTCTTTATCAAGACATATTTTATTCTAGTACGTCCTTAGCTGTTCATCATTCAGTATCCTTCAGTCCTCCAATGAGCATAGACCCTTCAACAAACGTCTGCCAAGTTCTCCTATCATGTGTCATTAGTTCAAGGTCTCTAAACATTCTCGTCATTTCTGTTTCCTGTTCTTTTCTTCGTGTGTTTTTGGTTAACCTTGACCTCTCGTACTCTGGGCAGTCCAGAGTAAGAACTACCTTGTAATGCTATCAACAGGTTTCCTCAATGTCTATCATATCTTTTGCTCACGTTTTTCTTGTGATGTTTTCTTCCACTGGCACTTGCCTGGTTCTTGTCATCAGTTTCCCGTTAGTTCAATCCGTCAGTTCTACGCTAGCACCCACTTAGAAAACCTTGTACGGTAACTCCTTGCTTGTTGTTTTTCTTGTTCTCTATTGTTAAGCGATGAGCGTAGCGTGTGGACGTTTAGAATGTTCTATTAATTGAGCTCCACATGCTGGAGCGTGTCTTGATTGAATGTAGCGCCCATTGTAATGGTGATGACCTGACATTGTAAACATCGGTTACCTGAGCTTTTTGTTGTTGTTGAAGAATAGCACCGCGAGGACATGTTTAATTGGAAAAGGTATATCAATCAAAGTCTGTGGATTGGCAGCTGTACATAAATGTATAAATCCTAAATACTTCATCATCATCATTACTATCATCATAAAGCTGATCATCATCATGACGAAGCACATCATTACCGTCATCATCGTGAACCACATTATTATCGTCATCATCATCATCACGAACAACATCATTATCGTCATCATCATCACGAACAACATCATTATCGTCACCATCATCATCATTATCGTAAACCACATCATTATCGACATCATCGTGAACCACATTATTGTCGTCTTCATCATCATCTTCATCACGAACCACATCATTATCGTCATCATCGTGAACCACATTATGATCGTCTTCATTATCATCATCACGAACCACAACATTATCGTTCTCATCATCATCATAAGCAACAGCGTAATCATCATGAACCACATCATCATCATCATCATGAACCACATCATCATGATCATCACGAATCACATCATCATCATCGTCATAAACCACATCACCATCTCCATCATCAATCATGAACCACATCATTATCGTTATAATTATCATCGTGAACCAAATTATTATCATAATGAACCTCATCATCATCATCATGAGCCACATCATCATCATGAACCACATCATCATTATCATCATCATGAACCACGTCGTCATCATTATTATAAACTATATCATCATCATGTACTACATCATAATCTTTATCAAGAACCGCATCGTCCTTATTATGAATCACATCATCATCATTATCATCATCATAATCATATACCACTTCATCATCATCATGAACCACATCATCATCATTATCGTCGTCATCATCGCCATGAACCACATCTTTTCCGTTATCATCGTCATCAAGAACTACATTACAATTATAATAAGCCACATCATCATGAACCACATTATTATTATAAACCACTTCATCATCATCATCATGACCCACGCCATCATCATCATCGTGAACCACATCATTATTACTATCATCATTAACCACATCATTACCATAATCATGAAGTGCATCATCATCGTCTTGAACCACATCATCATCATGAACCACTGTGACCGCATTGCTTACTACACTACCATTTATACGTGTCATAATAAGAATAACAGACGTAAAGCAGATAAGGCGTTTTCGCACAAAACGCAGGGTCATTAAAGTTCAGTTGGCAGTCACGACGAAGAGAGACAAAGATAGTGCAGTCCCAGAAAATAATATTGAATGCGTGTTTTGAATGGAAAATGTTGTGAAGTGAGAGTTGCTATTTTGGTTTTTTTCAATTGTTTAGAGAGAGAGAGAGACGTGTGGAAAAAGTCGAAAAGCTGACAAAACGTGTGCAAATGTAGATAATTGTACCGTGTGAAAAAAAGAATGCATCGTGTGAAAATTGGCGAGAAAAAAGAAGAAATAGTATAAATAGGAGAGAAGGGCGAGAAAGGGCAGTGATTTCAGGATTTATGATTCCAATGATTCCATGATTTTGGAATTTTGAGGATTTTACAGATAGTGTTAAGTGAGCTTCGTCTTTGAGAATATCAAGACAAGTTTTTAAGTAAAGTTTGTATATTATTCTGTTGGGTATAAATTTTTCCTTGTGAATATATACATTTTCCTCGTGGATAAACAATCATCATTGTGAAATTCGCAGTGTTTGGCTAATGACATAAATAAACTCTGATTGAATTTTCTACAATTGCTGTATTACAGTTGGATCATTTGAAAACCATTATACGATATTGCTTATCACTAAACCTAAAGGGAAGAATGAACCTGGGAAGAAAAACATGAGCAAAAGTCAAGAATCTCCATCTCAGGGGGAAAGACTGTAGCACTTGAACAACAACAACATCAAAAGGATTAACTCCAATTGAAAATACAACCACTATAACAACTTGCACATTTAACTGCACGGGCACCATATCATCATTATCATCATGATCCATATCATCATATAATCAAGAAACACGTTGTCATCGTCACGAATCACATCATCGTTATCAGCATCAACACATTGTCATCATCACCATTAACCACATTATCATCATCATGAACCACATCATCATCATGAACCACATCATCATTATGAACCACATCATCATTATGAACCACATTATTGTTATCATGAACCACATTGTCATTATGAACCACACAATCATCATTATTATCATCTTCATGAACCACATCATCATCATGCAACACACCATCATTATCAACTTGAACCACATCATTATCATGAACCACATAATCATCATCACGAACCACATTATCATTATCATGAACCGTATCATCATCATTATGAACCACATCTTTACTATCATATTGAACCACATCATAATCATCATCATGATCCACAGCTTCATCTTCATGAACCATATCATTATCATCACGAACCACATCATCATCATCTCGAACCACATCATTATCGTGAACCACGTCATCATCATCATCATCATAAATCGAGGTTGATTTGTGTTACGTGTCTTTTTTATGTTAATGTTAATATGCAATAACAGGATGGTTCCTCTGGCCAAGATGACGTCTAGGGTAGCAAATCTCTTAGACACCGCAACCAGCCAACACCACTCAGAATTATTTGATCCACAACTGACGAAGTGGACAATATACAATTTATTTAAGACTGCACGCAGCTCCACATATAATAGTTCAGGCCAACATATAATGGCAGATAATATGCAGTAGACGAAATACCGTAGGCAGTCAGTTCATGTCAGAACCGCTGTCCTTTAGTTCTCAATATGATTTTTTATCTCTTCACCATAGACACTGAGCAATTACTTCTTGTCAATACAGATACATCTCACCACAGATCTTGATGTATTATTGATAACAGAACTCCATTTTTAAACACTTTAACAATCAGGATCTCAAACACGTACGTCCACTCGCCATGACACACAATCGTATAAGGCCCCGCACTTCTGCTCCTCTAGTTTCACTTGAGCAAGCCAAGCATATCAGCTTAACATCACCCACCTGTCTTTATCAGTGACCCGTATAAAATAAACAAACAGCCATGTTGAGCAAACCATAAAATAGGCACAATCGTTATGAATTTTAATCATTACAATTGGCTAAGAGGTATGGCGTCCTATCATCATCATCATGAACCATATCACCATCTTCACGAACCATCTCATCACCATGAACACATCATCGTCAGCATGAACCATATTATCATCATCACGAACCACATCATCATCATGAACCACATCATCTTCATGCACAACAAAACCATCCTCATCATGAACCATATCATCATCATCATCATGAACCATATCATCATCATCACCTTGAACCACATCATCATCATCACCTTGAACCACATCATCATCATTAGTATTATTATGTTCCTTTTCACACCTAACTGGTCATGGAGCAAGCACTAAAGTCTTCTTGCTAGACGTCTGCACTAAGTACTCTCATGCTCTTACAGAGGTGGTGTCTGAGGCCATGTGTTTAACATGATGAGGTTACCAGTCTTATCTTTAGCCACATATTAGTCGCTATGTACGAGATGTCCCAGAGTACAGTTGTCATATTCTTCCCTTGACTTGTCAGAGACCAAGATAACTAACTGGAGACTGCCTGAGAAACAAAAATATCAAGACATTATAGAATGGTTTTGTGTTTTTTTCATATGTAGTTTCTTGTAACATCATATTGTCCTGGCTTTTTGTGTGTGTTTTATATGTACTTTTTCTTGTAACATCATATTGTCCTGACATTTTGTGCTTGTTTTTTTTGTGTTTTTTTGTTTTGTTTTTGTTTTATCGATGACTGATATTTGTTCTACTCAAGGTGGCTACAGGTAAAGCATAGCTGGTCTAAGCCGCGGAGGGAGGATGCTCATGAGATTGTCTTAGTTCACGCCACAAACCGAGCTGTGAGCGAGTCACGGGCTCAGCAAGGTTAAAACGAGAAGTGTTTAGTCAGTCAGCAAACATTTGTGAGGTATAAGCGCAGCAGTCATTTCTTTCTCTATGATCTTCACCTCGTTTTAGTGAGGCGCGCACTTTTCACCCAAGGTTGTTTCGTTCAGTTTTATTTGGAAGTGCTTTTTTAAACAACATTTCTTATTATCACCTTGGATCTGAAAGTATATTCTAAAAGGTATTGTAACGTGAATAAACGTATCGCATTGTTAACGATTTTTAAAAGTTCCAATGCTGAAGGTTTTCAACATATATATGTGTGTCCTGAGTTCTGATATATTGTGTTATAGTTCGTAGGATATTTAATATTAATAATGATTAAAAAATCAAACGCTTTGTACATAGCGTTACAATAAGTGACAATCTGATCATCACAAATAGCCCTAATCAAGCTTTTTGTCACTTTTATCGTTTTACGTTCCAAGGGAGGCGGGTCTACTTGGGTTATGACTCCCACATCTCCTGGGGACTATTATTATTTATATTACTATTTTTTATTATTGTTATTATTATTTTTTTTATATATTTCTACATTGCTGGTTCATTGTAACGTTGAGAAGATGTGTCTTTTACTGGCTATTATTTCACATTTTATTTTTAAATAAGAGTTATGATTTGTTGTTGCGAGGCGCGCTAAATCTTGTTTTTAAATAAAAGTTTTGATTCGTTGTGGCGAGTAAGAGTTTTGATTCGTTGTGGCGAGTAAGAGTTTTGATTCGCTGTGGCGAGTAAGAGTTTTGATTCGTTTTGGCGAAATAAGCTGAGTTCAACCTAGACGCAAGGTCCATCAATTATACTATACCGCATTTTCAAATACGAAGAACCCTAAGGTCAGGCAATTTTCTTAAACTTAATATTATTGACCAGAGCAGATTATACCGTAAAAGAAACGAAAAACAATTAACGGGAGAAAGAAAAAAAAAACGCGTCTTAGGAATCCACTGTTATTATTGTTAGTAAATATTAATTATTAGGAATGGTTGTCACTTCGGTCAGAGTAAAATTCACCTCAACATCAAATATACTTTAATTAAGTTTAAACACATAATGCTAAGTGACCATTACTAGAACTGAGCTTAAAACAAAAGACTCGCTGACCTACTTCTTTGAAAAAACTCTTTCATTTACTGGACACATAATCATTCACCATCCGACGCCTATTCATTTAAATACGAAGAACAATGTAGCTTCGCAGTTTATTATTTCTTAGTATAAAACCCCTTGCCTTATTGGAGTTATTTGGACCATGTTTTACATTGTTCTAGTTATCATGTAAAATCGGGTCCGTCAGACGTCAATTTGAAAAAAAGTCTGAGGTTGTTGTTATCCCCATAGAGTTTGTCCAGGAGTTGTACATTGATGGTCATATGTGCTTTCTATTTTCTTCATATGTGTCGTAAATTTATTTTGAGAGAAATAGTCTTAGAAATACTGGTCCTGTTTAGAGTGGAGAATGATGGTGAAAGCTCAGTGATAAAAAGGGTAGAGAGTAAATAGTTGCTTCACAGATTGCTGGGGAGAGTAAGGACAGACTTATTTACGACAAATCGTTCCTCTCAATCTTTTCTTCACTCTCCTGGTCAAACAATTATTTGCCAGTTTTCCAGACACTCACCTGCGATCACACCGATTTGGGGCTTCAAACACACAGACGCACGTGGATACAAGCTATATTAAACTGATAGGGGAATTTGGGCTTTGGTATTCCAACACAGTAAATAAGTTTATGCTGTTTATTAACAAAAAATCAATCACAAACAATTATCAGGTGTTACAGTAAAAAAATATCATAAGTACAAAAAATACAAATAGCAAGGGGGGCGGGGGGAGGGGGTGAAGAAGATTGGTATCGACTAAACGATTCCCGCTTATTAGACAAAGATAAACCCAGTTCAAAGATAGATATTTATCAGGAACATAGGTAATGTAACCCAACAGTATATTTAATTACTCTGAAAGAGGTGTTACAATATTAAGTATAGGTGGTAGACCAAAATCCTCTTATTCCCAATTGTTCTTCCATTCACTAAGCAAATGAAAAAAGGGGGGTGTTTAAACAGAGTTTATAAAAAACTATCCCACTTAAAGGAACAAGGCAGGGTATGCAGAAAAATATATTACCCGGTAGGTAAGTTAACAAATGGTTTGCAAGAAATTAAATATCCTGTCTTTCATGCACGCTTGTGAGGGCCCACACTCATATATACTCACACACTTACCGATTGCAGCATCAGACAATCCATATAATTATATAAACAGCAATTACACTCTTGACATATGAAAATGTTTGGTACTTCGTTGTCCCGCCCCAGATGTAGCGAGGTTAGCTGATAGCAAATATTCCCACTTATCGCCGTACTTGAAGACTAAGAGTTCTTGTGTTTTATATATAAAAAGGAGTCTATGGGATGGCACTGACACAGTTCGACACAGGGGTGAAAATGAAGTGATCTCTTTAATTTTGCTGCTGGAGGTAAAATTCCTTCAAGGCGTGATGATAGCAACTGACAGGTAGGTTTTAAATCCAGTTAGGAAAAACTAGGCTCAGTCACAGTTCAGATAAATAGGTACTCTCGAAAAGTAGAGCAGTAAATAAAATATCGCTACTGGCACTGTTCATCTTCCACTTTATCTTACAGATTGTAATTTAATTTGATGGTTTATTTAAATGTTCTTGGGTAGGCTTTCTTTCATGTAATTATGATAGCTAGGCCGCATCGGACCGCCACAAGATTAAATTTAAAATGTTTTATCAATATATCTGGAAGTTTCAGAACCGAGTCTGGAAGAATCTGTATGATTGCTTTATTGCTGAGATTGCAAAGGTGATCATTCTATAGAAAAAGATATAAAAACCATGACAACATAATCATACCGCAAAAATCAAATAATATTCTAACGTGCGATAAATTTACCGTTAAGGCTATTATATGCACTCGCGTATTTAATTATGTATTGAAGAAATACTGCGCGAGTCAATGGTTAAAATACACACACATATATACTTACGTAAATTTATTAATTACAAATTCTTTCGCGACTTTAAAAGTTACTTTAACCTTTTAAGCATCTATTATTTTTGGAAATATTATAATAGATATATCATTAAATTTACCACTGGAACTTTTGGGATGAGTTTAATTTAATAGATTTAAATAAACACAAAATCCAGTGAAATAAAATGAAAGCACTAGACCACTGATCACTTTAACAAATATATTATACCGTGCACAGAAAAAGAAATCACTCCAATGTAGCCACCAATTCAGATGGAAATCTAGCAAAATTTCTACTATAGCTAGTGAATCTTAAATCTCTGGCGACCGAATGATAAAATGGCTTTCTTCGTGGTCTGTATATATCTAAGATTGAATGTAAGATGAGTGGGACGTGTTAAAATTTGAAACCTTTTCAGATCTCAGGAGGCTTTCGGGGATCTGACTGCCAGACTAAGGAGAGATGCCGCCCCTGGTCTTCCGTATCTCCGCTCGCTGCGTCCGCGTCGGCTTTCCCGTTCGCTCCCACTGCGATCGGTTTTGTGGTTAACACCGAGATGCGAAATACTGGCAAGAAACTTGCGTCGCTCGTTTCAGGGACCACTACAGCCTTTGATAGCGCCACCAGTCTTTCCTGAGATCCCTCAGTGCCTGTTTGATCGTGTGCCGCTACATTCTGTTTGTTTCTAGCAACGCCCCCACTGGGCCAAGTTAATGAAAATAACTGCATATGATTGCTCAAGAGATATCCGTGGGCGTGATTTAACCTCTCCTTAAATCAATGCGTTGACCAGAATTTACGGTAGATAAACTGTCCACATATTAATCAGCAAACGTGTTGACCATCTGCGTGGAAAGGTTTCATGCTAATGAGTCCAGGTGAAACATTCCCGTTTGACGAAAAGTTACCACAATATTCGGGGGCACTGATGTTATCCGAAGGGGTCGTTACAAAGGGTCGTACTATATCATCCAACACTTCAGGGTCATTCAGGGTCAGCTGAGTTCGTCTGTCACAATCGTTCCTTCTTTTGAGACATGAAAACATCTTTTCATGTTTGATTTATGTCAATGAAGCTGCCCTGATCGGTAGCTTTTGGATGATTGGTATCTTCAACTTCCTCCTCTTCCTCCGTAGTCCAGTTTCTACTCAGGAAACACTGACTAACAAAAAAAAACTTTTTTTTTCTTTCTCTAACATTTCTATGTTTTTCTGGTCAATTTTAATGCGCTGTTTTTAAATCTGCAAACCGTTTTTCTCTATCAGGTCGGGATCTCTAGAAATACGCAATTGAAGTTTTTTAACAACGCATACAGTATTACAACATCATTCGTACAAGAAGTATAACAGTTATGTAGGCTTGAATTTCTTTGCAGTCGACTTTCGTCGGTGAATGGCATGTGGTACATCGCGATGAAGCATCCAACAATAATCGGCAAGCATGGTCACACTCCACCGTCCTTGATAACGTGACTCCATTACGGCGATATCTTGATGGAATCGTTCTCCATGTTCATCGCTGACTTCGCCAAGGTTGTCAGGGAAAAAGTCAAGATGCGAATCGAGCAAATGGATTTTGAGGGACATGTTACAGCCCATAATTCTGTATGCATCTATGCACTGCTTAACAATATGCAACATAGTCGACAGATTTGTGATTTCCCAGAAAGTTATCGACGATCGATTTGAATGCCATCCATGCGCGAAGTTCACTACCATGTAACAAGTTCTCGAATTGTTTGTCTGCAATAACTTTCCTAATCTGAGGTCCTACAAAGATATCTTCCTTTATCTTTGCATCGCTAACTTGCGGAAACTTTTCTCGAAGATAAGTGAAAGCTTTGCTCGTTTTATCTAACGCTTTTACAAAACTCTTCATGAGCCCCAACTTTATATGTAACAGTGGTAAAATGAAGCTGTCTTTGTTAACTAATGGCTCGTGTATTACATTTTTATGCCCGAGCTGCATACGATTCCGGATAGGCCACACTTTTCTTGCATAATATTCCTGTCTGTTGCGGCTGTCCCATTCACATCGGAAGCAACAAAATTTAGTATACCCAGTCTGCATGCCCGTGAGAATTGCAATGACCTTTAGGTCTCCACAAATCCGCCATTGGTAGTCATTGTACTTTATTTTTTCCAAACGTATAGCCATATTGTCATAAGTTTCTTTCATATGAACAGAGTAGGCGACTGGAATTGATGAAAATAAATTTCTGTTATGCAATAACACGGCTTTTAGACTAGTCTTGGAAGAATCGATGAAAAATCGCCATTCGTTGACTATGTGCTCATGACCGTTTACATCTTTGCAATAGCAAATGTCATCATCCATCTCAAAGTATTGAACAAGTTCTCTGTGTCTATGACGAAATTTAGATATCGGAGTATTGGGCGCTAAAAGATTCCATTCTTTGAGTCGCGAACCGAGTAATTCCGCTTGTCCTTTGGTAAGAGCGAGATCACGTATTAGATCTGAAAGTTCTGAATGGTTAATTAAGTAAACACCATCATTCACCGGTATGTAATCTGAGTCAGAATTAGTTTCTAAAGCAGGTAAACTATCACTTTCTGATGGTTCATTCACGACCAACGGATATTGTTCTGGTGGTACTTGGATCGGACACGTGATTGGATCATGAGGCACTGATTTCGAAACCAATTCAATATTTGAATAAACCACAGACTTTCTAGTTTTAAAAGTGAAACCATGGATATTTGTCAAGCAGAAGTAACAATCAGTAGTGTGATTTGTATTTTCACGCCATATTACTGGCACTCCAAAAGGAATCGACTTATGCTTCGGCGATTTTCGTAACCAACCTGCCAATGTATTGAACAAACTGCATTTGGCTTCCAAGATTTATTTGCATCATCAACTTTCGAATCGAAATAAAGTTCATGTGCTTTCTTTAGTAATGATGTAAAGTTTTTCTGGTCAACACCATCGGTAAAATATCCGCACACGTAACAGAACAGATCAGCCGAATTTCTACAACTTCTAGAAGCCATATTTTGCTCAGAATTATTTCAAAATACAGTAACTATTCGAAAAATCGCGTAACATATGTCATGCATCTTTTAGCAGTATAAAAAGTAGAATTATGTTGCTTTTTATTAATTTTTAATAAGTTATATAGTAAAAATGAAACGGAGCAAATAACGGTTTCCCAAAAATATATTTATTCACAAATATCTTAAGAACCCGACGTGATAGAGATAAACGGATTTCAGATTTGAAATCAGCGCAAGAAACTGACCTAAGAACACTTATTCTTATATAAGAAAGAAAAATGTTGTTTGTCAGTGAAATCAGCCCCGACATTCTGTAATCCCGGAATGTATTTGACTTTGAAAGAATAAACGCTTAAAAGAAGGGCCCAACGCATGATCCTTGCGTTAAATTCTTTATTGGCACCAAGAAAGGCTAACGGAGCGTGGTCTGTTTGCACCGTAAAAGATGTACCATAGAGAAACTCATGATGGCGTCTGATACCGTCAATCAGAGCGAGACATTCTCTTTCGACTACGCTGTAGTTCCGTTCAGCTTTCTTTAATTTCCGACTGCCATAGGCAACTGGAAATAGCATTTTCGGGTTACTGTCATCGGCTTGAAGCAGTGTTGACCCGTCGCCCTGAACTGACGAGTCGACCCGCAGTACAAAAGGTTTCTTGAGGTCAAAATGGGGTATGCAGACAACTGTCCTTTCAAAGTGCTCTACGCGTTTTCGCACTTTTGATCCCAAATGACCTTATCAGGACAACCTTTCTTTGTGAGGTGAGGTCAGTCAGAGGTGCCGTCAGTCCGTTGAAGTTCTGGATGTATTTCTGATAGTATGCACATAGTGATAGGAACGACCGAGTGTCTTTCTTGGTTCGGGGCCTTTTCGCTGCAATTATTTTCTCCACGTTCTTCTTAATGGGCCAACTACAGCCGTGAGAAATAGTATGCCCCAGGAAGTCTAACATTTCTAACCCGATGAGACATTTGCTAGGTCTGGCTGTGAGACCAGTTTCCTGTAGTCTGGTGAGGAGCATAGCAATCGTAGCAATATGTTCGTCGTAGGTTTCCGATGCAATTAATATGTCATCCATGAAATTATGGATATGGGGACTTTGCAAAGGTTCTAGAAGCTTCCTCATAATCCTGGTGAACACTCCTGGTGCGTTATGAAATCCGAACGGCATCACATTAAATATGTAATGTCCTTCACTAGTGCTGAAAGCTAACAAAGGTTTAATTTCCTCCTTGACTGGTATTTGATAATAACCTTTACTGAGGTCAATCTTGGAGAAAATCTTTGCTTTGCTGAGCTTGGTGAACAACTCAGAAACAGTTTGGAGAGGTTCGGGCTGGAATTCCGTAATAGCGTTTAGCAGCCGGTAATCTATACACAGCCAAACTTCCTTATTGGGCTTCTGCAACAGCACTACACTCGAAATGTAAGGAGATGTAGACTCACTGATAATTCCTGCCTGACGCAGCTTGTCTATTTCTCCGCGAAGTGCATCAGCTTTAGCCTACGGTATGGGGTAAACTCTGGTTCGAACAGGGGTCTCGTTTGTTAATTTCATATTAAATTCGATGAGATTTGTTCGACCAGGTACATCCGTTAAGACTGCACTGTACTGTTTTAGTAGCGCCCTGGTTTCTGTTTGTTGTTCTGGTGAGAGATTGTCGCCGAACTTGATATCTTTAAATTATTCTGTGGGTTGTAATGGGTACTCCATGCAACCATCATCATCTTTCTCGTCTTTCGTTGCTATGGCGACAGCCAGGAGATGCTCGGAGGATGGCACCAGTCTTTCCAAATATTTCGTAAGCAGATTTATGTGGAAGACCTTCTCCTTTCCTTTGATGGAGATCTTGTAATTGGTACGTGAGATCTTTTTAAGGACGGTAAACGGCCCTTGCCATCCGATGCGCATTTTATTGCTTCCGGTTGGAAGTAGCAACAAAACTTTGTCCTGTGTTTGGAGCTCTCTGTCCTTTACAGCTTTATTGTATCTTTTATCATGCTTAGCGCGGGCTTTCGTAAGGTTGGTGTTAGCTAGATCCCATCCTAGCTTTAGCCTTTCCTTGAGCTCAGATACATACTTGCAGAGACGACTGTCTCGTCAGCCTTTTGGTCTGTCAGGGACTGAAGTAAGGCTTCTAGTGGCCCCTTAATAGGTCTGCCAAATAAAAGTGTAGCAGGCAGGAATCCCGTAGACGCTTGGCGTACTTCTCGGTAGGCGAATAAGGCAGCCGATATATACAGGTCCTAGTCTTCCGGTTTCTCCTGACCCAGCTTACGTAACATCCTGGTGAGGGTTCCCTTGACTCGTTCTACTAACCCACTTCCGGCCGGATTATACGGGCTTGCGTAGATCTGCTGGTTGCTCAGGATTGTTACGAACTTTTCCATCAACAGGCTACGGTATGGGGATTTATTGTCCGTCAAAACGTTTTGAGGGAAACCCATTCTTGTAAATATCTGCACGAGGGCTTCTGCGACATGCTAGGAATTCGTGCATGTTAGCCGTATAGCTTCGGCCCACATAGTGCAAGTGTCGACTAGGGTCAGGATGAACCTGTTTCTTCTTTTGGCCCTTTCCAGGGGTCCAATGATGTCGACTACAACCTGTTGAAATGGGGCCCCACTACTGGTATTTGCCCCATGGGTACTGGGGGTGTCAAGTGCTTGGGTGCTACCCGTTGGCACTGGGCGCAAGATTTCACATACCTGATAATGTCAGAGTTATTTCCTGGCCACCAATAGTGGGTTTTTAATCGCTGAATAGTGGCGTTTTGTCCCATATGTCCGCTAAAGGGAAGAGAGTGCCCCATTTCTAAGATCTGGCTTCTGTACTGCGTCGGTACTAGGAGCTGGTTATTCCCCGTGTCCGGGTTGCCCGTTCTACGATACAATACGCCATCCTTAGAAAAGATGTCTCCGTTGTGTCTGGGGTCTTTAGCCATGGGCAGTTTTCTAAAGCCGAGCTCCTGAGTAGGGTCCTTTTGTTGCGCCTGCTTCAGTTCATTCGGCAACATATTTGGCGCAGGCTCCTTCTTGGTTTGTCCTCTTGTAGTTACCGCTGCCACAATCGGCTCCTTAGGTCTCCCAATAAACACGTATCTACATCCCAGGATAACTGGGTAGATAGGATCATCCATAATGGCCGCTTTAATAACTCCTCTGACAAAGTCAGAGTGTATCTCTACCAGTGCGATAGGAAGCGTTCTGGGTGCATCACTCTTGAAAACTCCACTTAGTTGGACGGTTTCCTCTGTCTCCTGACCTGGTTTGACTAGGTGTCTGGCGACAATACAACTAAAACTTAATCCAGTGTCAAAGAGACAAGTAGTAGAGGTACCATTCAAAAGTACAGTTCCTCGCGTTGAGGGTCGGTCGCTCTCAGGTTGAGAATCACTGACATTGACTCTACACTGCGAGGCTCTATGCAGGCATCCGATGCGTTTTGGCCCGTCATGCTTGCCCTGATCAGACGTCCCTGGTGTAGGGGTCTTCCCTTTTCCTTGACCTTGGTGGCCGCGCTGCCACGTAGGCTTGGTGGGTTGATCAGAATTGTTGTTTGGGGGAAATCGGGTTTTGTAGAATTTCGATTTTTCCTTTGGATTTCTCTGGGTATTATTTTCTCGTTGGTTATAATTCTGAGAAGAATTTGAGGAATAGGATGACTACTCTAGATTTTGTTTCCGAGATGGCTCATCTGTGGGTTTACGTTTAGTGCTGGGAAGTTCGGCCATTGCATTGGTATAGCGTTCTGCCTTATTGAGGATGTCCTCAATCCTGTGCAGCCAAAAATCTACGGGTTTCGTTTGACAAAGTTGATTTTATCTGTTCTACAAGAACAAGTTCAAGTAGTCACTCATATGTAAGAGGTAGGTCAGATAATTCAATGCACTTTGTCAAATAGCCCGTGAGACGTGAAGAGAACTGCGGAAATGTTTCCGTGCTCTCTTTCCGACTGTTTCTGAACATTTGCAGAAATTTTCGGGCGGTCATCTCAAACCGCTCTAGCAAGGCCTTTTTCAGCATGTCGTAATCATGTTGGTCGGTTCCCAGCTTTGTGTACACGTCATACGCATTACCTTTCAACGCAGTTGAGAGTTTAAGTGCCCAACGGGAACTCTCTAACCCATACAGATTTGCGAGCCTCTCAAATGTCTCTAGGAAGGTGTCAATTTTTTCATTGGGGCTAGGAAAAGACTCTAAAGCAAAAGACATCGCAGTTAATTGGGCAGATTGAGTGCTGGAGAGATCCATTGACTGAGACTGGGGCGAAGACGGCTCTCCGTTATTCGAAGTAGAGGCGCCCCGACTCTCTAGAGCCTTAAGCGCCAGTTCGTGCTGTCTTTCCTTGTCTCTTTCCTCACGTTGTCTCTCCTTCTCTCTTTCCCTGCGGGCTTCCATCTCTGCCTCAATTTTCGTGTGTTCCAATAGGCGTTCTTCCGCTTCTTTCCTATCTGTTCTCTCCTGTGCTTCTCTCCTCTTTGCTCTCTCTTTCTCTTCCTTCCTCTCAGCTTCTGCTCTTTGTTTCTCTTCCTTCCTCTCTGCTTCTGCTCTTTGTTGCTCCGCATCATATATTTCCAGTTCCTGGTTGACAAACGCGTTTGCAGCTTCTGCGTCTAATCCTGCCTCTTTCGCTTCTAGCCTCAGGATGGATCTCATCTTTATCCTCTCTGCCATTGTCAAAGAATACGATGTAGTATGACTAGAGAATAGTAAGAAAGAACAAGAAGGGTAAAAAACTCAAAGCCGCCACGAGAAAAAAAACACAGATTATAAATTTACTTGTGTTACCTCCTACTTCAAATGTGCAAACTTATCGCTGCTATTATTGTCACTTAAGACTCTTAACGCAAGCGACTATGCCACGTTAAAATGGTAAGTTACACTAGAAAAGAATCTACTTTTACTAACAGTAGAGAACGATTTATATTAAAACAATTTAAAAGGAAAAAATTTTAATTCTCCGTCACAAAACTCCGCCCATGAAGTCAGTTTATGAGAAGAGACGTGTTAACTAGACTTAAAGAAGTCATTACAAGGTGCCTTTAGCTAAGCTCAACTCTTTTTAACTTCAAAAACCCTTTAGTGACTGTAAAAAACAGTCACGCAATCCCAGCAAATCTTATAAAGAAAAAATTTAATTTTTCCCTGCCAGAGGATAATTTTGCTAACCGACTTTATGATTATCCGTACTTTCTACTGCTGTGGAAAGAAAACAACCTGTAAATATGCTGTGTGTACGACCCAAATACTAAAAGGCGTTGTCTAGGGGAGTAATTAATTAATTATTTATTTCCCTAATTCACAAAGACATATCATTCACACTTTATCTAGATAGACACAGACTTAATCAGCCTCAAAAATATCTTAATCCCGGCGAGCCAGAAAATATTGTCGTAAATTTATTTTGAGAGAAAGAGTCTTAGAAATAGTGTTCCGGTTTAGAGTGGAGAATGTCGGTGAAAGCTCAGTGATAAAAAGGGTAGAGAGTAAATAGTTGCTTCCCAGAGTGCTGGGGAGAGTAAGGACAGACTTATTTATGACAAATCGTTCCTCTCAATCTTTTCTTCACTCTCCTGGTCAAACAATTATTTGCCAGTTTTCCAGACACTCACCTGCGATCACACCAATTTGGTGCTTCAAACACATAGACGCACGTGGATACAAACTATATTAAACAGATAAGGGAATTTGGGCTTTGGTATTCCAACACAGTAAATACGTTTATGCTGTTTATTAACATTAAATCAATCACAAACAATTATCAGATGTTACAGTAAAAAAATATTATAAGTACAAAAAATACAAATAGCAAGGTGGGGGGATGGGGGGGGTTGAGTGGGTGAAGATGATTGGTATCGACTAAGCCCTTCCCGCTTATTAGACAAAGATAAACTCAGTCCAAAGATAGATATTTATCAGGAACATAGGTAATGTAACCCAACAGTGTATTTAATTACTCTGTAAAAGGTGTTACAATATTAAGCATGGGTGGTAGACAAGAATCCTGTTATTCCCAATTGTTCTTCTCTTTACTAAGCAAATGAAAAGGATGGGGGGGGGGGTTAAACAGAGTTTATCAAAACTATCCCACTTAAAGGAACAAGGCAGGGTATACAGAAAAATGTATTACCCGGTAGGTAAGTTAACAAATGGTTTGCAAGAAATTAAATATCCTGTCTTTCATGCACGCTTGTGAGGACCCACACTCATATATACTCACACACACTTACTGATTGCAGCATCAGACAATCCATAGAATTATATAAACAGCAATTACACTCTTGGCATATGAAAATGTCTGGTTTTTCGTTGTCCCGCCCCAGATGTAGCGAGGTTAGCTGATAGCAAATATTCCCACTTATCGCCGGACTTGAATACTAAGAGTCCTTGTGTTTTATTATATAAAAAGGAGTCTATGGGATGGCACTGACACAGTTCGACACAGGGGTGAAAATGAAGTGGTCTCTTTAATTTCGCTGCTGGAGGTAAAATTCCTTCAAGGCGTGATGATAGCAACTGACCGGTAGGTTTTAAATCCAGTTAGGAAAAACTAGGCTCAGTCACAGTTCAGGTAAATAGGTACTCGCTCACAGTAGAGTAGTAAATAAAATATCGCTACTGGCACTGTTCATCTTCCACTTTATCTTACAGATTGTAATTTAATTTGATGGTTTATTTAAATGTTCTTGGGTAGGCGTTCTTTCGTGTAATTATGATAGCTAGGCCGCATCGGACCGCCACAAGATTAAATTTAAAATGTTTCATCAATATATCTGGAAGTTTCAGAACCGAGTCTAGAAGACTCTGTAGGATTGCTTTATTGCTGAGATTGCAAAGGTGATCATTCTATAGAAAAAGATATAAAAACCATGACAACATAATCATACCGCAAACATCAAATAATATTCTAACGTGCGATAAATTTACCGTTAAGACTATTATATACACTCGCGTATTTAATTATGTATTGAAGAAACACTGCGCGAGTCAACGGTTAAAATACACATCTATATATATATATATAGGATTTAACTAAATTTATTAATTACAAATTCTTTCGCGACTTTAAAAGTTACTTTAACATTTAAGCATCTATTATTTTTGGAAATATTACAATAGATATATCATTAAATTTACCACTGGAACTTTTGGGATGAGTTTAATTTAATAGATTTAAATAAACACAAAATCCAGTGAAATAAAATGAAAGCCCTAGACCACTGATCACTTTAACAAATATATTATACCGTGCACAGAAAAAGAAATCACTCCAATGTAGCCACCAATTCAGATGGAAATCTAGCAGAATTTCTATTATAGCTAGTTTTTTTTTTTTTCGTACGCCCGCTAATACTCGAGGCGAAATCTCAGGTTATTATTAATGTCTAACCTGACATTGATTTTACGTGAGTATCCCTTTTTTCTTGTACAGAGACAGGTGTCCCTCGCCATTCAGGCAGATACTCGCCGATTTCGGAGTTACTCATTAGAGCTGGGTCGGCTCAGGAGCCGCCAATCCCTGGTCGACGACACTCCTTCAAATGTGGTCGCCAGGTCTCGAGTTAATCCAGTCCAAATCCCGGTCGACGAAAAATCCTCAAATGCCGTCGCCCGGGTTTGATCCTGAATCACCCGGTTGCCAGAGCGGTGTTGTAACCACTACGCTAGCGCGGCTCCCACTATAGCTAGTGAATCTTAAATCTCTGGCGACCGAATGATAAAATGGCTTTCTTCGTGGTCTGTATATATCTAAGATTGAATGTAAGATGAGTGGGACGTGTTAAAATTTGACACCTTTTTAGATCTCAGGAGGCTTTCGGGGATCTGACCGCCAGACTAAAGAGAGATGCCGCCCCTGGTCTTCCGTATCTCCGCTCGCTGCGTCCGCGTCGGCTTTCCCGTTCGCTCCCACTGCGATCGATTTTGTGGTTAACACCGAGATGCGAAATACCGGCAAGAAACTTGCGTCGCTCGTTTCAGGGACCACTACTGCCGTTGATAGCGCCGCTAGTCTTTCCTGAGATCCCTCAGTGTCTGTTTGATCATGTGCCTCTACTTTCTGTTTGATTCTGGCACGGTCTTCACTGGGCCAAGTTAATGAAAATAACTGCATATGATTGCTCAAGAGATATCCGTGGGCGTGATTTTACCTCTCCTTAAATCAATGCGATGACCAGAATGGACGGTAGATAAACTGTCCACATATTAATCAGCAAACGTGTTGACCATCTGCGTGGAAAGGTTTCATGCTAATGAGTCCAGGTGAAACATTCCCGTTTGACGAAAAGTTACCACAATATTCGGGGGCACTGATGTTATCCGAAGGGGTCGTTACAAAGGGTCGTACTATATCATCCAACACTTCAGGGTCATTCAGGGTCAGCTGAGTTCGTCTGTCACAATATGTCGGAATCTTAGGCTGTAGATGTGCCAATTAAATGAATTGCGTTTCTTCAAACAGTTTTGTTTGTTTCAGATCTAGTAATAACCTACTTTCTTCTCTCAGCTTTAAATTAGATTCTTTAATGTATCTAAATATATTTTATTCAAAGATTATTGTTACTGTCATCACGACCACGCCGAACAACTTACATTCTGCTATGACTCGAAATAATTAAATAAGTAAGGAAAAACAAAACACGATTTAAGGATCAAGTTTTAATATTGTTTCCAAATGCACTAAAAAAAAGAAGAAAGACACAAATATACATATTCTATTGTGTCGAAAAAACAACAGGATGACCATTTGTCATTAATCAGAAATTCATCATATCGGCCACACATTTTTAAGGTTTTTTTTAATTAAAGATGTGCAGTGAAAAAGACGTGCACGCCATCATTGAAGGAAGACGCTGGAACTAGGCTGGCCATGTCCTCAGAAGGGACCCTGACGTCATCACAAGAACAAGGTTGGCCATGATCTCAGAAGAGACCCTGACGTCATCACAAGAACAAGGTTGGCCATGATCTCAGAAGAGACCCTGACGTCATCACCAGAACTGGGTTGGCCATGACCTCAGAAGGGACCCTGACGTCATCACCAGAACTAGGTTAAGCATGCCCTCAAAAGGGACCCTGACGTCATCACCAGAACTGGGTTAACCATGTCATCAGAAGGGACAGTGACGTCATCACCAGAACTGGGTTGGCCATGACCTCAGAAGGGACCCTGACGTCATCACCAGAACTGGGTTTACCACGTCCTCAGAAGAGACCCTGACGTCATCACCAGAACTGCTATACTATGGACCCCAGAAGGACGGCAAAAGAGAGGCAGACCAAAGACAGCCTGATAGAGAACAGTGGAGACAGAGATGCAAAGCATGAACCAGAGTTGGGGCACGGCACGAAGGATGGCCAACAACCGAGCAGAATAGGGACAGTTTGTTGCTGCCCTACATGATGCCACTAGGCGTGATGGCCACGGACTGCTTTGACAGGGGCTATAGATATAAGAAGAAGAAGAAAGATATGTCGAATTGTACATTTTAATTGAGGCTGTACGTTCTATTGTATATGGTTTAGAGGAACTGTGAGGATCTACCATAGAACCAGTCATCTCTCTAAAGATCTATCTTGATCAACTCATGTCCGTTTTCAAAACAATAGGACTTTAAGAGACCAGAGACCACAACTGGACCGCAGTCCTCAATGACAAAGAAGGCATTTAGAGAGTGTAACTGAAAACATAGGTTATATGAAGGCGAACGGTGGAAATAAAAAAAAGAATTGCCGTAAAAACGATCCCAAATTCATTATTGACGTGCGAACTGTAACGCTTTCAGTCCTCAGAACTGTGCTCAGTTTTTTTCTTAACCGATTATTGTGATTGAAAAAAAAGCCATAGATATAGTTCTGATAAAAACAATTGATTAGTTAACAACTGGAAACGGAAGAAAAAAAATTCATGGATTGATAATTGGATTGGGAGGTAAATGATTGAATCTAATTTTAGATCTGTTATGCTGCAAATGATGCAATACATTTAATTTATTTTGGATGCAGAACGTTGGACATTTCTGGTACTGCCCGAGGGCAAACGGAAGTAGAAACGGTCACGCTTCCCTAACGTCTTTATAGGGAGTCGGTAATCAGGGTTCATTTTCGATACAAGACAACAGGAAGCTGAGACGCTTGGGAGTCATGACCCAAGTGGGCCCGCCCCCCCTTAGGGTGTAAAGGAGTAATCGGGCCAAAACACTTGTCGGATGAGGGGACTTCTTCTGATGATCAGATTGCTTCCTGTTGTATCGCTCTGTAAAGAGTTTCCTATCACGTTGTCCATGGGCCATGATCACAGTCCACCGCTGTTTGGATGGGCGTTTATTTGTTATTTTAATTGCGTCAAATTTCACAACAGAGTTTGTTTATTAATGGATAGATTCATTTGTGTCTCTTGTCCCATTGTAAACACGTCGTTATTTTCTTTGTTCCTTGTCCTGGTATATATGAATTACCTATTTGAATTTACCCCACCAGAAACGTGGATGGAACGGTAGATCAATCTGTTGCGAATATGGTGGCCTACGCCTGGAGGCACAACACCTAACTGGACTTGATTTAATAGCTAAAAAAGTAGATGTATGTGTGAACGACAGGCTGGATAAATATACTGTTTTATGACTACTGTTAAGTCTGATGCAATAAAGGGAGAAAAATTTAGCAAAACACACACACACACACACACACACACACATATATATATATATATATATATATATATATATATATATATGTGTGTGATGGGGCCATAAAAACACACCAGAGGCCCCCTCAAGTTCATGTCATATTTATGTGTGTCATAACCCTCCACTCCCAAAGGAGCATAGGCCTTCAACAAACACATGCCAAGTCCTCCTGTCACGTGCCATCATCTCAAGTTCTTTCCATGTTCTCCTCATCATTTTCACCTCTGTTTCCAACTCTCTTCTCCATGTACTTCTTGGTCTTCCTCTGCCTCTCTTGCCCTGGGGGTTCCAGAACAAGGACTGTCTTGTAATGCTATCAACAGGTTTCCTCAGTGTGTGTCCTATCCATCGCCATCGTCTTCTTCTCATTTCTTGTTCCACTGGCACTTGTCTAGTTCTTGTCATCAGTTCCACGTTGGTAACCTTGTCATACCATTTTAATCCCTCTATTCTACGCAAGCACCCATTTATGAAAGTCTGTAGCTTTTTGGTTGTTGTCTTTGTTGTTCTCCATGTCTCAGAGCCATACAATAGGACTGACTTCACATTTGAGTTGAAGATTCTTATTTTCGTGTTGGATCATTTATGTGTTTAACGCCCATATATTTTCGATGTGCGGGCTCCAACGCCAGCCCACGTGACTACGCGAGGGCCACAATAAAGCCCCAGCCCACGTGACTGCTCGAGCCCTCATCGCTGGCGTGTGAAAAGTCTAACGCAGTAAAAGTGGTCAATTTGGTGAGATTCACAGTAGAGGCAAGATGTGAGACGGCGAAAAACGTTTTTGAAAGAGCGGTCCAGATGAGAGAAACGAAGTTATGCGCGCCCTGTGTGGGTAGAAGATGAACAAAGACATAAAACGTGAGTTTGATTTTAAAGCAGATTAGCATTAGTGTACTGTAGCTTTAGAATTATATTCAGCGTGAGACTGTTCTAATGTTTGAGAAAATAGATAGATGTGTTTCCAAAGGAGATTTCTTCCAGGACATTAGATTTAGTTTTAAAGTTATAGATGAGTAAAGATAATGTGTGGATAGGTTTTGTTAGTCGTGTTAAGTCCAGGTTGCGGCAGTAAGGATATAGTAGGAACATATTCCATTCATGAGACCGGGCAGAAAGTCGAATATAGTAGGAACCTATTTCATACATGGAACTAGAAAGAGATTATATCAGGGACTGAAATTTAGATAATATTTGCTAGTACCAAGATGGCAGCCAGGGCCACGTGTTAAATGTGCATAATGATGACGCATGTGAGCGACAATAACATTTTTAGTTACCACGTGCTATACGCCCTATGATGTTAAGCTATTTATTATTTGAGAGCACAGTGGGATTATTATAACGTTTGCTAATTTTGTTACGTCAAGAGTAATTTTATTCTTTGATGTAAGGGTAATTTAGTGCATTTCACGATAATTGTTTTATTGTGTCAGTCGACGTTAGTTACACCTGGTTGTGCACAGTACATAGTTTTCGTGTTAAATTTCCTTTAGGTGGTGTATTTAGTTCTAGTTATTAAAATGTTTTGTAAATATGTTTGTAAGGAGTTGATCCTATGAAAAGGGCAGTAATTCTGAATATGTTTTTGGGCATGAGTTACAGTGCTTGTGCGCTCGATTAAGCTGAGGCTTGTTTAACTTTATAATAGAAATATCTCCTTCTATTTTTGAGTGACAGAGTACAGAAAAGCGTGTGAACGCTGTTTAATCTCAAATGTTGAGATGTATTTATTCTGTACTGTTTTGAGCGATGTGAATAGCTCGCAGCTAGGCTGCATGTATTATTGAGAGCGGTGTTCTAAACAGCCGAGTCTCATGATGGGTTTTTTTGGCGGGACTAGTGTGTGATCCCGTAGGGGGAGTTGTGTTTTGGGCGTGGACCGTGTAGGTCGAGTCCCAGTGGTTTTTGGATAGTGTATGCCTACGTAGGGCGTAAGAAAATGTGGACTTATATATTTCACTGTGTGTTTTTCGATAGTATGCCTGTACAGCGCTAAAGATGAGGCCATTATTTGTGTAGGCCATTATTTCCTTAGAGAGGATAATTTTTGATATGTGAAGACATGTTGATTGTGAGATTATTGCAAACTGCCGAGTGTGCAGTATTATAGCGCAGAGATGAGTCGTGAGGACTTTAGGCCATTATTTACGTGAACTGCTGTGTGCAGTATTATAGCGCAGAAGTGAGTCATAAGGACTTTAGGCCATTATTAATGTTAACTGCTGTGTGCAGTATTATAGCGCAGAGATGAGTCGTGAGGACTTTAGGCCATAATTTATGTTAACTGATGTGTGCAGTATTATATCGCAGAGATGAGTCGTGAGGACTTTAGGCCATTATTAATGTTAACTGCTGTGTGCAGTATTATAGTGCAGAGATGAGTCGTGAGGACTTTAGGCCATAATTTATGTTAACTGCTGTGTGCAGTATTATAGCGCAGAAGTGAGTCGTGAGGACTTTAGGCCATAATTTATGTTAACTGCTGTGTGCAGTATTATAGTCGCGCTGAGATGAGTGAAGGCGAGATTATTGCAGACTGCCGGGGGTGCAGTCTTGTAAGAAATTGCTAGTAGGATTCATTATATCTTATAGCGCAGAAGAGTATCTTGGATGATGCTGGGAAGTGGAGTAGCTGAGAAGTGGAGTATTGTATTGCTATGACTTGTAATTTGACTATATGTGTGTATTAAATGTTAACGTGTGGTGATGTGAATAAACTGTTATTAACTGTCGCCTGCTGTTACACCATTCCATGACTCGTGGTGTACGTTACTGTGAGTGACTGTTCCAAATACACACTCACTTCGTCACCTCACTTATCTTATCAACATCACAACATTGTGTACCACTAACTTTGTAGTATCAGTTAACAGTTGTAGTATCAGTGGTGTGCTAGTCTTGTAGGAACTGATACCAGACACATTCGCGTTACAAGAGTTTCTCTAACTTGAGAGATTATTTAACAGACGGAAGGATAATATCGTTATCGATACAGTCCACATATCTGTATCATTTGGTGGACTTGTTTTTTGGGTTCTGACACCCGCAACATTCGTTTTGAGAGTACTTCGTGCGTGGCCTGAATCTCCTGTGCTTCGAACCGTGACCTAGTTTGTTGTCTGCCTGTGTGGCGCATTTGGAAAACGCCTTATTCGTGCTAATAATCAGCTTTATACCGGTTTCAATTGACGTCCTGTGTCGTGCCAGTGGAAAACTACAACGTCTGTAGTCTGCATTTGCTATCAGATGTGCAGCGAAATTATCAAGAAGCGAGCCAGCAGTTTATGAGGTGATCCAACGTCTGAAGAATAGCGTGTACAAGATCGAGTGTATGTGCAGTTGTACCAGTCATTTTGCAAGTATATCTCAGGTCAAGAGAGGGTTTGCTGTGTTCCTGTTACGATCATCATGTGCTCCTATGCAGTATTCGAGCACATACCTTACTGAAACGAGGACCTGAAGGGAAGAGTCTAGTTCCAGTACCTTTTTTTCAGTAGACTGTTTTAGCGTCAGAATTATGTGATATTTAAGGTCTTGGCGGAAGGGAATGGAATATTGACAGATAAGTGATTTTTTGTTCTGTAAGGTGTGTCATTTCACGCATGTCCTCAGGCCTTCTGAATTCTATGCATTTTTTTAAATTCTGTTATTGTTGTTGTTTATGTCTATAGTGACATATAAGTAGAATTTAATGCATAAGTAATTTATGGCTATTAACATGTGTTGACGACCATAATATGGATATGACCATATGAAGGTTCTTTGAACAGAAATTCATCTGACAGTAATTAGGAAAAGTTGCAATTTATTGTATGGTTATTTAGCTGTCAGGAGTAGAAGGTTCATTGATACATATACAGTGATCTCAAGAAATAAGTCACTATGGATGATGACGAAATGGATCCTGATAATATGTGGCCTTTATTGGAATATTTATTTCAAGAAGGTGAACATTTTGAGAAATTACAGGGACCAGAACTGGAAGCACACGTGATAGTCAGATTTATGGTCAGTGCGTCGAGAGCACTAAGAGATTTTGCTGAGGATAGATTTCAGTCCATCCCTCACTTAAGAATGGCTAGGAATTTAGCAAGGTTGCTGCTGCTCGACCTTCGTGTATTTGTGTATAAGAATATTCATGTTGAACACGACAATATATTGAAGGGTATACACAATATAATTCATTGTGACATTTCTGACAATCAGGAAAAGAAATTAGAAGATGAGAAAGTAAGAGTCAACAGACAGGAAAGAAAAAATTGCTTAAAGGGTAAAGCTGAAGAGAGTAAACTTAAGGAAAAATTAGCTAAACTTACAAGTGATTTAAATAGATCAAACCTGGAACTTGCTAGAGTACAAGCAAGTTTGGATTCTTCACTATTGAAGGTTAAAGAGTTGGAGGTCCAGATAAAAGTTAAGCATGTTGAGGTGGAAAACCTTACACACGAGATCCAACGAAAGAAAAGACATGTATGGAAAATTAAAAGCGAAAACCAATGAGCGAGAAAGATTATACATAGAAATGATACATGATGAATGTTTTGATAAACTTGAAGAGAAGAATACTGTATTTCCAAGGGAAGTCGATGAGCTAGCGAATAATAATAATGGTGAGAATGAAACACAGTCAATAAAGGTAAATAAAGAGCAGGATGGAAAAGAGACATTGGTAGAGTTGACGGCTGAGAAAGAGAAGGTTGCTAAGATTGAGAAATTGCTAGCAGAAGAAGGTTGCAGAGTTTTGGCTCTTAATGATTTAAATAAGAAACTTAGTCAAGAGATCTCACATAGAAATGGTGAAATTGCGGAAGCAAGGAAAAGAGTAGATGGCCTTCTTGACATTGTTTTGAATACAAAAATGTCGTCTTCTGTCAATGTTGACAGTGATAGACAGAAAGTTGCGAAAAGTCAGCCCCATACACTTTTTGCTCATAGAGAGGCCATACATGGTAAACATAGATCTTTTCGTGGGAGATACAACTTTTCCAGTGCTAGTGGTACTAGTGACTCTATTAATAATTCTTGGCGTCAGGCTAATAAAGATTCTTGTGTTTCAGCCAGTTCTTTTAATTACGAAGAGAAATGTAAGAAATTGCAAGTTAAGGCTCCTAAAATCAATCACGTGTTTACTGTTGCAGATTGTGATAAACTTGTAACAGGGAATAAACATAGTACTATTTTTTCCAGGAATGAAACCCACTATGGGCAGGAAAATAAACATTCTAAAGGTCCAGTTACTTGTCAAACTCAGCACAGCCAGTTTGACGGGATTGGTAAACATATTCCCATAGGTGAAAAGAAGAACAGTGATAGTAAGAGATATAATCACAAGATTAGACAGTACCAAGGGAGTTTATCAAGTGATAATTTTGATTCTCCAAGGAATTGTAAACAATTTAGCGGATTTCAACATTTTGATCCGAAGAATTCTGTAAGTTATAGTAGAAATAACAGTAAGAAAATTTATCAATCTAGTGATGATTTTGCTACTAGAATGCAAGTCCTGTCTAGTGGACATTTTTGTCAAAGAAGATATGTTAATAACAACAATGCTAACTTGGGTTATAGACATAACATTTGTCATAATAGAGGAATTGACAATAATATAAAGAGAGATAATAGCTCTTCACATGTTTCTCTACATCACCAGAGTAACTTGGCTCAGCAAAAGACTAGAGTCATTGTTTGTAAACAAAGCAACTGTAGTTATAAATATTTTCATCATGTAACAAATAATAAGCGCAAGTATGCTAACTTTGCTCAACATGAGCCCAGAGGCAGTTGTAATAGAGATAAACAAGGTAACAAAAACAGTGGTGTTTTAAATACTATATCTGTGTGTAGGCCATTATTCCCTTAGAGAGGATAATGTTGTTCATCACGAGAAAGTGTCTCGGTGTGGTGAATGTAACATTTTGTTTCAGCCTACGGCAGTGTTGACATAGGGTTCCGGTCAAGTTGTCCTCTAGTCTTCTGTGATGTCTAGATGTGATAAAAGAAGAGCTGAGGGCATTGTGAGAAGACCATTACTTTACACGGACCAAAGTACTGGGTAAGTGTCATTTTGACTTCTACGTTTTTTCTCATTAGATTTCACCATTCATTAAAATGGAAATTTTCATTCATATATTTTGACAGAAGCAACTTTACGATAACAGTCAAGGCTCATGTGACATATTAACGGTGAGCAAATTAGGTCAACTTTGGGTCCGTGTGTTCGTTCAAGCGTAACCTTTTCAGCGTCTCATTAAACATCTGATGTTTTGCTTGCTCAGGGTCAGGACATGTTGACAGGAAAGCGAGAGATTTCCATCTGATTTTTTTTATTTATGTAAACAGTAAATATTTTCTTTTGTATTTGTTAGTATAATAAATGATATGTTCTTGATTTGCAATAACATGTAATTTCGTTTGGAATATTTAATGCATCATTTGATTGCCATGATTTTGTGTCTCTATTGTTAGTTATATTCCATTGTTGAACTTGCAGTTGTTTGTTTTGTTTTGTTTTTGTAACAGTTTTGTTAGGATAACTTTTTGTACATGTTGAGTTTGCCAGCCCTATGCACAAAACTCATTAGTTGTAATGGTGCAATAATTACTTTTAGATAATTCACGAGCACTTGAATTTTTTCTCATGTGTTTTATGTGATGTATATTTTTCAAGAAAAAAAAAAACTTACATTTGTTAATGTGTGTCTGTTTAAAGATAGATTGTTTATATGTCCTTCATTTTCTTAAAGTCGATTTCATTGTTAGTTTATCTATTATACCTTTGAATTGGTTGTAAATGAAATAATTTTTTATGCAACTTAGTGCTACGAAATTTTTTGTATTTTATTTTTTAGAAAATGTATTTTTTCGAATGTTGTAATATTTTTTCTGCGCCAAAGCTAGTCTGTATATTATGGTTAGTAATGTGTAGTGTCATTAGTTCCTTGAAATTGTTTTTTAATGTTTGATGTATTTTCTGTAGTTAGCGCGTGACTTTGAGTCAGTGCAAACCTTTTGATAGCGTTTTATTTTTGTTTGTGTGAAATCTTGTAAAATTTATTATTAGTTATGCATAAGTTTTATAATTTGGTTAAATTACTTACTATTCTTTTTGTCATAAGTTTTTTACTTGGTGTTGTTAGTATAGATATACTTTGTCATTTTGTGTTATAATTTTTGATCGTAATTGTATTAATTTATATTATATGATGTGTGATTTAAATAGTTATTGTAAGGTATTGTTACAACTTTTTCTACATGTGCATCTTTACTTTTCATCTGTCTTTGTTGACTATTCGTCATCCTTTTACATCTTATCTGTTGTCTTTTCAGCATGATCTGATATGTTGTTTATACTTCCGTGTTTCATCTTTGTCTCACTTTATGCTTCCTGTATACTTTTTTCTGTTACGCTACTTAGACTTTCATTCTTTGTATCGTTCAAGTAATGATGTAACTTTAGATCAGTGATAGGTGTATTTGCTTTACATGATTTGACATTGTGATATTATTTGTTGTTTTTCATATGATGATTTCATATTTTACTTCTTTTCGAATTATACTTCGTTCGCTTGATAGTGTCATTTCTATTACTATTGTTTGTTGCTTGTTTGAGTATTATTGTATATGCTTAACTTAGTTCTGTAATAGATTAATTTTGAGATACTTAGCTTGGTCTTCTAATAGATTAATTTTAGTATTCTTACTTGATTACGTTGGATGATTGTTATTTACTTTACATTTACTGCTAATATTTTGTAGATATACTATTTCTGACTTATCATAAGATGAATTTTGTAAAACATATGTTAGAACTCCATTATCTTTTAAATTTTTTCGTTTTGGGAGTTAATTTTCAAAAAAATGATAGAATCATTTTTTTCCCCCAGGTGTGTGGGAAACTGTAACGAGTTGATCCTATGAAAAGGGCAGTAATTCAGAATATGTTTTTGGGCATGGTAGATTGTGAGTTACAGTGCTTGTGCGCTCGATTAAGCTGAGGCTTGTTCAACTTTATAATAGAAATATCTCCTTCTATTTTTGAGTGACAGAGTACAGAAAAGTGTGTGAACGCTGTTTAATCTCAAATGTTGAGATGTATTTATTCTGTACTGTTTTGAGCGATGTGAATAGCTCGCAGCTAGGCTGCATGTATTATTGAGAGCGGTGTTCTAAACAGCCGAGTCTCGTGATGGGTTTTTTTTGGCGGGACTAGTGTGTGATCCCGTAGGGGGAGTTGTGTTTTGGGCGTGGACCGTGTAGGTCGAGTCCCAGTGGTTTTTGGATAGTGTATGCCTACGTAGAGCTTAAGAAAATGTCGACTTATATATTTCACTGTGTGTTTTTCGATATTATGCCTGTACAGCGCTAAAGATGAGGCTATTATTTGTGTAGGCCATTATTTCCTTAGAGAGGATAATTTTTGATATGTGAAGACATGTTGATTGTGAGATTATTGCAAACTGCCGAGTGTGCAGTATTATAGCGCAGAAGTAAGTCATGAGGACTTTAGGCCATTATTAATGTTAACTGCTGTGTGCAGTATTATAGCGCAGAGATGAGTCGTGAGGACTTTAGGCCATAATTTATGTTAACTGCTGTGTGCAGTATTATAGCGCAGAGATGAGTCGTGAGGACTTTAGGCCATAATTTATGTTAACTGCTGTGTGCAGTATTATAGCGCAGAGATGAGTCGTGAGGACTTTAAGCCATTATTAATGTTAACTGCTGTGTGCAGTATTATAGTGCAGAGATGAGTCGTGAGGACTTTAGGCCATAATTTATGTTAACTGCTGTGTGCAGTATTATAGCGCAGAAGTGAGTCGTGAGGACTTTAGGCCATAATTTATGTTAACTGCTATGTGCAGTATTATAGTCGCGCTGAGATGAGTGAAGGCGAGATTATTGCAGACTGCCGGTGGTGCAGTCTTGTAAGAAATTGCTAGTAGGATTCATTATATCTTGTAGCGCAGAAGAATATCTTGGATGATGCTGGGAAGTGGAGTAGCTGAGAAGTGGAGTATTGTATTGCTATGACTTGTAATTTGACTATATGTGTGTATTAAATGTTAATGTGTGGTGATGTGAATAAACTGTTATTAACTGTCGCCTGCTGTTACACCATTCCATGACTCGTGGTGTACGTTACTGTGAGTGACTGTTCCAAATACACTCTCACTTCGTCACCTCACTTATCACATCAACATCACAACATTGTGTAACAACATAACTTTATCAGTACTCCTACTTTTGGTACGTGGAGCACGTTTGAGACATAAACGTTCCTGTTCGCTCCTTGCGGAGCATGGAAACACCCATGCAGCTGGTGTCCATTACAAGCTCACTGGAAGCATTTGTATGCTATTGCAGTGGTTGTTTTGGTAACGATGAGTTTCATATGATGAGTTCCCAATCTCATCAAGTGGCATATACGACATGCTTCAGAGTGCAGGGACGAATATTTAGATGGATCATTTGCGAGGTGGCGGTTTATGCTCATCAATGAGAGTATTTGTTGTACATATTGTTTAATATTATTTTATGCATATTTCATTATTATTTAGTTATTGTTATGTTTCGGATAATTTATAAGAGCACGTGGGAAAAAATTATGTCTCTTCTCGCTCCTTATGGAGCACATGGCCACCAGTGTGACTGGCCTCCGCGTGGAGACCGCACAAAGCATTCAGATGCTCTTGCAGTGGTGATTTCGGTACCAATCTGTGTTACATGGTGAGATTGCCAGTCTCATGCACAACACGATACTAATCTGATTAGACGACATGCATGGGCTGTTTGTGTTTGCAGGATAGTTAAATGTTTCAGGTAGCGTGGAAGAAGTACAGTTGACAGGTAAAAGCATGGTGTTTCTCATTATTTAACTATTATGATTTTAACTGGTCGGTGCTTTGTTTGCGTTTCAGATTAGCAATTGAGCACTGGCTGGGTGTTTTTGTGGGTTTGGGTCACTGACAGGGTTGTATGAATAAATACAGCCCCTGCCTTAGAATCAGAGTTTTATTGTTGTTCCCGGTTGCGAGTGTGCAAGAAAAAGATCACATACCACAACAGTATCATCATCTCTCGCCCGCCCTACCACACACACACACACACACACACATATATATATATATATATATATATATATATATATATATATATATATATATATATATATATATATATATTTGCGATATGAATTTGGCTACAATGTAGTTGCCCAGGAAAAGATGTTCATAAGTTGTTGCATGGAGCGTGGGGTTGATAAAAGAATATGGTGCTGCAATCCTATTAATATTTTGTCAGGGGAGGCACTAAGTGCGGTCTCTTCCTTGGAGTGTGATAAACAAACGTATGATGAGGCTAGAACAATTCTTTTGAAGAAATTCCAAATGGACGCTAATGGGTGTAGGATGCACCTAAAGAATATGGTACCCGAAACAGGCAGCGATTTTTCACAATTTAATGCTGATATTCGATTAGCCTTTAATAGATGAGTAGAACTGGAGAAAATCAACCGGTCTTTTGATGATCTTACTGATTTAATACTGGGAGATAAAGTCTTATCCTCAGTAAGCAAGGATTTTTTGGCGTTTTTGCAGGAAAGGAATCCTAAAACATTAACGGAGGTCGAGGTGTTGGGGCGTCAGTATACCACGGCCCATCCAGGGGAGAAAATTCGGAACACGCAACTTCATGTATCGGTACAGACAGCAAGTGCTGCGGCTGTTCATGACAAACACGGCAGATTTCGTTCTAACAGTGTTGACAGAAATTTCGGTAGCACAAAAGTGTCAGTTATGACAGGAACAATGATCATCAGGGAAACTATTCCCGATTTTCAGGTGTCGATAGCAGTGCATCATCTTGTTTCCGTAACAGGAACAATAACCAGTTTGTCAGATTTCAAATGGATGGTTTCCGAAACAGAGATAGAGGGAGAGATTTTCACAATAATCATCAATTTCATTCTTATAAATCGGTCAATAAAACATATTCTAGGAAAGGTTACCACTCAATTTCCTAAAGATTGGGACCGTGTTTTACTAGCGGTACTTTTCGCGTACCGAGAAATACCTAATGAGCATACTGGATTTTCTCCGATTCAACTTGTTTTCGGGGCTCAACCAAGAGGTCCTTTGTCATTGATCAAAGACTTATTGCTTGATGCTACATTACCTCAAGAAACTTAATCTTCTTATGAGTATGTGCTGAATTTAAGACATAACATTATGGATGCATGCCAGTTGGCAACATCTGCTTCAGAGAGAGCTAAAGAAAAAGCTCGCTTGTTACAAAATCAGTCAAGACATCTGCGTCATCTGGTGATAGGTGATTAGGCGTTTGTGCTCTTACCTAGCAAACAGAATTGATTACTTATTACATGGTGTGGTCCATTTACAGTTCTTTCGCGTATTTCCGACGTGGATTACATTCTTGATGTGAAAGGTAAAAGAAAAACGTTTCACATCAACATATTAAAAGAATTTCACTCAAGACCTGAACATCTTCAGGCAGTTTTTCACTTGGTTGAGGACATTGTGTCACGTCCTACTCGTTGGTCCTCGTTAACGGTTATCCAGGAGGAAGAATCTTCTTTCCCCGAGGTTTCTATGTCTTTTCCGATTTTACCTGTACAGTTTACAGAGACTTGGGAAGACGTAACGATTTGTCATGACTTGTTACCTGATAACAAACGAGATGTTTCAGAATTATCACCCTCGTTTCAAGATGTGCTCACAGACATACCGGGTAGGACAAATGTAATTATACATGATATTCATTTACATGATGAAAACCCAATTAGAATACGTCCGTACCCAATACCGATACATTTCCAGGACAAAGTGGACAAGGAACTAGAAGACATGATTTGATTGGGAATATTCAGTCCATCCATCAGTAGCTTTGCGTTCCAGGTGGTAATAATAAGAAAAAAGATAATAACATTCGTTTGTGCATATATTTTAGAAAACTCAATAATGTCACAAATTTTTACGCCGAACCAATGCCATTATTGGACGATCTGTTATCCAAGTTATCTACGGCCGTCTTTTTCAGTAAACTTGATCTGTCAAAAGGCTATTGGCAGATTCCTTTAGCCGATAGATGTAAACATTACACAGTGTTTTCTAATTCTAGAGGGTTGTTCCTGTTCAACTTTACGTGTTTTGGTCTTGTGAACGCGCCTGCGACATTTACTAGAATGATGAGAATTGTATTCTCCCATAGGCGGGATATCATCACACATATTGACGACATTTGTTTGTTCAGCAACACTTGTCAGGAACATTTCTTAGGACTTCACTCACTTTTGTCTACTTTACGTTCCGCAGGACTTACTGCTCGACCTTCTAAGGTTTATATTGGATTTTCGGAAATCACATTTTTGGGTCATAAAATTGGACATGGGAATCTTCAGACGTTAGATTAAAATTTGTCTAAAATTCTTCATCTTTCCATTCCTAAAACTAAGAAGCAAATTCGGAGTTTGTTGGGTTTGGTTCAGTATTACGGGAGATTCATCCCTAATCTATCGTCGATAACGGCAGATCTGTCTACTCTTCTTAAGAAATGTGCTCCTAATATAATTAGGTGGACACCAGAATGCAATTCCGCTTTTAATAAGATAAAAGAATTATTTTCTTCCCCACCAATTTTAAAGTTACCTATAATTGATAGTCTTTATACCCATCGTACGTACGTCTTATCCAAAGGAATTGGATCAGTATTACCGTAAAATCTCGCGTATAATACGAACAATTTTTACTAATTTTCGCCCGCTAAAACTCGGGTGCGTATCATACGCGAGTACTAAAAAATAAGTCATTTTCGATTTCGAAAGTAACCTACATTGGAAAGTCTGTCAAGTTTTTGTCACAATTTAAGTGAAATTGGAGCGAAATTGAATGTGCCCTGTGTTTTCTTATGTGTCAGACATTGTCGCAAAGCGCATTTCGCACTCTTGGTCTTTAATCTGTTTTGATATTAAGCTTGGTTGTGAAATTTGTCGTTTTATTATTTTGAGCCCTAAAAATGAATTCGAGAAAATGTTATACTGCAGTGGTAAAATGTGCAGAATCTTACGGCAATCGGGCAGCAAGTCGACATTTTTCCATTAACGAGTGTAACATTCTATTATGGCGAAAAAACAAAGAGGTGCTGCAAGTGTTGCCTAGTAAGAAAAAGGCGAATCGTGGGTCACCACCAGATCTTCCAGACCTAGAAAAAACATTATTGGAGTGGGTAGTGGATAGAAGGCAACAAGGCATCGGTGTTTCATGCATTGAAATACGACTTAAAGCTCTGGTACTTACAAAATCTCGTACAGGCACAACAACATTTAAAGCGTCATATGGATGGGCAGTTCGTTTTATGAAGTGACATGGTCTTTCAGTCCAAAGTACCTAAAATGTAGGTGTTGCGTACCTATTTCTGTTTGTTATTATACTTTTAGTTTTTTAACAAATGTTTCATAAAATAAAATCTTGAAAAATTATGGTGCGTATTATACACGAATTTCCATTTTACCAGAAAATTTGGGCTAAATCAAGCATGCGTATTATACTCGAGTGCGTATTATACGCGAGATTTTACGGTACTACAAGAATTTGCTTGACATTTTCAGCCAATTACTTACATTTCAAGAAAGTTGAACAAGGCAGAACTGAATTATTCTGTACTGGAGAAGGAATTATTAGCAGTAGTCTGGGCGGTGACCAAGCTGGAGAAATATTTGCTGGGGGTACCTATTGTGATCCAATCTGATCAGAAGGCCCTTGCGTATTTAAAGTCAAACAATCACAGATGTGCCAGAGCCGCACGGTACTCTATCCTCATGCAACCTTACAATTACCAAATGCAGGGAATTGGTGGTTCGGAGAGAGTGGTTGCGGACGTTCTTTCTAGATGTCCGCAGGAAGACAGTTTTCAATGTGCCGAGTGATATTTCGTGCTGTTATAGCTATAATCATTGTCATGCTATGAACTAAGGACAGCCAGTATGCGAGACTTCATGTACATATTGATCTGGAATGTGTGAATGGTTTGATTATTGATTAATTTTACGCTTGTGCATGGAATTGGTACAGTAGGATTAGACTTGGTGATTTAGTTCGACCATGGCTCTTTATGGCTGAGTATTGGAAATTTATAGCACGGACATGTGGTACATTTACGGTATTAACTTTCGTAATGTTATGAACTCGTGGTATTTTTAGAGGAATTGTGCGCTATTGGAGATATTGCTAATTTGGTGTACAATTGGTGACGCTTACTGTATGTTGATGTACATCGCCGACAAGTATGTTAAATGTACTTTTGTCTCCTTTGTGCATTAACTTCTTCTGTATTGGGTACCATACCCTCAATGACTGGAAACTACCACTGATACCGCCGAATGTGATTCCTTCAGTGATAAAGTTAGTGTTATTGATATTGTGTGGTTAAATGATACCACTGATACATCTAAAGTTGCTGATCCACTAGAATGTTAGGTCACCACTGATAATTCTATGTAACTGAACCCAGTGGTAGATAAGTGATGAAGGCGTAAATGTGTTCTCCTTATATAGGCCACGCCCCCTCAGGGCTATTTGTAAATATGTCCCTACTGCTGTCACTATGCCTAGAATGATCAATGTAGGTGTGTACTGGCACATTCATCCATCACAGTGACACACATTGAATTCATGTATCGTTGAACGAATAGCAACGTTGAAATAATGGTTTATTTACGTTACAACACAGACGCCGACACAGATGAAATACAGCATAGTACATGATATTGAATAAAGGTATTCATGAAGCTCCCACACTCCACAGCGCTTAAGTACAGCGCCTAATGGCGCACACCTCATATAAATGCACGTACACCACTCCTAAAGAACTGCGCTCACCGCAGTTATAAATATGGCCTCATAACTTATAGCATAATGATGCACTTCTCATTGAAGATGACCATCACGATTTTCCTCAAAGGACTACGTCCTCCCCTTCTCCACCAAGGCTGCTCCCCGGCAGTTGAATAATCATCGTCAGCTATATATATTCAAGGCCTAATCATAAATAGTGGTGCACTTCCTCTAGAAGATGCACATCACCATATTCCTCAAAGGAAAGACTGCGCACACAGCAGTCTGCAGTAATATAACCTGCATAATATCTATATACGGCCTACAAAGTCATATCTTCCTCTCAGACTCTATATATGGCCTAATCTCCTTCACAAAATGTCTATGGCCTACAAAGTAGTCTCTCTACCCCTCGGACTCTTCATAGCGCCTAATTGTAGACTCCTTCACAAAAATGTCTATGGCCTACAAAGTAGTCTCTCTACCTCTCGGACCCTTCATAGCGCCTACATAGACTAGTGGTACACTTCTCACAGAACGTGCCCAATAACCAACTCACTCATAAGCTGCATCTACTGCAGTCATAAATATTAATACATACCATCCTCCAATAATCTAACACATGGGAGAATACATATGCAGGAAGAATATTCAGAAACAGGCCTGTTCAAAAAGTCTCCATCGAGACACACATTGAAAAACACTCTACCATTTTCACCGAACACTGGTCGGGACCACACACTTAGAAAAAAACACCAAAGTTGACTTCACCCTGTCAACATCAGAACCCGACTGCAAGCGGTCACAAAAACTCCCGCCTAAAACAGTCACGGGACTTCGCAGTTCACCACCGCTCAGTCCCTTCCACGGACTAGTCGTGCGAACTATTCACAGTTCTCCAATACAGAACAGCGCTTATGACGCTATCTGTCCCCTATGACCTCTATCATATATTTGTTCACCCAATTTTACCGTTAATCAAGTCTTCAAGTGATGTAACCCTTAATTTACTGTGACCAACCCATATACAAAGTATCACCTCCCTTTTTAACCTTAACATCTTACCACCACCCCCGGAGAAAAAATGATTTATCATTTTTTAACAAAAACTACATCAATGAAAAATGAGGGGTCAGCTAAACTCTAAAACTCATACAAAAATTAGCTTATGTTAAGGTTATAATAATACATCGACAAAAAATATGAGCAAGTGTACAATAAAACAAATTATGCACAATAATTTGCTAAGTACATTAAATAAACAGTGTCGAACAAAGTTAACATATGATCACTGTAGACCAAATAGTATACAATAACTAGAAAGTAACAGACAAGATCAAGCAAAAGAAGCATGATCAATATCAAAAATCAGCAATGAAATCAATATAGTAATAAAGATCAATAATACTTAACAGCAACAATTAAGCAAATCAATTCCTTACATCAAACTAGATACAACCGACATAAATAGCTACCTCATACCAAACGATATAATCAACATAACAATCCTAAGGAAGGAAGTATACGAAGTGTAAGAAGTAAACGATATGCAAATAGAATTAAGTGACACCTAGATGAAACATAGAAGCATCACGAAAGTATAAACTGCTTCAAAAGACATGAAGTGAAACGAAGAATCATCCGAAAAGAAAGAAGAAACTTCAAGAAATGAATGTATAGAATAAGTAGTAATACATCCCACTAACTATTTAAACAAACAATGTATTGTAAAACAAATACAATCATGACAGAAAATCGTATAACAAAAAGACAAAGTATATATGTAAATATACCATAACACAAAAGCAAGCTATAATAAATAACGCATAATAAATGATTTAGCCAAGTTACAACACTTATTCATAACTAAAATGAAGTATCACAGGCATCACACACAAAAAAGTGTGATTTGTAAAAACAGAAATATCACAATCTCAAAAGAAAAAAAAAATTATTATCTTTCTCTCTTTTTTTTTTTTTAAATCTGGACATATCAATATATTATTACACCTAGTGTACAATTAAGCACTGGACACATAAAAAATACAATACTTTCACAAAGAAAAACAAATACATTTTTCAAAATTACAATACAAAAAAGTTTCTTAAAGCTAAGTTAAATAAAAATAGTATTTTAAATTTTTACAAGTTTCAACCACTAATTAATAAATCAAAAGCGAAACGAGCTTTAACAAAATGAGAGACATAAAAAATATATTCCCATCTCTAAGTAAACACAAATGAGCACCTACAAAAAACCACACTATTAACATTATACCAACTTGCACATATAAACATAACATTATTTCTCATGAAAAAAAATTTTTAAGTCAAACTACCAAATTCTTCAAACAAACAATAATATCTGCTATCTCTGACAATTGTACATATACAGTTTAGATCCAAAATAACATTCAATAACAAAACAATTTAATTCATATAACCTCTGTATAAGGTAATATATTAACTAAACATGTAGTCAGATACGAAAAAGAAAAAATAAATTTAGTAGCCAAAAAATTCTCTGAAAGCGACTAACGCATATTTATAACCAATGAGTTTGTGCTTAGGGATGACAATCTCATTATGTAAAAACATTTTATCAATTAGTCCTGCAAAATCATATCAATGTTTTGATGTAACAGCTATTATAGCTCCAAACTTGACAACAAAGCACATATGGTCAAATACAATATGAGAAAATGGAATAGTCTTCAGACTAGTGTATGTAAATACAAAAAATTCATAATTTCATCAACAACAAAAATTAACAATCAAAGACAAGTCAATACAAAATGAAATGTTACAATACATTACAATGATAATACGTACAATATTTATCAACAATACAATTATGTAAATAACAAGATAGAGTACAAATAATGCATAAATATGGACATACACAATATCCAATGAAACATTATACAATACAATCATATTATACTATACAATAATACATGATCCTAAAAAAAAAATCAAGTATAAGAAACATTGTAGCAATCTTAAATCAATTCCAAAAAAAAAAATAAATAGGTCACTACTCCGGTGTAGTATTCTGTACCGCATGGGATGACATCGAATAATACAGGGTCAACAAACTGGCTGGGTTACGCTTGACTACGCACACGGTTGTAGGGTGACAAACATTTCTGTCACAGGTAAAGGAAAAACAGGCACGCTGACCTTTATCGCACACCTCCCTTTTTAACCTTAACACTTACATAATTTAGTGGATTTGTCTAGTGGTTGGAATTCTTTTGCTTCTTGTTGACAGCTGACAGATGATAAGTACTCTTTTATTGCTATATTTTGTTTTGTTTTGTTTGTGTGTATTGGTTGTTCCCTACCATTGAGACTGGTTAGCTGACTTAGTCGTTACTGAGACGGTATACGCTTTATGATCTGTTAGTGATTATTGCCCGCAGTGGTGGATCTTGCAAGAAAAAAGGAAACTGTGTGTCTTTTTTTCTTAAGGACGGTAGGGGGTAATTGTTGTGATATGATGTTGGCAACAATTTAGTTGCGCAGAATAAAAGGGCACTAGTATTTCGGGGAGGTGATGATATTTTTTGAAGAGTACACTTAGGTTGCACATTTGTTGAACGCAGATGATGGTAAACAGATGATTGAAGACGGATGCTTAATTATAAGCTAACATTTTTGTTTTGAGTTCAATAACTCAGAAAAGACATGGAATGATGCTGCAGCTGTGATTTATACTAGTCATGGAGGGAATCATAGACTATGTATTTAGTAATGTCTTACGCCTTCGTGGCTTGGGAGGTTCATACACTGTTAAATCGGAGTTTTTATAACCTTATCAGTTACGGAAGGGTGCGAAGGGTCATTGTGGAGAAGAGTGGATTCACTGTTTATGAATTAAATACCCCTACGGTCCAAGACTGACAATCGTACGGAATAGCCTGCCTTTGTGCTTATATGAAGACTGACGGGACATATAATTATAATGACCTTCGCTACGTATTGTTCCTGAAGTATTGGAAATAAATATGTTGATTTTTATATAACCACTATGGACATTACATATTGCCAAGTTGGCCGTTGAGCGCCATGCATTGCATTTGCTAGTTAATTTTGCTGTTCGTTATGAGACTGCCTATGGTGATGGGACGACTAGATGCTGTTGCATACCCACGATTGGTATTTTCGCGTGAAGTTTGACCGGGGCAGCATTGTGTTGCATACGGTGTTGCAACAATAAATAAATAAATAAATAAATAAATAAATATATATATATATATATATATATATATATATATATATATATATATATATATATATATATAAATATATATATATATATATATATATATATATTATTCTGGACCAGTATTTCTCTAGAGCGTATTATGCATACCCAAAGGGCACACAAAAAGGGTTGAAAAAGTACACGGTAGAAATTATTTATTTCTCTTATCGTATTATTTTTTAGAATAATTGACATACATCTGCTGTCTGGTCGGAATATCTTTGTTGAGTTTTATTATTACTTCATCACTCTTAAGGTCACCTAGTATCATATGCCTACAACAAACGTATTGTTATTACTAAAACTAATAACATATCGGTCGCTATCAAATAGGTATCGATTAGATACCATAACTAGTCTCAGCTTGGCACAAGTCAAGGAGCCTTCGAGGCTTTTTCTGTGTGTCTTTCAGTGTGGACGGACGCATATATTTCTAGCTCCTGGATTGTGTTACTTCTACAAAGTCCTAACGTGTTTCAACATCTAGATCGCCCATATACCTCATTGGGTTGATGCTAGAGTATTATATTGTGAGAAGTGAATGCTGTATTATGTTGCACGTGAGTTGGGACTTTAAAAAATAAAATCTGCATGCCAGTCTCGAAGATATCGTGACATTAGCAGACTGAATAGCGACGATAAAGACTGGCTAGGTTATGCCATCGTCTTATATATATATATATATATATATATATATATATATATATATATATATATATATATATATATATATATATATTGGATGAATTAACTTTAGCTGTGCAAATGTTAATAAATACATGTCGTCTTAACGTCCAACCTGGCCTTCGCAGCTTCTTTATTGTTGGAGATCAGGTTTGTGCAAGAAGGCTGATTGTAAAACTGTTACCGGCATAGGTGCATGCCTTACTAATTTCACACATAAATATATTTGATAAAGGAGGGACCTTTCCCGAAGTACCCCTTCGACATATATAATAAATAACCAGTTTCAATAACTGCGTAACACGTATGCCAAGTCCCGTGCCGTCAGCTAGTTTTCTTTCTATGTTTTCTTCATTATCTTAGTGTCTGTTTCTAGTTATAACACATAAGGAAGGGAAACCCGAGGCCTTTCTAGTTATAACACATAAGGAAGGGAAACCCGAGACCCTTCTAGTTATAACACATAAGGAAGGGAAACCCGAGGCCCTTCTAGTTATAACACATAAGGAAGGGAAACCCGAAGCTCTTCTAGTTATCTTGTCCATGCGTACTTTTGTTTTATTATTACTTTAATTCGTTTTTTTTAACTATGTATATATTTAGTATCCGCGTTCCATGTGTTACGCGGTTATAACGCATTCCTATTGCGGCAAAGTTACGTAATAATGTCAATAGCATCAATTTATTGTCTATTCAGTTGTGCCAGGGTACCTAACTCTGATCTTCAGTTATGGAAGGAAAATGTCTCGAAAAATTGAACTGGTAACCACATCTCTTGAATCTAGATCTAGTATAGCAAGGTCCCTAACACTTCTCTCCCCTACATTTATCCGCTATAGAACAACCTGTACCTTTGTCGTGGAATATTCTAATCCACATATATAAATTATCAAGTAAATATAAAGCCTAATAAATACATATAATAAATAAAGGAAGAAGAATGGTAAGAACAGTGCTGTCACAATGACTGTACTCGAAATCCCCTTGTTTTCTACTGCGTATGCAAATTGTAACGTTTCACGTTGATATTAAAGGCCTTCTGCAACATACACGCGTTTCCCAAACACACAATAAAATGTGCTGCCTTTCTAAGAAAAACCTTGAAATATGCAAGTTGACCTAAATTTTAAATTCCATTCATGTCTTTTTCTACACTATGTTACCAAAAACAAAAGACAGATGGACTAAAGGATAGCGAGAAGGGAGAGGCAGAAAGCCGAACACTAAACACGCGTCGCGCGATACACAAATGCTGCCATCACGCGTGTAAGACTACATGCACTAACTTTATTTCAATCGACAGTGATAAAATACACTACCCTTCCCCAGAGTTAGGTTTTAAAATCATAAAAAACGCTTATTAGGAAAGATAACAATAGATGGGTTTACGTTTGAAAACATAACAGTACCCAGACAGCACATCTTCGAAACAGGAGAAGAAAATACATATTTTGAACGCAGCCACGTAGCTCCTTTAAATTTGGATATTTGGGTTCCTTAGGGCTTGCTGACAAAGAATATGTAAAACGTTACGCAAATAGTCCAGGAATTAATAAATTATACCCAGAATAAAATATTGGGGGTGCCTGACAGCATAAAATCATTTCTGCTCATAAAATTTTTTTATAACGTGTTTGAAAAAAACTTTGCGTTACAGAAATAGTCTACCATGTAAACTCCAAATTGATTGGAGCGCAACAAATGAAAGCCTAACCACGATTGGTCGGACTATAAATACTATCTTTCGTTGTCAAGGGAGACGGGGAAGGGTAACATTTTTTCAAACACTTGTCGAAACGGGGCTCATTGGTCAGACTCGCTGATATACACACTTGGGAGCGTTAGTTCGAAACCACTTGTTTAAATAAGCTTGATAAAGCATCAGTGCGTTGAAGCCAGCTTATATTTTGCTAAATAAAAGCCTGGAAGATAAGCAGATGGGAATTTGTGCCAGTTTGTGCCAGAATTCATTGCTAATCAACGTATCTGTGTTTATTCTATGAATTGTGGGACCGTGGTCTTGATGGTAGTGAGCAGCACCTGGTCAGAGCTTTGCTGAATCCTGAGTCGGACAGCATACTCCTTGGTCTTTTTAGCTATCAGTGAGGTGTCTCCTGAACCCAGAGGAGAATTCGAGCAGAGGAGTCCTTTCCTGCCGCCATCACGCCAGATAAGCGAATTGGCCAGCTGAGCTCAACATTATGTCCCCTCATCTTGAAATGACTTTGTAAAAATAATATTAAGAGGGGAATTTAATTGTCTTAATATCAGGAACTGAGAACATCTCCAATACTAGTCCCTAAAGACAAACTATTGAAGTCATGATGACAACTACCAACAGAGCTTGAACAAAACAAAACCAGTATTACCTTATATTACTACTACACAACTGACACACATAGGATATTTTTAATAATATATGTCACTACCAGATTCATATTAATACATTCTGTACATAACTTGTAATTAAAATTAATTGTGATTCCTGGTTCCTTTGTCTTTGAATCAGGACACACATATGCCTTTATGATAGAAATGAATACATATTGTTATTTGAAAAGTTACGAGTGTCTCCTGTAAGATATTCTCATAGAGTGTTATATGTATGTGAGTGTCACAGTGTTGTCAAGAGTAGTGGATTAAATTAAATTGTTTATCTGTCTGTTATTGTGACTTACACTTCACCATACTCATACCCTAGACACATAACGTAGCATCACACTATTCCAGAATAATTCTGACTGAGATATATAGATATGTGGTAGCAAGTAAGGTTATCTATAATACACTACTCTTAATAGATATAGATACCTTCACAGCTGATCTCAGTCAGTACACTAAGTTCCCTATAAATATTTATGACATCCCACTTCACCATATATTGGGGTCTCGCTCTTGGGATTTTGAATCTTTAACTATTAAAAATATTGGGGGTAATTCACTTCAGGGAATATAAGAATTAAAAGGTATCCTTGGGTGGAATTAAATAAGGTTGAGCTCACGGTGCCTGTGTTGTCCATTAGAGATTGAATTGTTGGTTAGACATTGTATAAATTTACCTGATAGACAATGGCGGACCTGGCCAAATTTCGATCTGCTGCGGTTCAGACTGCAAAAGAGTTAGGATTAGATGGGCAAGTTATGGTTGCCTATGTCACGACGGAATGTGACAAATTTATTGAACGTGAAGAAAGAAGATTAGAGGCTGAAAGGGAAATTAAGAAGTTACAGTTTGAGGCTGAGGCTGAGACTAAGAGGTTGCAGATTGAGGCTGACAAAGAGGCTAAGAAATTGGAAGCAGAAGAGAAGAAATTAGCTGCAGAAAGAGAAGAGAAGAAATTAGCTGCAGAAAGAGAAGAGAAGAAATTAGCTGCAGAAAGAGAAGAGAGGAAATTAGCTGCAGAAAGGGAAGCAGAAGATAAAAGATTACAAAGGGAACATGAGTTACGACTAAGGGAGTTTGAGTTTCAAGGCCATGCTCCTGAAAATGGTGCCAGTCCCTTTGCCTCTGATGCTACGGTTACTCAGGGAGCCTCAACCTCAGCTATGAATTTTCATTTAGATCATTTTGTTGAGAAAGACGATGATATTGAGAGCTATATAAATAGATATGAACTATTAGCTACCACGTATGGGTTAGAGAGAGAAAGGTGGAGCTTAAAGTTATCTCAGGGACTTCGTGGGGCAGCTTATGAAGTTTTTGCAAAAATGAGCAGAGGTGATCAGGAAAATTATGACATGCTAAAGCAGGCTCTTTTGTTAAGGTATGAAAAGAATGCAGAATTTTATAGGAAAAAATTTAGGAATGCTAAACTACTGTCAGGTGAAACCTATCACCAGTTCTCTGCACGAATAGAGACATACTTGGAGAAATGGACTTCTCTGGGGAAAACCCAAGATCTTAAGGAAATGGTCCTTATAGAGCAACTAAGAGAGTCCATGGCTCCAGACCTGAGAAAGTTTCTCATGGAACAAGGTGCAGAGAGGCTGGGTGAGTTGCTAAATGTTGCTGAAAGGTATCAAGCAGCTCAAGCAGAGGTAACAGGTAATAAAAAGAAACAAGTGGATAACTTTAGGGCACCACAGAACTTTAATAAATTTGATCCTAGGGATCAAAATAAAGGTAAGCACCAATTTGATAGGCCACGGTATGAAAATAAAAATAAATTCCCACAATTCGATGAAAGGAAATATGATGAAAGAAAATCTTTCAACCAAGGAAAAAGGTGGTGTAAAAATTGTAAGATGAACAATCATGACACTGACCATTGTAGAAGGAAACCTCCTCATTGTGCTGCTATGACATCGGGGAAAAAGGAAAAGAAGGTCAAACCTGAAGAACTACAGGAACCATACCACCCCCCAGTGTGTGAAGATGTCATCTGTAATGGTGTCACTATAAGGTGTTTATATGATACCGGTTTAGATTACGATTCCGTTGTGAGTTCTCACCTGGTGCAGGCCGATCAATACACCACAGAAACAGTGGAGATTCAAACTGCAACCAAGGATGTAGCTACCATGACACTTCCCGTCGCCCGAATAAAAGTGAAAACGCGATATGTGGAAGGAATCATAAAAGCAGCAGTGATAAATGAGCCAATCTACCCTCTAATATTGGGGTGTAGATATGTCTTCTTGGGGAATCCCAAGAGACCTGTGATATTGGCAACAGTGCAGACCAGATCACAGTCAAAAAAGGAGGAGGATAATCCCATAAATACTCACCCAGATGAGATGAGGAAGGCACAGGCTGAGGACAAAACACTCAAGCCATGTTTCAAGAAGTTGCCCAAATCTCATACACCTCCAGGCAAGGGAGAGTTTTATATGAAGAACAAACTGATATATAGGAAGGCTGGATCTGAATCCAATGGTCACGGACAGCTGGTCCTTCCCACTTCATATAGGACTAAAGTGTTGGAACTAGGGCATGCGATTCCCTTCAGTGGTCATATGGGAATCAGCGCAACAGGACAGCGAATAGCTTGTCACTATTTCTGGCCAGGAATAACTGAAGATATCAAACGATATGTAAAATCCTGTCCAGAGTGCCAACGAGTAGCACCTAAACATTGGACTGCACCAGCAACTCTGGGGGAAATGCCCATAGTGGGAACACCCTTTGAGAGAGTTGCCGTGGATCTTGTGGGACCTCTCACCCGAACCAAGAGAAGGAACAGCTACATTCTGACTCTGGTGGACACTTGTTCTATGTGGGGAGAGGCAGTAGCCCTGTCATCGATTGATTCAAAACATGTGGCAGAGGCATTGCTCACAATTTTCACAAGATTAGGTTTTCCCAATCAAATCTTGACTGATAATGGCTCTCAGTTCAAGGGGAAACTAACTGAAGAAGTTTTCAGGATCTTCCAGGCCAAACACTTCCATTGTAGTGTGTATCATCCCCAAGGGAACGGCCAAGTGGAAAGATTTAACGGCACATTGATGTCGATCCTGAGAAAGTTGGCACACGAAAAACCAGATACATGGGACCAGTACCTGCACGCCGCCCTCTTTGCTTATCGGGAGGTACCCCATAGTTCAACCGGTATGGCCCCGGCAACATTATTGTTTGGAAGGCCAATAAAAGGTCCACTCGAAGCTATGTTAAGAACGTGGACTGATGAAAAGGCCGAGGAAAACATTACATCTTCATACCAATATGTGAATGAGCTGACCACTCGGTTAAAAACTGGCTGGAAACTTGCCAATGAAAATTTGAAACAAGCCAGGAAGAAACATGCTGCCTATTATAACAGGAAGGCGAAAGACAGAGATTTGGCTGTGGGAGAGAAGGTACTGCTTCTTTTGCCTGAGAGTCAGAATAAGTTACAAATTGGATGGCAGGGTCCATATACAGTTCTAGAGAAGGTGTCTAGAACAAATTATAAGATAGATAAGAAGGGGAAAGAAAAAATCTATCATGTGAATCTCCTGAAGAAATATTTGGAAAGAGAACATCAGGAAGAGACACACTTGTTGACCTTGTCCATCGCCATGGAGATGAAAAAGGAACCACTCCCATCATTTGAATATCCATTACACCCCTGTGAGACAGCAGCACAGGTGAAAATCAGTACACATTTAACGAAAACTCAGAAAGAGAGAGTGCAACAGGTTCTAAATAATCATGCAGAGGTGTTAACAGACCGACCAGGGCATACAAACCTATTGGAATATGATATGAAACTAATAGACTCCACACCTGTCTGTATGAAACCATATTCTATTCCGTTTGCTAAGGAGAAAGCTTTGAAGGAAGAGATAGACTATCTATTGAAGGAAGGAATTATTTCGCACAGTGAGTCTTCGTATAGTTCCGGTGTTGTACTCTTAAGGAAGCCTTCTGGAGAACATAGACTCTGTATAGATTACAGGAGACTGAATGCTATTACAGAAGGACAGGTGGATCCATTGCCGGATACAAATCAGCTGTTTGCCAGACTAAATAAAGCTAAATATTTCTCAAAAGTGGATCTGAGTAAAGGATACTATCAGATTCCAGTAAAGCCTGAGGTTAGACCATACCTAGCTTTTAGTACCTCAGAAGGACACTATGAGTTTAATAGATTGCCATTTGGATTGAAGAATGCGCCTAGTGTCTTCTCTAGAATGATGAGAAAATTATTGGATCCTCTGAATAATCCCTGTATAACAAATTTTATGGATGATATCCTTATAGCAACCGAAACATTTGAGGAACACATTGACTCTCTGAACATGCTGTTTAATCGACTTAGGGAGGCAAATTTAACAGCCCGACCAACCAAATGTTGCGTTGGATGTAAAGAATTGGAATTTTTGGGACACACAGTTTATCAGGGAAACATGACCCCTGACCCAAAGAATTTAGAGAAACTACAGAAAGCCCCGAGACCACAAACCAAGAAGGACGTGAGATCCTTTGTCTCATTATGTGGTTTCTACCAGAAGTATATCAAAAACTTTAATTCCATATGTGCACCGTTAACTGAATTGACACGTAAAGGACATCCAGATCGCATTACATGGACACCACAATGTGAAATGACGTACCAAGAGTTGAAGGAAAAGCTCACAAGTAAACCCATTTTGAAATTACCTGACTTAAGTAAAGAATTCATAGTAAGGACGGGTGCAAGTAATATTGGGCTAGGAGCAACTCTACTACAGAAATCAGATGCATTGGATGGGGAATTAAGCCCAGTGGCATATGCTAGCAGAAAGTTGAATAAAGCTGAAATCAACTACTCAACTAGCGAAAAAGAATGTCTCGCAGTAATATGGGCAATAAAGAAATTCAATATTTATCTATATGGGAAGGCATTTAAGTTGCAAACTGACCACAAACCTTTATCGTTTCTAGCACAGGCTAAGCATGAGAACTCTAGGTTACTCCGATGGTCTTTGCTTCTGGCTCCATATAATTTTAGCATTGAGTATATATCTGGAAAAACCAATTTGGGAGCGGATTTTTTAAGCCGCCATCCGTGTGATGAGAATCACCGTAAACCCCAGAAATAATAATAAATTTCTCTATGTGTATATAGAATAAAGGACTGACATATAATGTCTGTTTTAAGAGGGGAGGTGTCGTGGAATATTCTAATCCACATATATAAATTATCAAGTAAATATAAAGCCTAATAAATACATATAATAAATAAAGGAAGAAGAATGGTAAGAACAGTGCTGTCACAATGACTGTACTCGAAATCCCCTTGTTTTCTACTGCGTATGCAAATTGTAACGTTTCACGTTGATATTAAAGGCCTTCTGCAACATACACGCGTTTCCCAAACACACAATAAAATGTGCTGCCTTTCTAAGAAAAACCTTGAAATATGCAAGTTGACCTAAATTTTAAATTCCATTCATGTCTTTTTCTACACTATGTTACCAAAAACAAAAGACAGATGGACTAAAGGATAGCGAGAAGGGAGAGGCAGAAAGCCGAACACTAAACACGCGTCGCGCGATACACAAATGCTGCCATCACGCGTGTAAGACTACATGCACTAACTTTATTTCAATCGACAGTGATAAAATACACTACCCTTCCCCAGAGTTAGGTTTTAAAATCATAAAAAACGCTTATTAGGAAAGATAACAATAGATGGGTTTACGTTTGAAAACATAACAGTACCCAGACAGCACATCTTCGAAACAGGAGAAGAAAATACATATTTTGAACGCAGCCACGTAGCTCCTTTAAATTTGGATATTTGGGTTCCTTAGGGCTTGCTGACAAAGAATATGTAAAACGTTACGCAAATAGTCCAGGAATTAATAAATTATACCCAGAATAAAATATTGGGGGTGCCTGACAGCATAAAATCATTTCTGCTCATAAAATTTTTTTATAACGTGTTTGAAAAAAACTTTGCGTTACAGAAATAGTCTACCATGTAAACTCCAAATTGATTGGAGCGCAACAAATGAAAGCCTAACCACGATTGGTCGGACTATAAATACTATCTTTCGTTGTCAAGGGAGACGGGGAAGGGTAACATTTTTTCAAACACGTTATAAAAAAATTTTATGAGCAGAAATGATTTTATGCTGTCAGGCACCCCCAATATTTTATTCTGGGTATAATTTATTAATTCCTGGACTATTTGCGTAACGTTTTACATATTCTTTGTCAGCAAGCCCTAAGGAACCCAAATATCCAAATTTAAAGGAGCTACGTGGCTGCGTTCAAAATATGTATTTTCTTCTCCTGTTTCGAAGATGTGCTGTCTGGGTACTGTTATGTTTTCAAACGTAAACCCATCTATTGTTACTTTTCCTAATAAGCGTTTTTTTATGATTTTAAAACCTAACTCTGGGGAAGGGTAGTGTATTTTATCACTGTCGATTGAAATAAAGTTAGTGCATGTAGTCTTACACGCGTGATGGCAGCATTTGTGTATCGCGCGACGCGTGTTTAGTGTTCGGCTTTCTGCCTCTCCCTTCTCGCTATCCTTTAGTCCATCTGTCTTTTGTTTTTGGTAACATAGTGTAGAAAAAGACATGAATGGAATTTAAAATTTAGGTCAACTTGCATATTTCAAGGTTTTTCTTAGAAAGGCAGCACATTTTATTGTGTGTTTGGGAAACGCGTGTATGTTGCAGAAGGCCTTTAATATCAACGTGAAACGTTACAATTTGCATACGCAGTAGAAAACAAGGGGATTTCGAGTACAGTCATTGTGACAGCACTGTTCTTACCATTCTTCTTCCTTTATTTATTATATGTATTTATTAGGCTTTATATTTACTTGATAATTTATATATGTGGATTAGAATATTCCACGACAACCTTTATGTGGAAAAGGTTGTACAACTTTTGTTATATACGAGTATATTAATAAATCTAAGGTATATATTATATATCCCATAGTGTAGATGAAATAATGCTATTAAACTACCTCAATGGTATTTTTCCCCGAGAGGGGTACGCGGTATGACTAAACTATATACTACTCGTCAAAAGTCAAGAGCCACTTATAAAAACCTTGGTTGAAACCATAAAACAAATCTGATATAAACGTAATTGGTATCAGTCAAAACGGCATTTATTGAATACCAAATTGACATGACACGTAAAGAAATGGAAACACACATTCAAAAGCAATGAAGCTGTGAAGTGTGTCACCCACCTTTTCAAAAGTCACACAATAGATATTGGACAAATAGACATTTCAAAATCGGGTATGACCACCGTTTGCAGCAAGGCATTCAAGACAGCGTAGATGCATCGAGTCCACAAGGGTCCGAAGAGTATCCTGAGGAAAGCTTGCCATTCCTGAAACAGAAATGCAGTCAGCTGTGCAACATCCATTGGCAGGGGGTGATTTGTTGACAATCTTCGACCAAGGACATCACAGAGGTGCTCAATCGGAGAAAGGTCAGGTGAATGAGCTGGCCACGCCATCCTGATGATCCCATGTTGCTGAATAAACTCATTCACCACACGAGCTCGATGGGGTCGAGCGTTATCATCTTGGAGGATAGCATTACCACCTATGGCTTCCAGAGCAAGCTGAACAATTGGTCTCAAGATTTCGTTCTGGTATCTTGGGCTGGTCAAGTTGCCTTGGATGATGTAGAGTGGGGTCCTGCCGTGTCTGTAGAAGCCTCCCCAGACCATGACAGAACCCCTACCATAACGATCCACCTGTCGAATTGTGTCATCAGTAAATCGCTCTCCTGGTCGTCTCCAAACTCGAATCCTGCCACCATTGAATGACACAGTGAAGCGAGATTCATCAGTGAAGAGAACTTGACTCCATTGTTGCCTTGTCCATCGGATGTGCTCGCAACACCAAGCAACACGGGCTCTGCGATGAGCAGGAGTAAGAAGGATTCTGACTGCAGGACGTCGAGTAGCCAGTCCAAATTCATGTAAACGTCTGCGAATGGTTCTTTAACTGACATTAACGTTTACAGTTTGTCTCAGCTGACATCTTAGAGTGGAACAAGTCACTGTTCGATGGCGCAGGGCTGACAACAAGAGGTACCGGTCATCATATCTATTGGTACATCTAGGGCGACCTGGACGGTGGCGATCCTCCACACTTCCTGTGGCCTGAAATCTCTCCAAAATTCTTTGGATAGTAGAGTGTGACACTGCAAACCGTCTAGCAACCTCACGGACAGATAAACCACTTTCAACCCACGCTATAGCCCTCATTCTTTGTAAGGTGTCAAGACTTCTTCTCGGTGGCATGGTTTTTGCAATTGATGAAACTACCCTAAGTCTGCTGATTGTAAAACAAATTAAGAGTGAACTCTGTTCACGAAAAGTCGCCATTGCACGTTTAATGTCAATCAGCACGATTACTTCTTCTGTTTGGTTGTACGGAAGTTTGAAAAAACAGATTAAAAATGTGAATTTATGGTCAGCAAACCAAATTTCACGTGATCACCATGGTTGTCGGTGAGTTGTTATTATGCTTAACGTGCATAGAGGACTGTCAGAGAAAGATATTGCACCCATTTTTACTAAAAACTTCCTTCATTTAATCATTCTATGCGCTTATATAAAAGTGTATTGAAAATAATAGGGTGGCCCTTGACTTTTGACAAGTAGTATATATTACAAAGGGTATGCTATAGCTGTAAGTTTGAGAAACCCTTGAAGACCTCGCACAAGCAGTTTATTTGTCGAGTTAAAGCCCTTTTGTGGCTTTCACCCAGTTATGCTGTGCAGTTTATTGCCATAACGCAGGTGTTAACTCGAAGCAGTGAATAAGAATAATAAATTATCTGCCCCTGCTTCTCCCTGATAAAGGTTACATGGATGTATCTCCCTTGATATAACCAGTAAAGGGTAAATTAATAACAGTGTGAACAGTTTAAGCATTGTGTGTATATTCACGTGGCACTTTATTACAGCCTTTTTGGTAATGCTTTTCATTGTATTTAGTTTTGTTTTGCCTTTCACTTGCGCCATCGAGTGTTGTGGGTAGAGGCAGTTTCAGTTCTCATTGAAGTATATTGCGTTAGATAAAATTATGCAATGTTTCTTTAGAAAGCATTTTATACTGTCTACTGATCTGTTATTCTGACGTGCTCTTGCCTGAAGATAAGTAAGACTTTAAAAAAAAAATAATCTAAGCTTCTTTTGTTTAGTCAAAAACTATTATAGTTTATTTTCTGACCTTTTAATTGACATGTCTCATCATTAGCATTATTCTATTGTATGGTTGTGAAACATGGAGAACAAAGACAATAACAACTAATCAGTTACATACTTTCATAAATTGGTGGTTGGATACAGTAGAAGGTTTGACATGGAAAACTACGATCATTAACGTGGAACTAAACTGATGGATAGAACCAGACAAGTGTCAGTGGAACTGAACTGATGGATAGAACCAGACAAGTGTCAGTGGAACTGAACTGCTGGATAGAACCAGACAAGTGTCAGTGGAACTGAACTGATGGATAGAACCAGACAAGTGTCAGTTGAACTAGGCATGAGGAGAGGACGCAAACGTTTGATAGGACATAAACTGAGGAAATCAGTTGATAGCATTACAAGTCAATCCATGTTTTATAATCCCTGGGATAAAGTAAAACAGAGGATGACGTAAATAAGCACCAAGAAGACAACTTTAAATAGACATGAAAGAAATAAAGAAGAAATGAAACGAATTAGAACGGATGGCACGGTGCAGGGACAGAGGACGTGAGTTTGTCAAAGTACTTTACTCCAGCTACATAAATGGTCAATCTATTTCTTTCATAAAGTTAACAAACTGTCTCACAACAAGCTATCTTGCACACTCGGTGACAACAACAAAAATGCACGCCTTTCGAACTTTTCATGGCCCATTTGTCAGTGTGTTTAAAATATTTGCACCAGCTACATTTTTCCATTGATCTTACACAGATTTCCTCACAAATGCATCGCTGGTTGATATGAAATTCGTATGTCTAAGATTTATACGTAACAGTGCAGAATCAATAGAGATCTTGAAAATGTGTAGTAATATTGATGTATACAATACAGTATATAGTACTACAAGTAAGAAACCATTAGGTGTCCGTGAATGAATTATAGGGGTCCTTGTACATAATGTGAACAGTTATAAATGTACAATTATTGATTATGCGATTATGTACTTTTTTTTTTTTTTAATAACAAAGAGTCCCATGCCTTCATCAAACCATCAACGGGATATTATGGCAAATACAGTATTGCTGGAAATGAACTTGGTAATAAAAGTAAGTGCTGCACTGCATTTGCCGTACACATGGATGATTGTGTGGTATTTTATTTTTTTTTAAAGACAAGCTAACAGATATATCTATATATATATATATATATATATATATATATATATATATATATATATATATATATATATATATATATATATATATATATATATATATATATATATATATATATATATATATATATATATATATATATATATAACCATTTGTATGATATTTTTAAAATTACTTTAGGATCATGCATATGCAGCTTTTTATTCATTAAATAATAATTGAAAAAGTAAGTAATTTGTCATATATTTAAACATATTTAAGTATTTTTTTTTGTATTGTGTAATTGTTGCCCTTGGACAGCAAATGAGAAAATTATGTCCCATGAAATAGTAGTAGAAGATTAAAGTGGTGAAAAAAAAAATTACAATCATGTTAAGCAACTCTGGTCAAATTTTAAAAAAAATTGCGCTTCAAGCAAGATCTCGGTCACCTACGTGTGTTGCAGATACTGAAAATGTTAAGTTGCTGACATTTTTTTACTTCCCCTGTCATTGTGATATAGTGTATACTTCCGTGATTTTCATAAGACATTCATTTGTAATTCAAGCGGTCTTCCATACAGCAGATGTTTCCTTGTTTATAGGCGTAGTCAGCCTTTTCATATGGACATTGTTAGTTTGGTTTGTTTACGGTGTTAGTCTGGTTTGTTTACGGTGTTAGTCTGATTTGTTTACGGTGTTAGTCTGGTTTGTTTACGGTGTTAGTCTGATTTGTTTACGGTGTTAGTCTGGTTTGTTTACGGTGTTAGTCTGATTTGTTTACGGTGTTAGTCTGGTTTGTTTACGTTGTTAGTCTGGTTTGTTTACGGTGTTAGTCTGGTTTGTTTACGGTATAACAGATGCATAAAAACTGTTTCAATAATAAATCCTTTTTCGGTTTTCTATCATCTTCATTGCCTTTATCATTTAACTTTAACAAAAATAGTTGTGCCTCGTTTTAGCGAGGCGTGCACCGCTCAACCTAGATACAATGTAAGTCGGTTATATTGGAGCTCATGTCCACATATAGAAGACCTTATAGTCTAGTGTGAATTACTTGTTGTTTATTATTTAACTTTTGTTTTTTTTCTCTTCATCCCATTTATTCTTCTTACCTCCCCTCTCTTCATCCCATTTATTCTTCTTACCTCCCCTCTCTTCATCCCATTTATTCTTCTTACCTCCCCTCTCTTCATCCCATTTATTCTTCTTACCTCCCCTCTCTTCATCCCATTTATTCTTCTTACCTCCCCTCTCTTCATCCCATTTATTCTTCTTACCTCCCCTCTCTTCATCCCATTTATTCTTCTTACCTCCCCTCTCTTCATCCCATTTATTCTTCTTACCTCCCCACTCTTCATGAAGTTCTTAATATTCCTTATCTATTTCAACCTCTTCTCATGATCTATTTCTTCCATGTACACATTCTTACTTTTTCTTTACTAATTATCCAATTCTATATTTTCCGTATTCTTACTTTTCTTCTTTATCGTGTCAATCAATCAATCAATCAATCAATCAATCATTCAATCAATCAATACCTAGTAGCTCCCCTTGGAACATAAGCCTTCAACAAAGAAATAATATGCCCTCATGATCCATAGTGTTCGTTAAAGTTTTTGTGGTCACAAGTTTCTTTTACGGGATAGCGTAACCAGCCCCATACCCATCCCCCCTTGGCAGCTGTTTACGACATGCCTGGTATGGTACAGTGTTACCATTCTTTGTTCCCCTTTCGGTTCCCGGGTACACACGGAGTTTTTTTTTTACAGTAGACACGTCCTTTTTATTCTCTATTCTTAGTTTTCCCCTTTAACTCATCCAGTTCTTCATGTTCCCATTTTTGTGTTTTTTTTCTCACATAGTACCCATGTCTATTATTTTTCTTTTGTTACCTGTTTCATAAAGTATTTACATCCCTTCTTTTCACATTCTTACTTATTTCCTATAGTACCCATGTCTATTATTTGTATATTCTTACATTTTTTCATATAGTACCTATGCCCATTATTTTCCTATCCTTACTTTTTCATATAGTACCTATGCCCATTATTTTCATATCCTTACCTTTTTTCCTACATTATCAACGGCCTGTATATTTTTGTCACTGTTCTTACTTTTACATTTTGTTTATTTGTAATCTTCTTCTCCTCAACCAGGCCTTGATTTTTCTTGTTCCTCTTTTCTTACACTAGTTTATTTCTTCATGTTATTTTGTCTCTACTTGTCAAGTTCAGAATTGTTGTTATATATTTGTATTTGTTCATCGTCTGGTCGAGATTTGTCATTGTTTAAATACTTATTTTTCTTCTTATTCATTCTACTCCCCCTATCCTTTTCACAGACATACAGACAGACATACAGACTGAGAGACATATCTGTTACTTGCTTATTATCTCCTCATAGATACACGCCTGACTACCCAATTATTGTTGACCTGATGATCTCAGTCTGCAATCAGTGCCTATTTTTAACGCGACCTGCGTCTCCGGCAGTGTCAATTTTAGTGTGTGCGAGACCCCAGGCAGGGGGGACTTACGAGGCCCTAGGCAGGGGGGACTTACGAGGCCCTTTTAAATAAATTCCTGCTGTATTCGACAAACAAAGCCGTCTTATGTGCGTTGCCAGAAGTACAGCTGCATCCCGCATCAGCTGTCGTCTTGAGAGAAGGGGTGCTGAAATGCATACAATAATTCTTTAAAAATTATGATTTTAACAGAATAAAATACGAAACTGGATGGTTTGGAAGTTCAAAGTGCGAACTACGAGTATATTTATGTGTACAGTGATTTTATTTTTAAATATATGTTTTTTCTGATTGCTCTATGTCTACATTATTCCTTTCTTTCGAATCAGAATATTACGTACTTATTTGTAATTTAACACGAATTAATTTTTAAAAATTCTTCCCAAAAGATTCCAAAACTCAGTTCTGGTTTCGTGTTTAGCGGTCGGAACATCCGTTTTCGTGTCCGTGGTTTCCTTTCGGCTGTCACCAATGGCAGTCATACGAGCCTTAGTCCTCGGATGTCCGTCCCGCAGGACAGTTTGTTTATCTGTGGCTGTTTTCGTAACGTGCGTGATTGTTCAACGTAGTCAGTCATTTTTCTGTGCTCAAACTCCCAACCTGGAGGACCAGATTACCAGCTTTAGTCTGACCACTACCCGTAGAGATCTGTCCAGCTTGGTAGAACCTGTCAGGAGTAAAACACCTGCTGGTATCCCTCTGAGGTTTATCAGGATACACAAGCCGCAATACCGCTGCAATGTAAAGACACCAGTGATGGCAGCTATGTTGCCTCGACCACTTTGAAAAATCCCTATGTCCTCCTCTGTCGACAAGCATACGTTTGTGCTATGCACACAAACAATAAAAATAAAATAAAACTTCCAATACTCGACAGGAACTTCGACAAATTTTAAACAATAAAAAAACAAAATGTAAAAATAGCTAAACTGTCGTTAAGTGCGGCTAATATAAATGTAATACCTGAATCTGGCAACTGTCTCATATAAAAGTAACTGCTACAGAAATCACAACAGCAAAAGTAAGTGCTTTAACACAGTCTTTATGGCCGTTGACTAACTGGTCTACCATTAGCTACTTCTGTTTGATCATATAATGGGATTCGTATCACTGCCCTTCAGCAGACTCTTAACTCTAGTGTCATGTATCTTACATTGGACACGATGACTCAACAAAATAGATTCAGAAAACCAAAAGCAGACTTCTAAATACTTCATATGATGAAACTTTATTTGCCGATGGATGACTTCACAACATAAGCTCAGCCTTCTAGTTTCGTTGGCAGATACAATTAGCATAGCATTCAAAATTATATATGTCTCTTCACTCTCTCTCTCTCCCCTCCTCTGCTAATTACCCTGGTGGCTATTGGGATCCACAAGTTAAGAACCACTGTTGTTGTTTTCACTACTATCATTTCTCTTACTTGCAAATAATATCGCTCTTAAATTCTTTTGTTGTCATCTGCTGCTGCTTTGGTGGATCTTATTAACGAAACTGGCCTAACCGCCAGGGATGAACGTTTACCAAGCTTAATTCTGATTCTCGACTGTCTGTCTATCTTTCGGTCTTCACTACAAATAAAAGTTCATCAACACTTTACACATACCTGGTATTCCGAACCGAACACCGTCCTCCAACATACTGAAATAACTGACGTCTTGTCATCACACACAAATAAAACTGTCATTCAATAGTAGTGGCATTTGAGAGCAAAGTTCGAGTGATAGTATAAACTTCTGCAAATGGCAGGTCAGACAGATACATTGGCTATATCACCCGATTCACGAACTCTCTGTGGACAAAATGCTCCCTCCGTCAAGACCCAGAACCAACTGACTTAATCTAGAACTTCGATTTCCCACTATAACTTTGTCCTAACTATCCAACAAAATTCTCACTCACATACAACTCAGTCACTAAGTTCACATCTAAAATATCGCTTTTTCAGCGATTTCATAGATGACCGTCCGTCAACTAAAGGTATCAAACTCCTGTCTCTGTTTTCGTCCATCCATGTTTCTACTACGTCATTTCCCTTTGACTTTAAATATGAAAATTCTAGCTTACCAAATGAACCTAATCTAACAGAATCTTATCCTCCTGACCAGTCTCCAGGTAACATCTTGCTACAAAGGAGACAGATGCAGTAGTGATTGTATGCTCCATAACAAGCGAAAAATAGATGATGTTCATGATGATAATGATGACAATGTTCATGATGGTGATGATAAAAAAAGGTAAAAGGTAAAGGAACCCGTTACACGCCCATTGAGGCATATTGGGAATATGGTGTTAGGCCCATATTATCTTGACCGTCGGCACACGAGGGGTGATGTGGTCGGCATCACGCCGGCCGCCTTAACCTTCCCAGAGTAGCTCTGGTACCCATTTGGGGCTGGGTCGACCCAGGAGCCGTTTGTGGCCTAAAAATTTTCCGCCTCATCTGGGGATCGAACCATAGACCACTGCGCTAGGAAGCCAGTGCACTAACCACTATGCTACCGCGGCTCCATCATGGTGATGATAACGTTGATGATAATGTTGATATTGTTGATGATGATGGTGATGATGTTGTTGATGATGATGTTGATAATGTTGATGATTGTGATCATGATGCTGATGAAAATGATGATGATGGCGATGCTTATGTTGATAATGATGATGATGTTAATAATAATGATGATGATAATGGTGTTCCAGATTATGATGATGGTCACGATGATGATAATGCTGATGATGATAATGTTGTTGATGATGATGTTTACGATGATGTTTTTCATGATGATGTTGCTGCTGATGATGTAAATGGTGATGATGATGATGTTCCTGATCATAATGATGATGATCTTGATAATGTTGATGATGGTGATGTTGCTGCTCTTACTGCTGCTGATGATGTTCCTGATGACGATGATGATGTTCCTGGTGATGATGAAAAAGGAAATTTCCATCAAATGGAGTCCTGTACCTGACACTGCCGTAGGGGAGTATAATGTTAGAGACTTCATTATAAAAAGTCTCAGCTTTAAGAGGTGGGTGACCAGTTCTGTTTCTTACTGCCTTTGTTTTCTTTAACTTCAGAGCAACGTTAGCTACCCATATACAGCTCGGTAAAATGGAGCTCGATACTGCCAGGTTTTGAGCCCAGAACCATGATAACAGTGCAGAGAGAGGCTAGCGTTCTAAGTACTATACCAATAATACTTTAAATTGATGAAAGAAACAGATGTGATTATATGAGAGCAAACAAGTAGAAGTACAGATAGAAGTAGAAATATAAGTACATGTAGAAGTACAAGAAGAAGTACAAGTAGAAGTACAAGAACAAGTAGAAGTACATGTAGAAGTACAAGAAGAAGTACAAGTAGAAGTACATGTAGACGTACAAGTAGAAATACAAGTAGAAGTACTAGAACAAGTAGAAGTACAAGTAGAAGGACAAGAACAAGTAGAAGTACAAGAACAAGTAGAAGTACAAGTAGAAGTACAAGAACAAGTAGAAATACTAGTAGAAGTACTAGAACAAGTAGAAATACTAGTAGAAGTACAAGAACAAGTAGAAATACAAGTAGAAGTACTAGAACAAGTAGAAATACTAGTAGAAGTACAAGAACAAGTAGAAATACTAGTAGAAGTACAAGAACAAGTAGAAATACAAGTAGAAGTACTAGAACAAGTAGAAATACTAGTAGAAGTACAAGGACAAGTAGAAATACAAGTAGAAGTACAAGGACAAGTAGAAATACAAGTAGAAGTACAAGGACAAGTAGAAATACAAGTAGAAGTACAAGGACAAGTAGAAGTACAAGTAGAAGTACAAGGACAAGTAGAAGTACAAGTAGAAGTACAAGGACAAGTAGAAATACAAGTAGAAGTACAAGGACAAGTAGAAATACAAGTAGAAGTACAAGAACAAGTAGAAATACAAGTAGAAGTACAAGGACAAGTAGAAATACAAGTAGAAGTACAAGAACAAGTAGAAATACAAGTAGAAGTACAAGAACAAGTAGAAGTACAAGTAGAAGTACAAGAACAAGTACAAGTAGAAATACAAGTAGAAGTACAAGAACAAGTAGAAGTACAAGAACAAGTAGAAGTACAAGGACAAGTAGAAATACAAGTAGAAGTACAAGAACAAGTAGAAATACAAGTAGAAGTACAAGAACAAGTAGAAATACAAGTAGAAGTACAAGAACAAGTAGAAGTACAAGGACAAGTAGAAGTACAAGTAGAAGTACAAAGACAAATAGAAATACAAGTAGAAGTACAAGGACAAGTAGAAATACAAGTAGAAGTACAAGGACAAGTAGAAATACAAGTAGAAGTACAAGGACAAGTAGAAATACAAGTAGAAGTACAAGGACAAGTAGAAGTACTAGAACAAGTAGAAATACAAGTAGAAGTACAAGGACAAGTAGAAATACAAGTAGAAGTACAAGGACAAGTAGAAATACAAGTAGAAGTACAAGGACAAGTAGAAATACAAGTAGAAGTACAAGGACAAGTAGAAATACAAGTAGAAGTACAAGGACAAGTAGAAATACAAGTAGAAGTACAAGGACAAGTAGAAATACAAGTAGAAGTACAAGGACAAGTAGAAATACAAGTAGAAGTACAAGGACAAGTAGAAGTACTAGAACAAGTAGAAATACAAGTAGAAGTACAAGGACAAGTAGAAATACAAGTAGAAGTACAAGGACAAGTAGAAATACAAGTAGAAGTACAAGGACAAGTAGAAGTACAAGAACAAGTAGAAATACAAGTAGAAGTACAAGCACAAGTAAAGGACAAGTAGAAGTACAAGGACAAGTAGAAATACAAGTAGAAGTACAAGGACAAGTAGAAATACAAGTAGAAGTACAAGGACAAGTAGAAATACAAGTAGAAGTACAAGGACAAGTAGAAATACAAGTAGAAGTACAAGGACAAGTAGAAGTACAAGTAGAAGTACAAGGACAAGTAGAAATACAAGTAGAAGTACAAGGACAAGTAGAAATACAAGTAGAAGTACAAGGACAAGTAGAAATACAAGTAGAAGTACAAGGACAAGTAGAAATACAAGTAGAAGTACAAGGACAAGTAGAAATACAAGTAGAAGTACAAGGACAAGTAGAAATACAAGTAGAAGTACAAGGACAAGTAGAAATACAAGTAGAAGTACAAGGACAAGTAGAAATACAAGTAGAAGTACAAGGACAAGTAGAAGTAGAAGTACAAGTAGAAGTACAAGGACAAGTAGAAATACAAGTAGAAGTACAAGGACAAGTAGAAGTACAAGTAGAAGTACAAGGACAAGTAGAAATACAAGTAGAAGTACAAGGACAAGTAGAAATACAAGTAGAAGTACAAGGACAAGTAGAAATACAAGTAGAAGTACAAGGACAAGTAGAAGTACAAGGACAAGTAGAAATACAAGTAGAAGTACAAGGACAAGTAGAAGTACAAGTAGAAGTACAAGGACAAGTAGAAATACAAGTAGAAGTACAAGGACAAGTAGAAATACAAGTAGAAGTACAAGGACAAGTAGAAATACAAGTAGAAGTACAAGGACAAGTAGAAATACAAGTAGAAGTACAAGGACAAGTAGAAATACAAGTAGAAGTACAAGGACAAGTAGAAGTACAAGTAGAAGTACAAGGACAAGTAGAAATACAAGTAGAAGTACAAGGACAAGTAGAAATACAAGTAGAAGTACAAGGACAAGTAGAAATACAAGTAGAAGTACAAGGACAAGTAGAAATACAAGTAGAAGTACAAGGACAAGTAGAAATACAAGTAGAAGTACAAGGACAAGTAGAAGTACAAGTAGAAGTACAAGGACAAGTAGAAGTACAAGTAGAAGTACAAGGACAAGTAGAAATACAAGTAGAAGTACAAGGACAAGTAGAAATACAAGTAGAAGTACAAGGACAAGTAGAAGTACAAGGACAAGTAGAAGTACAAGGACAAGTAGAAGTACAAGTAGAAGTACAAGGACAAGTAGAAGTACAAGTAGAAGTACAAGGACAAGTAGAAATACAAGTAGAAGTACAAGGACAAGTAGAAGTACAAGGACAAGTAGAAGTACAAGAACAAGTAGAAATACAAGTAGAAGTACAAGGACAAGTAGAAATACAAGTAGAAGTACAAGGACAAGTAGAAGTACAAGTAGAAGTACAAGAACAAGTAGAAGTACAAGGACAAGTAGAAGTACAAGTAGAAGTACAAGAACAAGTGCAAGTAGAAGTACAAGGACAAGTAGAAATACAAGTAGAAGTACAAGGACAAGTAGAAGTACAAGTAGAAGTACAAGAACAAGTAGAAGTACAAGGACAAGTAGAAGTACAAGTAGAAGTACAAGAACAAGTAGAAGTACAAGGACAAGTAGAAGTACAAGTAGAAGTACAAGAACAAGTGCAAGTAGAAGTACAAGGACAAGTAGAAATACAAGTAGAAGTACAAGAACAAGTAGAAGTACAAGGACAAGTAGAAGTACAAGTAGAAGTACAAGAACAAGTAGAAGTACAAGGACAAGTAGAAATACAAGTAGAAGTACAAGAACAAGTAGAAGTACAAGGACAAGTAGAAGTACAAGTAGAAGTACAAGAACAAGTGCAAGTAGAAGTACAAGGACAAGTAGAAATACAAGTAGAAGTACAAGAACAAGTAGAAGTACAAGGACAAGTAGAAGTACAAGTAGAAGTACAAGAACAAGTAGAAGTACAAGTAGAAGTACAAGAACAAGTGCAAGTAGACTGGAGAAAGACGTAATGGTTATTATGAAGAAGACATGGAAAGACCTTGAGATGATAAGACGAGACAGGAGGCGTATCATAAGTTTGTTGAAGGCGTGGTCATAAGTTTGTTGAAGGCGTGGTCATAAGTTTGTTGAAGGCTGATGCTCCTTGTGGAGCTGAAAGGTGATGAGTGAATGTAACAAATGTTAAAACAGTTAGTGACATTTCAGTAACCCCTGTATAAATACATAATACTTGTAAATACACTACACCTGTCACTACGACCTTCATCTTGCGCATTTCTCAATTTCAGGGTCACACGTGCGTGCTGAAAACGAGGCCGCTAAGTGAGTGGGAGAACTTCACAAAGATCCGTAATTCAAACAGTAAATGATATCGTTGTTGTACGTGGTTCTGTATATTCTCATGATTAGTACGAACGATTTTTGGCCTACGAATGTTTCTGGAGAATGCAAGTTCTCTCTATGCCATCAATTACTGAAAATGTCAGCCGAGAGGAGAATACAGATGACAAGTTGTTAAAGAAATTCATGATCTGGGAAATAATCGTGTGAACAGAGAACACGGACTAGCTAATGTGTGATGGCGTACTCAGGCATCACTACGTACACGTGTTATAGGAAACCAACAGCGACGTTGTTTGTTGGTGCTGTTGTAATATTGCTGGCCTGTTATGTTATAATTTCGCTTTTGTCCCACATCATAATTGGTAAGAAATCTTTAAAAGTTTTTTTCAAGTGATTATGTGTTTTTATTTTTGTTAATGGTGATAATATTAATTAATTTCATAATGTTATTCGTGAATAATATTCGTAAATATAGCTAGTGAAAAGATACACAATATTCATACGTGTAGATAACCAAGAGAGGCACAATATTCGTACATGTAGCCAGTGAAAAGATACTCATCACTCGTACATGTAGATAACCAACAGAAACATAATATTCGTACATATAGATAACCAACAGACACACAAAAGTCTTACGTCAACATGGTGAATAAACATCTTACTTTGCGCTGCTGTTGGAGCATGGAGTCACCAATTTTGCATGTTCCCTTGCAGGAAGCCTTCACCAAAACATTCACATTCTCCTGCGCTGGTGATTTATGTGGCAATAAGCTTTACTTGATGAGATTGTCACTGCCATAGACAACCTCATATTAGTCACTTTATACGTGCAGTAGTTTTAATATTTTTGGTTTCATCAAAGACCCCTAGCAACTTTACAGAGTAAATATGGTGAATACATACTCAGTATTCGTACGTGAAGACAGCAAATCAATCAGTCATTACCTTTTAGCACTAAGGTTCAAAGGTCATTACCAAATACATGCCAAGTCCTTCTGTCACGTGCCATCAGATCAAGATCTGTCCACGTCTTACTTACCATTTTGACTTCTGTCTCCAGTTCTCTTCTCCACGTGTTTTTGGTCTACCTCTACTGATTGTACTCTGCTGGTTCCAGTTCTCTTCTCCTTGTGTTGGTCTACCTCTACTGATTGTACTCTGCTGGTTCCATTTCTCTTCTTCGCGTGTTTTTGGTCTACCTCTACTGATTGTACTCTGCTGGTTCCATTTCTCTTCTCCACGTGTTTTTGATCTACCTCTACTGATTGTACTCTGCTGGTTCCATTTCTCTTCTCCACGTGTTTTTGATCTACCTCTACTGATTGTACTCTGCTGGTTCCAGTTCTCTTCTCCACGTGTTTTTGGTCTACCTCTACTGATTGTACTCTGCTAGTTCCATTTCTCTTCTCCACGTGTTTTTGGTCTACCTCTACTGATTGTACTCTGCTGGTTCCATTTCTCTTCTCCCTGTGTTTTTAGTCTACCTCTACTGATTGTACTCTGCTGGTTCCAGAAGACGGACTGCCTAATCAAGCTTTTAACAGGTTTCCCCAGTGAGTGTCCAATCCATCGACAGCATCTTCTTGTCAACTCTTGCTTGTCTGGTTCTTGTCACCAGTTCCACGTTCGTGACTTCTCGTGATATCAATCCTATTCTATGCAAAAAGTCATTTAAGAAATTATGTAACTTTGATATTGTTGTTTTATTTGTTCTCCATGTTTCATAGCCATACAATAGGACTGACTTGACAGAGCCAAACAATAGGACTGACTTGACAGAGCCAAACAATAGGACTGACTTGACAGAGCCAAACAATAGGACTGACTTGACAAAGCCAAACAATAGGACTGACTTGACAGAGCCAAACAATAGGACTGACTTGACAGAGCCAAACAATAGGACTGACTTGACAGAGCCAAACAATAGGACTGACTTGACATAGCCAAACAATAGGACTGACTTGACATAGCCAAACAATAGGACTGACTTGACAGAGCCAAACAATAGGACTGACTTGACAAAGCCATACAATAGGACTGACTTGACAGAGCCAAACAATAGGACTGACTTGACAGAGCCAAACAATAGGACTGACTTGACAGAGCCAAACAATAGGACTGACTTGACAGAGCCAAACAATAGGACTGACTTGACAGAGCCAAACAATAGGACTGACTTGACAGAGCCAAACAATAGGACTGACTTGACAGAGCCAAACAATAGGACTGACTTGACAAAGCCACACAATAGGACTGACTTGACAGAGCCAAACAATAGGACTGACTTGACAAAGCCATACAATAGGACTGACTTGACATTCTCAGTGAAGATTCTGATTTTTGTGTTGGACCAGATTTCTTGTTATCTTCATATATTTCTCAATCCAACTAAAGCTTCTCTAACCTTTTGTATTTGTATTTTGATGTCACTGTCCGTCCTTCCAACTCTGTCTTTCTTGTTACCAAGATATATACCTTTGCTCTATTCAGTTTGTGAACGCAATGTTTTAGTGATCAGCCTTCGTGTGACGAGGCAGGTTTCTTTCAACCAAGACTTGTCCGTTAGTTATATCATAACGCAATTTACCATTTAAAATTAAGAGAACTCCGTTAACTGGAGTGTAGTGTTAATAAGAGCTAAGACCTGAAAGGGACTAATAGCTACTATAACCTAGCAAGTAGCTCTGATAAGGGCTAGTTCTGATAATGACTGCTAACCCGTACATTGGTGACAGATACTAAGTCATGGAATGGATTAACAGTATCCAACTGCTAGCATGAAAAGTCATGAATGAGGCTGTTTCCAAAGCTGCCCACAACTCTTCAATGTTCATGAACACAGGTTGTAATCAAGTATGAATACTGAATACCTCAATATGTTTTCTATTTGACTAATAGAAATCAGAAATTTCTACTCGAATTTTCCCGTCATAAGTATCGGTAAATCTTTTGATGTACGCTTGGAAATATGTTAGAAATTTACGTTTTTACGTATTTTCACGAGAATCAGCTAATGAATTCAATATGGCTTTACAGATTCAAGGAAGTTCGCGCTCACTCACACAGACACACACATATACGCAAATAAAATAAAGGAAATAAACCCAAGATGGAAAATGATGAATAAGGACTAAAAGAAGATGAACATAAAAAAGTAGATGAGTAAACAAGATAATGACAGAAACATAAGAAGAAAAATGAGGAAGCCGATTGTGTCCCAAACAAGGATAAAATAAATATAGCACTGTAACTACTAAGCATGTGGCAACACGTGGTTAAGGAGGGGCTGTGTGCGGAGCTTGCCATCCCATCCTCTAAAACTTTAATATACAAAGACTTCAACGAAAATGTGGGCACGCAAAATACCTTGAGCTGTTGACACTAGACAGGAGGAATCGTTTTAAGTTTGTTAAAGGTCTACGCTATCTGGTGAGCTATTGACACTAGACAGGAAGAATCGTAATACGTTTTTTTGAAAGTCTACACTCTTTGGTGAGCTATTGACACTAGACAGGAGGAATCGTTATAAGTTTGTTGAAAGTCTACGCTCTCTGGTGAGCTGATGACACTAAACAGGAGGAATCGTTATAAGTCTGTTGAAAGTCTACGCTCTCTGGTGAGCTGATGACACATTGACAGGAGGAATCGTTATAAGTTTGTTGAAAGTCTACGCTCTCTGGTGAGCTGATGACACATTGACAGGAGGAATCGTTATAAGTTTGTTGAAAGTCAACGCTATCTGGTGAGCTGATGACACTAGATAGTAGGAGTCTTCATAAGTTTGTTGAAAGTCTACGCTCTCTGGTGTGACCGTGTGGTGGTAGTTGGGCACGGTTCCAATTTTCAAATGTGACAGCGTGTTGTTATATTATATTTTATATTATATTATCTTCTATCAAAATTCCATCAAGTTTATTACTAGCCGTCCGCTAGAGATGTAGATTCTTGTATGGTTACGCCAGGTTCGTTTTTCTCTCCCTAGTTGTCGTTAAGGTGCATAGTGGTGTACTTACTAACAGTGTTGTAAGTTTTCATTCAATTCGACAAATCTGCATAACTCAGCTGAGTCATATAATAAGGTTTATTTACAGAAATACATAAATAAACAAATACAGCTGGAAATCAAATCAATATTCTTTGTTGTGAAGGTAGTTTACTGTAGTGTCCGTATTTTCCCTTCTCTCTCCGTAATTGTGTGTTACCCAAAAATCTCGTTCAACTCACGATCTAATTCACTTTGACTTTTGCTTCCACAACGTTTCAGTACAAGTAGTTGCGCCTTTTACCTTCAATATTTAAAGGTGCTATTTTCTTCAGATGATGAAACTGCAATGCATCTGTGGCTGTTTCTTGGTTTTCTTCCTTTAATAAAAATCAACTCTAGCTGGGGACTGAAAGAAATCGAGATGTACTTACATGAGTTACCACTTTACATAGTCTTTCCTCCTAGTACATAACATAGTGACCGCTTATATTCTGTCGTGTGAATAATAACACTAAAGTTTATCACACTATCTTCATTCTGAAAAACTTCAAGAACTAACACTCAGAAATGCCTATGTGGTTCTGCATAGATGAGATGCTCAAAACATGGCTTCTCAGCAATGTCACAAGTAAAAACAACATTCCCCGAGGTCGTCTATATGGAATTGCCTCTTTAAAATCTTAACTTTTCGTTAGCTCGACGGTGTTGTGAGCTCTTGTCACCGTCAATGGTTGTGATTGGTGCTACTAAAATGTATACACTTATTTCATTGGCACGGATAATGCTGGGGTAATATAGCTGATGACATTAGACAGGAAGAATCGTCATAAGTGTGTTGAAAGTCTACGCTCTCCGGTGAGCTGATGGCACTAGACAGGAGGAATCTGTATAAGTTTGTTGAAGGTATTCGCTCTCTAGTGTAAGATGATGATGGCGAAGAAACTGCTGAAAGTTTAGGTCCCGGAGGTGGGGGTCTCTGAAGAGAGGTTGTATTGGAAAATGAATGAACGTCAAAGGAAATCAAATCCAACACAACAATAAAAAATCATCAAGTCAAATGTCAAGATAGTCCTCTTGTACAAGGTAAAAGTATATTTGGATTATATTTAACAGATGACACAGGTAAGGAAAAGTTAGTGTGTAACTGATGACCACTAGTCTCCGTGGGAAGCATGAAGCTAATACACAAATGAATTTGATTGTTTATTCGTTTTTCGGTTTGATTTGGGATATCAGGAAAATAAAGGTGAAGGTAGTTGAGTAGCAGCTGTTGCCATAGGAGGGAATTGTTAGACACTTCACTTACAGAAAGCCAATTTTATGAGAGGCGGTAACCAGTTCTATTCATTGCTGCCTGTGACATAATTGTCCGTTATCTTTTCCTAATGGTCCTCTTCTCATCGGCATTATTAATCTACCTGTCATTTTACGTGCTGAATTATGTGCCCCATTCATTGTTTATACTTTCTTCCTTTAATTCATGTCATGTCTGGGTTTAATTTGGCCATCCCTTTAAATACAGGTGGGGCTGTATTGGCCTTAACTCACGATGATCAATTACGTGTGGTGATACCAAGTGTTTAGAGGAAGAAAACGACAGTGTATTGGAGTGCCCGAATTAACACGTAAAAAAAGTGGAGATTAGTTTGTCTTATCGCTTTCACGGCTATTGTTACAATCGACGTTATGTCTTGGAAGATACACAAAAAACTGTGAGTTGGGGACATGGTCAACAAAATGCTTGATACAACCCAGGTTGTTGCGGTATAAGTTGTTAAAGGGTGCATATGCCGAGCCCAAAAACACAAGGTAAATATCAGCCTGGTGACAGTTTAAAGACACGCTCTTAAGATAAAGAATGGGATTTTGGAGCACGAAAGTGATGTACTCGTTTCCGGGCAGAGTTGTTGTAGGCAATAGTTACGATAGGTTATTAATCTCGGAAAATATTATCAGTGTTAGATCTATGAAGTGGTAGTTGTAAACATGATCAATATCAACGGAAGCAGCAATACCTTATATGGGAGTGACTTTTTAAAATCGCATCTTATGTGTCACGTAGTAATTTTTCATGAGAGAGTGGTGGGGATAATCCCTACCAAAATACGCAAGGTGATTGCTATTGGTTTGGTATTTAAAATACAACATCTGTGACTGGACTTCACCTCCACGTAGCAATGTGCATCCGTGGGACGAATGTTGCTTAAAGTCTACACCATTTTATGATTACGGTACTGCTAATTCAACTCGTCAAGAAGACAGCCAGACAAGCCAGGATAAACAATAGAATGAGGATTCTAAGATAAAGGACGAACAACGTATTTGAGCATCTTTTGGACTTAGTAAGAAAACTCTGCCTTTACTAATACATAAAGCCTGTAATCCTAAAAACCTGAACTCAGAGTTATAGAAGGATTCTATTGTAAAGTAATACCCTAGACCACGTGAAAGAGGCATCTTAACCTTACTTACTTACTTAGTCGTTCCCCTTCTACTGTGAGGTGTAGAGGTTTGGAAGAGAGAGCGCCAGACTATTCTATCGGCTGTCTTCCTCCTGGCCTGGTTCCATTCTAGTCCTCGGTCCTTCAAAGATTGTCTAATGTTGTCCTCCCAGCGGACTCTGGGTCGTCCTCGGGGTCTGGATCCTTGGCTCTTTGTTTCCCATGCTTGTCGTGGTAGCCGATCTTCTCCCATTCTGCAGACATGGCCAAACCATCTTAGTTGGGACTATTCTACTTGGGTCTGTAGGGGGTGGCATTTTAGGCCTTGACGTATCGTCTGGTTGCGTACCATGTCTCTTCTTGTTACTTCAACCACCTTCCTCAGATACCTCATTTATGAGGTTTGGATCTGGCTTTTATGGGTTGTAGTAGTTGCCCATGACTCGCATCCATATGTCAAGACTGGGACATAGGTGGAGCGGTATACAGCCATCTTCGTTTTCTTACCAACCTCTCTCTTGCTGAGGAATCCTCGATTTATGGCCTGAAAAAGTCTCCCAGCTGCTGCTTTTCGAGTGGCCAACTCTTCTTTGATGCCTCCCTTTCGGTCTATAATAGCTCCGAGGTATTTAAAGCGGTCGACCTGCTCCAGGACCTGTTCTCCCAGCTTAATCTGATGTCTTCTTTCTTCTCGTGATATCACCATGGATTTTGTTTTAGAGCTGCTTATGACCATCCCTCTCTTCTCCAGCTCTTCCATCCAGACTTGCAGGTTGGATTGGAGATGTGCCTCAGATTTAGCAATCAGGGCAACATCATCAGCAAATGCCAGCTCTGAAATATAGACCTGTCTCATCTTCCAGTACCCCACTGAATTCTTTCTTGTTCTCTCCTTACATGCCTTGATGACATCGTTCATAAGGAGTATGAAGAGGTAAGGTGATAGGATATCACCTTGTCTTACACCAGTGGTGGTCCTGAACTCTTCTGACTTATGGTTTGCTGTCCTCACATAATTTCTGCAAGACTTGTAGAAGCTCTGTATAGCATGAATCAGAGGATCTGGAATATTCTTCCTTGCCAAACAGTCCCAAAGTTTGCTCCAAGGGACCCTGTCAAACGCCTTTTCCAGATCTATGAAACAAAGATGGATCTCACTCTTATACTCAAGGGCCTTTTCACTCAGCTGTCGGAGTGTGAAGATTAGGTCTTGAGTATTTCGGTTTGCTCCGAATCCGCACTGGACCTCATCCAATTGTGTCTCAGCTAGGCGTCGGAGTCTCTGCTCTAGGATTCTAGAGTAGATTTTTTTAGGGACACTGAGAAGGGATATGCCTCTATGGTTTCCACACTGTCGATTGTCACCCTTTTTGAAAATTGGTGTTATGATGGCGATCTCCCAATCCTTTGGTATGGTCTTGTTGCACCATGCTGCCTGTAGGACCCTTAAGAGTAACAGGTCGCCTGATGCTCCCATGTACTTAACCATTTCTGGTGTTATACCATCATGCCCTGCTGCTTTGCCCATCTTGATTTTCTCCAGTGCTGCCTTCAGTTCTTCCATCTTTATGTCATCTTCATCACCATTGGTTTCCTCTTTTGTGCTAGTGGTTATCATTTCTGATGTTTGACCTTGCTCACCATCAAGGAGTTCTGAGAAATATTCTTTCCATCTTTCCATTACTTCCTTCGGGGCAGTAAGCAATTTGCCTTGCTTGTCCTTTATAAATTTGAGAGGGCACTGTTTTTCCTTCCTCATGTTCTTTAGGGTCTTATAAAACAATTTCTGGTTTTCTTGTGCATCTTTTTCTAGCTTTTCTCCAAAGTCTTCCCAGGACTTCTGTTTTGCTGCTAGCACTTTGTTCTTTACTTCTGTTCTGAGTGTCACATATTCTCTATATTTTTCCATTTGTCCTGTTGTGTTTTTAGCTCCTAAGTATTGTTTCCATGCCATTTTCTTCTCTCTTATTTTCTCTTTGACTTCCTCTGTCCACCAAGGTGTCCTCTTTCTCTGGTTCCCAAGTCAGACTTCACCAAATGTTTCTGCAGCAGCTGTCTTTTATATATCCTTGAATTTAATCCAGTGGGTTTCCAAGTCATCAGGTTTTTCTTCTGTGTTGCTCACCGCTGCAGCAATAAGCCCCTGATATCTGGTCTTAATTTCTGGCTCTTTCAGCTTGTAGGTCCTAATGCTAATTTCTCCTGCTCGTTTACTTGGTTTCTTGCGTGATGTTGAGCTGTTCCTAGGCTGAGCAACTCTTTCAGTTGTTCGTTTGATTGTTAGCAGGTAGTGAACACTTCCAATCTCTGGCCCCCTCCAGACTCTTGCATCTCGGACATATTTGAATGAGCTTCTCCGAACAATGGCATAGTCGATCACTGACTTCTCATTCTTTGTTGGTTCACATCTAGTGTATGCATGTATGCACTTATGGGGGAACTTTGTGTTTGTAATGATCAGATTCTGCTCACTGCAGAATCTAAGGAGTCGCTTTCCATTGTCATTGAGAGTATCTTCTCCATATCTTCCGATAACTCCACCCCATCTAGCATGGTCATTTCCAACTCTGGCATTAAAATCTCCGAGCATGATAACTTCATCTAGGCAGTCATCCACTGTCCTTTGAAGCAGCTCGAAGAATTCCTCCTTGACCTCTGCTCTCTCATCCTCATTTGGCCCATACACTATGACCAGGTTGACTATGGTTCTCCTTCTTTTAGTTTCACAACCATAATGCGCTCTGAGACAAAGTTCCACCCCTTGATACTATCTTTTTGATTTTGGGCCACAATGCAACCCACACCCCCTTTAGCTCTTTCGGATATGGGTACACCACTGTAGAGCAGCGTGTTGCCATTGAGATCCATGACTCCTTGTCCTTTTTTCTTTGTTTCCGTTATAGCCAGGATTTCTAGTTTTGCTTTCCTCATCTCTTCCACCAGCTCCTCTTCCATTCCCATTTATACTTCTTGTGTTCCATGTTCCATAAGTCGTAGTCCGTAGTCCGTTCCAGTTCGTCGCCTTTAGAATCAGTCCGGTTTTCTCTCTTGTGTTACTCGTAATCGTGGTTTAAAGCAAACAGGTGATTGGCCTGTTGTGCCTTTGCATGGTGGAGGGGCTGCCTCCTTACGGCCTCCATGCAGGCCGCCCTCCTCCTTTTTCATCCGGGCTTGGGACCGGCATAGGCGGAGTTGGCATCTTAACCAAGTTGCCGAAACTATTTGCCTGAGCCAGAAGTCTATATTTGGGGTGAGTTGATCTTCTGTTAGGAAACCCAATAATCAGGATGGTATTTGTTTCTCTCTTATTTCATGATGCTAGTCGGTGGTACCAATTAGTGGTACTAGTCTGTGGAACAAGTGTGTGCTATACGTGGCCTTCAAACAAACTAGACACCAGCATCAGACGGATCTTGAAGACGCTGGACCATCTTCGCAAATACTCCCCGAAACTACAAGGGACGTGTTACAGCCACGAGACATGACCACTGACAAAAGAGAAGCAGTTAACAACCTGCAAAAAACCAACATCGGCTGGAGCAGACACCAACGGTCACCTTACTGGCAGCTAAGTACTCACCTAAAGCTGCCGAATGAACTCTTTAAGCAAATTCCCTAAACTAACAAGATCATCACCTGTGATGAACCCTTAAGGCAAACAATTTTAAATATCTATACCTTTTTTTTACACTGTTAACAATAACTGATTATTCAAATTGTTATCTGTTATACAAATTTATTGCTGATTTAATCATTTTATGAGTGAACTGCACCGGTATAGTTCAGTCATTTTAAATACACATAAACAGAGCAATTGAAATAATATTTTACTGAATTAAATCAGTTGGGGGCTCAACAAACGAGCAAAATTCTCTTCTCTTCATAGATGGTCTGGGAAGACAAAAAGTTTATTACAGCCTGGATAATATCAGCTGTAGTACTTGATTTCTAAAATTCCCATGAGGTTCCCTAGAACTGAAGCACCAATCTTCAATCAAGTCTCTGCCAAGAGTTATCTTGAGCGACATGTAGATATCTTTGAAGACCCTCAGTAGATGCTTGAATGTTGGCCACTGTCAGACCATCACTGCAGTGCAAGGGCAAAAAATCCCGTGACACTTTCTCTGACTCAAGAGGAGAGTTAGCTACCCATTTACATCTAAGTAAACTGGATCATAGCGCTTCCATTTTTTGTGACCAGAAACTGTCACACGCGAGGCCAGAGCTCTAACCACTCTACCAGTCAGACATTCCTATCGCACGGCTCAGAAACATGGAGCACAGGAAAAGCAACAATCGAGAAGCGACAGATTATCATATTGTGCTGCTTGCGCGGAACAGAGCGACTGAAGTGATACGGCAGGATGACCGATGTGGAACTAATAACAAGAACCGGACAAGTTCCAGTGGAACAGGAGATGAGAAGACAATGCTGGAGATGGATAGGACACACATTGAGGAAACCTGTTGATAGGACACACATTGAAGAAACCTGTTGAAAGGACACACATTGAGGAAACCTGTTGATAGGGCACATATTGAGGAAACCTGTTGATAGGACACACATTGAGGAAACCTGTTGATAAAACACACATTGAAGAAAACTGTTGATAAGACACACATTGAAGAAACTGTTGATAGGACACACATTGAAGAAAACTGTTGATAGGACACACATTGAGGAAACCTGTTGATAGGACACACATTGAGGAAAGCTGTTGATAGCATTACCAGGTAGTTCTTGTTCTAGAATCTCCAAGACAAGATAGGTAGAGGAAGACCAAACAAGAACCACACACATAACACTGGAATAAAAGGTGATGGACAGACTTTGTCGCTGAATAAGGTTTACAATTTGGAAACCAGTTGGTAGCATTACAAGACGGTTCTCATTATAGAATACCCAATGTAATATAAATAGATAAAAATTTAAAACAAAACTCAAGGACAATGGAATTAAAAACAGAAATGTAAGGACTAGAGTAGTCATGGAAACACCTTGAATGGATGGCACTGGTCAGAGTGGCTTGGAGTAACTTTGGTGAGGCAAATTCTCCACTGGGTTCTGAAGTGTAATGAATGAATGATCTATCATGAGGCAAATTCTCCACTGGGTTCTGAAGTGTAATGAATGAATGATCTATCATGAGGCAAATTCTCCACTGGGTTCTGTAGTGTAATGAATGAATGATCTATCATGAGGCAAATTCTCCACTGGGTTCTGAAGTGTAATGAATGAATGAACTATCATGAGGCAAATTCTCCACTGGGTTCTGAAGTGTCATGAATGAATGAACTATCATTGAGCAGGGCTACATTTGTTCTGGTTTCCGCCCCTGCACTAGAACATTTGCTGATCATGTCTTCTCTGAATCTTCCTGTTTCATTGTTCCTGATTTGTTGCCTTTCCACATCCCGTCCCCCCTCTCACTCCAAGGTACTATCAAATATAGTGGATGCTTCTTGTTTTTAAACACTTTTTATTTAGTTTGATATAAACGTTGTTTGGATGTTTCAAATATTTTAGCCCTTAGTTAACTTGGTTTCAGATTACCTAGGCAGTTGAAATTTTGCACAAGGCCCTTCATCGTTGTACATTTTAAACTATCAAAATTTGATGGAGCATCGAGTGACCTGTCCCTGACCGTCCATATAGAATTAAAATGTTCACAAGTTGTGCATTTTGAAATAAACGTGGGTTGCCTAAAACTTATTTCTTAAATTATTTTCTACCGCAACATCTTATTGGCTGCTTTTGATAACAGGCCTTCTCTAACGGAAGCGTTTATCTTCAAAGGTAACTCCATAAAGTTATAATCTGTCCACTCCAAGCCGTATATGCTTACTTCTTCTTGTGTGACTGCTACGTCGCCATCGGGGAGTTCCCAGCTTGGACATTTCTTAAACTATCTGTCCGTCATATTGTCCTGAAACCAAACTATACCCATATGTTGTTTTACATAATGTCCCCCATGGTGCTGTTCTTAATCTGATCTCAGTCTCTCTTAACATGTTTCCATATACTGCAAAGTTCCTGCTTTATTTATTTGGTGCGATCCTCATTGTTTCCTCTTTCCTCACCTCACCCTCTCTCCTTTTCAACATTAATATATTATATATAATAAGAGAAGCGTATTTTTCGTCCATCTGACCGCACGAAATTGTTTCACCACCTAAACTTGGCATGCTGATAAGTCTTAATATAAGATGACCTAGAAAAATCCGAGAAACCAAAAATTAAATACCGCAACGCCATAATTACGCCAGAAATGCTGTGCACTAAGGAAAATAATTTTATAACACTTTTTCACTTTAAAGGGAAATTAGCAGCTCATTATAAATTAAAGAATGTGTGTGATTTTTTTAGCTTCGTTGCAAACAGAAGCGGGGGTCGGACAGGAATATAACCTGACGCGTTTCAGTGTTAAGACACTGTGAGAAATCGCTTGCCAAGACGCCAGACTTGCTAGTAGTTAGAATCATCAGGATTTTATTGTAGTATTCCATCCTAGCACAGGAAAAAGCAAAAAAGTAGTCTCAATTTCCGTATGGAGCAGGGAGGGAAAGATGAAAGAAATGATGTACATTCTAAGCATAATACTTACAGTTTTAAACCAGTGTAAATGTCTATGTACACATATACACTTTAAAGTTAATGACAGTTTCAAACTTTTCAATCAATGCAAATGTAAATGAAAACAGATTTAGTTTCTATTGTGAACACCTTCTAAACATTGGAGATGTAAATGTAAACATATTCTATGTGTACTATTAACCTTTTCATTTAAATGTAAAATAAGGAAAAAGCTATTCAATTTGAATATAAAAAAAGTTTCTCTCGAGGGATTAAGTTTAATTCTCATCAAGGGTAAATTCTGAGATAGATGGGATGATAGAAAAGGAGAAACGGGACACATAAGTATGTGTTGGGAAACGCACTACTAAGGAGAGCGTTTCGTTTCTATTCTTTTACCATAGTTATTGGTGGTGGTACCAGTGAGAGTACTAATCTCTTGAACAAAATGTGGGTAGAAGTGGACTGATGTAAAAACGCAAGGCCAGCTTGGCAGTTACTCCTTGACATTTCTGGGAACGTACTGCACCTTTAATCTTGACCAGAGACGCAAGAACTCCAGTGACCTAACTGCACAGAACCCATCAGCGGGAGCAGAAACTGCTATTGGCAGCTAAGTGAAACCGATGAGCTGCAAATGTGAACTTTTTTTCATAAAACCTACTATCAGTCAATGATGAACCTTTTCTTTTACACTATTCAGTTATTTTAAACCTTGTTAAAACTAAATGATTATTAAATATGTTATTTGTTAATATACAAATTTAACTTCCATTCAAGCATTTTAAATGTACTGCATGTTTGTCTCAGTCAATTTACTAAACACACTCTAAACAGATCTTTACCAGAATAATAAAAATTCCACTGAGTAAATCAGAGGTGGGGGCTTAACGAGCTAAAATTAATCATTGCTTAAGTCTTCACATATTTGTCGGCAGATCCTAGAAATAAAGTGCTCAGCCAATACAGCATTGTTTCCGCCTTTCTGGATATCTTGTGATAGAAGTGTCATTACCCTTCTATTTACAAATATGCCAAGAGTAATCTTGTGCGAAAGTAGACACTTTTGAGGCCCATATTAGATACTCTTGAGTTTTGGCCACTGTTGGAACACTACTGCAGAGCAGGGGAGGCAATAGCGTCACATTGAGAACAATAAAAAGTTATTTATAGATTGCCCGTGCAAAGAACGGGCAAGCCCTTGAGTATTTTATAAGCTTTCAGACAAACCTTTCTCACCGAATAGTCACACATAGACAGATGATAGATAGATAGATAGACAGACAGACAGACAGACAGACAGACAGACAGACAGACAGACAGACAGACAGACAGACAGAAAGACAGACAGACAGACAGACAGACAGACAGACAGACAGACAGACAGACAGACAGACAGACAGACAGACAGACAGACAGACAGACAGACAGATAGATAGATAGATAGATAGATAGATAGATAGATAGATAGATAGATAGATAGATAGATAGATAGATAGATAGATAGATAGATAGATAGATAGATAGATAGATAGATAGATAGATCATTATTACTTTACCGTGTCATGTGTTTTATGACCAGGTCGATACCATATTATGTATCTAGACAGAGACGTGGAACAGTACCCCCAAGATCCGTCATCTCTGACGCCAAAGAAACAAATCCTTTTGGTTACTTATGGTCGCAGTGGCTCCTCCTTCACGTCTGCTCTAATCAGCCATCACAAGGACGTGTTCTATGTATTTGAGCCCTTGTTCATTTTGAAAAACAGAGTCGACAAGTTAGTATCAAATTTTCGTCTTATTTAAGTAGCTTCATTCTATTGTAATGTTATTCAGACTTAGTTGTTATGGGCCGTCCACATATGACCTCACGCATATTTTGCCATTTTTTAACGCATCTTCCTTCCCTGTCAGATTTTGTCACAAAAAATCAGACCCCCACTTGTGTGAGATCCCAACTCACCCTTTTCGTTTCCCAAATGTTTTTTAATACTGAAAAGAAAAAATGTAAATTAGTTACCTAATGCAGATACAATAAATATTATAAATAAAATAATGTTAATTAACCAGGTTTTTGCAAAGACGCCTTTGCTGGTTAAATGTTTCTAAATTTATTAATAATATCACTCACTTTGGCTTAATTTTATTTCAAGCTACAAAAGATAAATTAAGTGTAAAGTAAACATATAAGTAATTTTATTATTTGATTAGTGTAAAGTTAATGTTTCATAAAATAATATTAAACTTGAGAGAAAATCCACACAAATACAAGGGTTTGTTGTTGTTAATTAACAAGGGATGCTGAGCGTAATGCTCTTTTGCAGCCAATACCAAGTTAAAGACTAGTTGGTATTATCTACAATAGAGATCTAGATTTTTCCTGTGGCTTATCGACTATGCTGAAATGTGTTCAGTTGAAGTCACGAGCTTCAGTTTCTTCAGCTTGGCTGACTTTTGAAGGATCATCACATCTGGTCCTAAGCTAAGAGGAAGAAGCACGTGACATACTTTGCATTCCCCGCCAACCAAGGGGGCTCTTCAAATATGCAGAGCTAAATTACTGTGTTCTGGTTCTGGACTCTCCAAATATGCAGAGCTAAATTACTGTGTTCTGGTTCTGGACTCTCCAAATATACAGAGCTAAATTACTGTGTTCTGGTTCTGGACTCTTCAAATATGCAGAGCTAAATTACTGTGTTCTGGTTCTGGGCTCTTTAAATATGCAGAGCTAAATTACTGTGTTCTGGTTCTGGGCTCTTCACAGGAATTGTCACGTCCTACATAGAGCCACTTCTCAGCTCCTCTGAGCATCACTGCCCCATAGTGAGATCAAGAGTCAGTGAGAGTGTAATTAGCCTTACAGACACAGGTTCACTTCCACATTTGAATACAGTAGCATTGGGCTTTGCAAGTGGTCATATAAAGGTGACTCCGAATTTGCCCTCATGCTGTATTCTAGGGTTTAAAAACCGAAGTCGTTTTCAATACATTATCTCTCTTCGTTATCATTATTCCAATTAAGAAGATGTTTCTCCATTGATGAACTAGAAATCCATTTGCTTCCAGATCATCATCGTGTATTGAAAGATGCGATGTCATTATAATAAGGGAAACAATTTATAATTAAAAACACAAATCAAACAAGTTACAGTTTTCATCAACAATCTGATATCTCAACATAGATTATAATATTAAAATAAGTCTTCCATGAAATGAGTTGTTAACTATTGCAGAATGTGATCGGACTGGCTAAGAGGTACGGCGTCCGCCTTTAATTCTAAAGTATCAGGTTCGATCCTAGGACATGGAATTTAATTTATGGAATTTTTTTTTAAACCAGTGAGTCCTAATGATGTTACACCCAACCCCCCGATCTGCTGGGCAGTGAGATCAGATGCCTAGCCTTCTAGGATAAGGGCAAAAAATAGGAGGTTCCGTGTGCAAGTTGCGAACGTTAAAAAATCCCTCGTCAGTTGGATATAGTAAACCGCAGGCCTTACGGCCGCTGCACTGGCAACATCTAAAAATTAGGAAAATCCCCACCACAAAAATATTTATATCATGTGCGATTCCTGTTAACACACAATAGAATCCTCTCCGATGCTACCGAGTTCGTGCACTGGGTTGAGAAACTAGGATTGTGATCTAAGGGGGGAGATGGGAGCACTGATGTAGTTGTCTGTGTGCAGTCAAGTTGGTGCTTAAAATCACAACCAAACTATTGCTGTTACAAGTAGACCATGAGGTCAGGGGTTACAACCAAACTATTGCTGATACAAGTAGACCATGAGGTCAGGGGTTACAATATGTATTTTGTTCTGACGTCATATATCAAAGAAGCGATCCTTACCTGCATAATTTGTGTGGCGTCACATTCCTTAAGCCATCTCCAATTATCGTCACAAAAGTGTGACATCTTCCCCCTTCATTGCATTGCGTCATATGTGAACGACCCTTAAAACTTCTATTACTGCCATGATTAATATTACAACTCCTACTGTTATCACCATCACTACAACTGCTATTGTGAAGAATGATAGCACTACTACTTCTACTACTACTACCACTACCACCACTACCACCACTACCACCACGACTACTATTACAACTCCTACTGTTATCACCATCACTACAACTGTCATTGTGAAGAATGATACCACTACTACAACACCTACCACCACTACCACCACGACTACCATTACAACTCCTACTGTTATCACTATCACTACAACAGCTATTGTGAAGAATGCTACCACTACTACTACCACCACCACCACCACGACTACAACTACAGTTTTTTTCCACTATACCACAACTATTACTATTAATACTATTACTGCAGTAGCTACTGCTAATGCTCTACTATTATTATTATTATTATACCAACTACTGTTGATGCTGCGACCACTGGTACTACTCGTATTTCGTAGATCTCATTGTTAGCTCCACGCAGAGTATTGAGGACACCATTACATACTAGCGGTTATAATAGCACGACCTTAGAACAAATAGAAGTACAGACATCAAAAGATAAATGGAAGCCACAGGGGTGTGGTTTTATAGAAGAATATTGACTATTGTATAAACTTAGTGCAGAAAGACTGCGCCAGGACACATTATTGTGCAGCAGTGATTTCTGTAGCTATTGTTTGACATGATGATGTTGCCAGCTCATCCACAGCCTGACTATAATCGTATATTAACGAATTACCTTATGGAGTAGTCTGTTCCTTCTCTGTCAACTCATAGGCCGCAGGGAGGTACATAGAGCGATGTGCGTGTATGGAGGTAAATAAAGTGAGAATAACTCCGCATATTAAGGTAACATTAATTACATAGCAGATACTTTAGTAGGGGATTGAAATGTTAGAGATTTCACTTGATATTTCAGATCGTATGTTTGAAGAAAATGATGGTGTTAACTTCAGTGTTGAGTTAATGTTTTTGTTCATCCAGCGGCACTTGGGTTCTCGCCCTTCAGCCCAATGCCATGTTGTGATTTCTCCATGTTTTTGTAAGTTGTTTTGTTTCTCCGTACAAGGTGTTCCACTTATCTGGCCTCGAATAATCAGTTCACTAAATACTTCAGGAATGTCTCAATATAAGTTAGGCTTAAAAATTGGCTCTCCAATAATCTGTCTTTTTATTTTTAATGTATCCAAACTCTGCAGGTACTCGGCTGCTGGTGAAAACCTTCATGAGGCATGTTATACAGCCAGTCCATCAAGTACATATAGATCGACTTAAGAACACATTGCTTTTCAAATAGACTTTTTTACATTGCGTGTTGTAGGGTCACTTCGCCACATAATCTGTTCTTATTGGCACCATCAGGCAAGACATCAAATATTAAGTACACGGAAGTTATAACTTAAAACTTCAAAAGTATAATCAGCTTTCAACACACTTAAAGATTTAACAAATTTAAAGATTTAACACATTTAAAGAAATATTACTATTTTGACATTAAATTTTAGTTGCCCTACATTTCACGTGTTGATACATAACCAATACTTGATTAATATGAAGGAAAATAATTTCAGATTTGGTTACTTATTTTTTTTGGTTAATCTTATGTTAAAAAAAGTACTAGGTTATTTTATAGGTTCCCCTTGCTAAGAACGGGTACGGCCTCTAGTGTATAAAACGGTAAAGAATCAATTGAGGCATACTGGGAATATGGTGTTAGGCCCACATTTTCTTGACCATCTGCACAATAGAGGTGATATGGTTAGCACAACGCCAGCTCTCTAGTGTACAATATATATATATATAAGAATGCAAAAAGAATGAGCAGCTTTCAATGCTTTGGGAAATGTTTGAAAATCTAAAGATATCGATTCGAACACAGAAATAAGAATCATCAACGCAAATATCATGGTAGTCCAATTGTATGGTTCTTAAACATGGAGATCAACAAAAAAACAGGAATCAAGAAGTTAACTATTTCTTAAAATGGTTGCTTGCGTAGAATTGAAGGAATAAAGTGAAATTACAGGATCACTGATTGTGACCGCTTGGCATTATCCCTACTACTTCCACGCTAAGCAATTATACGTGCTATAATATGCTACATATAAGAATGACAGACCTCAAAAGCAAATAAGACGCAGTATCAATAAAAGTTCAGTTGGCAGTTACGTCTTTGAGATTATCAAGACCAGTTTATTTTTCTGTTGGATGTATTTTTCCTTGTGGATATATGTATATTTTCCTTGTGGATAAACAATCAATCATTGTGAAAATACCAGTACTTGTCTAATGACGTTCAATAAAACATCTGATTGAATTTTCTACAATTGCTGTTTGTGGAAATTTACAGTAATTTCTTTTGGATATATGTTGTTATGCTGAAACTGTTTTGCTTATCACCAAACTTAAAGGGAAGAACATTCCTTGGTTGAAAAAAATAACAAAAGGTCAAGTATTACCATCTCTGGCGGAAGGCCAGTTATCACTTGAACCACAACAACATATGAAGGATTAACTCTGACTAAATAAAATCAATATAACTACTAGTGCCGTATAAACTTACACGGCCACATATCTTCAAATTGATGCCGTGACCTGCGCATACAACTGACGCTGGCACATATCTTTTAATTGATGCCGTATTCAGCTCGGTTACATGTTCAAATTGGCGCCGTGACCTGCTCTTTTTTCTTGGTGAAAGCAGACAGGCATAATCACTAATGGATCAAAGTCAAGAACAACAGCAGCAACAACAGGCGTTGTATACACTACAGCAACCACAACATGCGTTATATGCACAGCAGCTAAAACAGCAACAGGAAATGCAACAGGCAAACGTCCATCCTGCTAACATACCCTTACCTGTAGAGGCCGAACCCACAATAACCGCGTTGCAACGGATAACAGACACGCTATCCAATGTAGATCACTATAATAAATATAACCAAATTCGGTCGGTTATAACTCCCTTCACCGGCGATTCAAAGACATTTCGAAGATGGCTAATGAACATAGACAAGTTTAGTCCCATGGTAAATGCTACAAGTGACAAGGAAAATATCAAAATTGCATACTTGTCATCGGAATCTCTTGTGACGGATTTTCTGCGACGGCGCTCCCTCATCTACCCAGAGGAGACCTATGCATCATTAAAGGAAGTAATTGCAAGGTATAGTGACATAATCGACAAGCAGCACGCGTGATTGCTGTTGAGGAAAATCCATCAAGAAAAATCTGAACCTGTTCATTTTTATGGAGACCGTTTATTGAATTTGGCTGAAGCTTTTATTGAAGGAACGGTACCATCACAGGACATTGAAAAACACTTGGTAGGCATTTTTGTGGACGGACTTTACACAGATAACTTAAAGCTCCATCTCATAAGAAAAGACCCTAAAACTGTCACTGATGCTATACAAATAGCAGTATCGGAGGATAACGTACGAAAACGTTTCAATCAACGCACAGGTAGAGATCCTCGCTATGAAGTAAACAGTGACCACGAGCCAATGGAAATCGGTCACTCAAGACAGCAGTGGCACCGTCACCAACATCGATCTGCACGCCATCAGCCTGAGCAACGTCAGTTCCAGCAAGCACACCAATTGAGGCAACAGAATGTCCAAAATGTCAGTAAGATTGTCTGTTACACATGAGGACAAAATGGGCATGTCTCTCGGGCATGCCAATCACACCAGCAAGGATCATTCGGAAAGGGTAGACAAGGACATAGAACGTATCAACATAATCAATCTCGAGGTTATAACCAACCACAACAAGGACAGAACAACCACACATACGCAACCCAACATGGTTTTGCCAGAGGTAGACCACAATATTTCCCTGCTTCGGGAAACGGACCGAGAACACGTTAGATCGGACCGCTGACGTGAGCTATACAGAAGGGAACACTTATAAACCATATAGGTCCCACACAACAAGGAAGAAGTCCCACAACACAGAACATCATTCTCACTGCAATAAAAAGCAGCTGACTGTAGTAAATGACATTAACATCCACCCAGATCCGAGGTTCTGTCTCATCTCTATTCAGGGCGTGTATTATCGAGCACTGGTTGATACCGGAGCATCGGTAAGCCTAATACGAAAACAACTTTTTTCGAAAAATTCAGAAATATGTGAAATTTCACCCCAAGAAAACTTACATGGCATCGGTGACGGGCCAGGAAATGAAATCCCTTGGTACTGCGTTTATCACATTCCAGATTGGGGAACAGAAAATAAACCATAAATTCATTATTACACGCGGTATGTCTCGGAATCTTATTATTGGACGTGATTTCCTGAACAAACACCAGGCCCGGATATACTACGATCTACACAAGATTAGACTAAACGGAGAATACAAGGGGATTGACATAAGTCTTGGGCCTGACCATGAAGGAGATGTCACAGAGAGCTGAAATTTTGCATAGTGTTTATTCCTTTTCAATATAGCCACCGTCTGAATTGACACACTTCTGCCATCTCTGCTTGACCTTAAAAAGACCTTGGGAGTAGAACACTCTATTTTGCAAACTAAACCAGTCATCACATGCCAGTATATCCTCTTCATCGCTGTCTAAATGATTTCCTTTTAGCTGTTTTTTAAGATTTGGGAATAGAAAAAAGTCTGATGGAGTCAAATCTGGAGAATACGTTGGGTGTGGAAGAATTTCAATATTCAAATCGTTGGCTGCTAGATGCACAAGCCGTGCTTTGTGAGAGGGCGCGTTGTCTTGAAGCAAAGGAAGATTTTGAGTGCGCGTTATCCCTCGTTTTCTGGTCACAGCCTTTCTTAGTTTGGTGAGAAGATCTGCATAGTACTGTCCATTAACTGTGTTGCCACGAAGCAGATAATTATAATCTTTCACAAGGACACCTTTGCCATCCCAAAAAACAGTCAGCATCACTTTTCCTGCAGATTTCTGTGCTCTCGGCTTGACATGTGTTGGGGAGCCCGGGGTTTTCCATTGCATGCTTGTAATTTTGGATTCGGGGTCATAATGGTGTACACAAGTCTCATCTACCGTCACCATGGTCTCCAAAAAATTTTGTGACTGACACTTTTTGAGCAACTGTTGACAGCAATTTACCCTCGTTTGCTTCTGTTCACGTGTCAACAGTCGCGGAACCCAGCGTGCACACACTTTTCTCATGTTCAGTCTGTTGTGTAAAATTCTATAAACTGTTCTTTCATTTAGTTTTACTCTACTAGCTATCTCCACAATTGTCATTTTTCGATCCTGATCAATGATTTTCTTCACTCTTGTTGCATTTTCATCGTTGCACTCTGAGGCTGGTCTACCAGATCTTGGCAGATCAGCAACATTTGAGTGGCCGCACTTAAACTGTTGACACCAGTTTTTTACCGAAGTATATGAAGGACAAGAGTCACGAAACACTGGTTCCATCTCCCTGTGTATTTCTGTAGGGGTTTTTCACTGAAATATCAGAAATTTTATCATAACTCTGGCCTCCTTCTTTTCCATTGTTTTGTCAAATCTTTGGAGCAGCAGATCCGGTCAATATGGTACAATGAGCTGTGCACCGTAGCGGGAAAACCCATTGAAGAAACAAATGCGTACTTCACACATTCAGTGCAAATATGATGAACTTTAAATGTGCAAAGTTTCATCTTCCTCCTATGACTCCTTCATGGTCAGGCCCAAGACGTATGTCAATCCCCTTGTACATCAACCTCCACGATGATTTACACATAGCTTCTTTGGAACGCCTCACAGCTCCAGTGACCATTCCACAAAACTCACCAATAATAACCAAAGGTCGTGTAAAGGGATCAGACTACATTCGACCCGGACAGACAGTAGAAATTGCACAGTTGCTGGATAAAGATATAAACGATGATCCACTGATATTTATTACTAAGGGCATTGCAGAAATTACAAGCTCCCGAGATTTCCCCATCATGATCGTAAATACCTCAGGAGAAACATCATCCATTGCAAGAGGTGCGATTATTGCAAAGGTTAATCTCCCCCCCCCCCCAATAAAGAAAGAGGCCAGACAAAACTTCACAAATGGAGATAAAACAGACATCGACAATAGCTATAGCCAGAGAGAACCAGAGATCAACAATACATATCGCCGGAGACAACCAGTTAGCAACAATACCTATTGCCAGAGAGAAGCAGAAATAAACAATACTTATTGCCGGAGAGAGCCAGAGATCACTATAAATATTGCCGGAGAGAACCAGAGATCAACAATATATATTGCCGGAGAGAATCAGAGAGCAACAATAGATATTGCAGGAGAAAACTAGATATCAACATTACATATCGCCGGAGACCAGTGAGCAACAATACATATTTTCGGAGAAAGCAGAGATCAACAATACATATTGCCGGAGAGAACCAGAGATCAACAAAACATATTACCGGAGACAAGCAGAGATCAATAATACATATTGCCGGAGGGAACCAGAGATCAACTATACATATTGCCGGAGAGAACCACAGATCCACAATTCATATCGCCGGAGAGAACCAGTGAGCAACAATACATATTGCCAGAGAGAACCAGAGATCAACAATACATATTGCCGGAGAGATCCAGACATCAACAATAAATATAGCCAGAGAGAACCAGAGATCAACAATACATATCGCAGAGACAACCAGTGAGCAACAATACATATTGCCGGAGAGAAGTAGAGATCAACAATACATATTGCCGAAGAGAACCAGAGATCAACAATATGTATTGCCGGAGAGAATCAGAGAGCAACAATAGATATTGCCGGAGACAACCAGAGATCAACAATACATATTGCCAGAGACAATCTGAGAATATTAATAGATATTGCCGTAGACACCCAGAGAGCAACAATAGATATTGCCGGAGAGAACCAGAGAGCAACAATAAATATTGCCAGAGAAAATCAGAGAGATCACTAGACCATTTTAATGAAAGCGGAGTGAAATGTCAAACACAAAGATCAAATACAAGTATGCATAAGGACACAAAAACAAATACCGAAGACAGATTACCACAGTTGTTGGACACCTTACATACTTCGGCCCAACACCAACAACGGCTCACCGCTTTTGTGAAAAAACATCACGATGTCTTTGCTTTAAATGATTTGGAATTGGGTCGTACATCAACAGTCCAAATGGATATTATTACCACTACCAAAGAGCCCATTAGCCTAAAACCTTACCACACCCCACTCAAATACAGAGAGATAGTAGAACGATCCATTAATGAGATGCTATCAGCTGGCATCATTGAACGTCCATATCACCATGGTCGTCCTCTATCGTCATAGTTGGGAAGAAGGATGGATCGAATAAATTCTGCTTCGATTACCGCGCTTTGAACAGAATCACGACGACAATCTCCTACCCACTACCCAGAATTGATGACATTCTCGCGACCCTTGGCAACTCGAGATACTTTACCACCTTAGACGCTAGGTCAGGGTTCTGGTGTATCCCCATGACACCGGAGGCTAAACTGAAGTCCACAATTACTACACACATGGGCAGTTACGCATGGAATGTCATGCCTGTTGGCCTCAAGGGAAGCCCGGCAACTTATATGTCATTGATGGATGAGGTGTTGCAGGAGATGCAACCTTTCACACTCGCGTATATCGATGACCTATTAATTCATACAGTGGGAACCATTGAGGACCATCTTCATAAAGTGGAACTAGTATTTGACAGGCTCAGGAAACACCAAATCAAACTCAAGTTAAGCAAATGTGAGTTTCTCAAAGAAGAAACTAAATATTTGGGTTTTGTTATAAATGCTGATGGAATACGTCCAGACGAAGATAAAGTTAAGGCTATCAGGGAAATGCCGAGTCCCACTACAGTACGGCAGGTGAGAGGTTTCATTTGCTGCATTGGGTATTACAGATGTCACATAATTAACTTCTCACGTGCGGCTACGCCCCTGATAGAAGTGACAAAAAAATAATGCTCGTTTTAAATGGACTCCTGAATTCAAGAAATCATTCGAGTACCTGAAGGATTCATTGACTACAATCCCCTTACTTGCTCACCCAGACACATCCAAACCCATGGTATTATTTACCGACGCCTCGGACAACGCCATTGGTGCATGTTTGGTCCAACCCATCACATTAAACGAAAAACCAATTTTGCAGCAATTCCCCAATGAGAAACCTATCGCGTTTCTTTCGCATGCTCTATCTAATTCCCAAAAAGAGATGGTCGACGACAGAGAAGGAAGCATACGCGATCCATTATGCAATGCAGAAATTTGATTTTTATGTACGAGGAACCAGGCTCATAATCAGGACGGATCATCAATCCCTAGTCAATTGGCTCTCTAAGACACATGAATGTCGTAAATTTATTTTGAGAGAAAAGAGTCGTAGAAATAGTGGTCCGGTTTAGAGTGGAAAATGATGATGGTAAGCTCAGTGATAGAAAATGTAGAGATTTAATAGTTACTTCACAGCGTGCTGGAGGAGAGTAAAGACAGACTTATTTACGACAAATCGTGTCTCTCAATCTTCTCTTTCACTCTCCTGGTCAAACAATTATTTGCCAGATTTCCAGACTCGCATCTGCGCGCTCACCGATTCGGTGTTTTCAAACACACACACGACGTTGATACAAACTATATTAAACGAATAGGGGAAAAGTTGGGCTTTGGGTATATCCAACACAGTGAACTAAATGAGTTTATGTGATTTTATTCACTTTAACATCAATCACTAAAAATATCAGATATTACATAAATTATCATAAGTACACAAATGCAAATAACAAGTTTGGGAGGGGGTGAAGAAGATTGGTATCGACTAAGCCCTTCCCGCTCATTAGACAAAGACAAACCCAGTCCAGAGATAGATAATATCAGGAACACGGGTACGTTAACCTAACAGTAAAGTTAATTACTCTGAAAGAGGTGTTACCAAGTTAGGTATAAGTGATAGAAAAAAAAACCATGTTCTTCCCAGCTGTTCTTCCCTTTACTAAGCAAATGGAAAGGAGGTGGTTTTAAACAGAGTTAACAAATTATCAACTATCCCACTTAAAGGAACAATGTAGGGTATACAGAAAAGATATATGTTACCAGGTAAGCAAGTTAACAAAATGGTCACACAAAAGAATTAATTTCCTGTCATTCATACACGCGCTAGCAAAGGCCTTCACTCATCTTGCTCTCACTTACCGATTGTGAAAAAAAATCTTGCACTCCATAGAATAACACAACAGCAGTTACACCTCAACTAAATGTATGAGTGTTTGTTCAAGTTCTAGCCCCAGATTATCGGGTAGGCGGTCAGCACATAAAAGGATCCCGTAATCGCTGGAAAATGAATCTGTAGTTGTGTCTCTTTTCTTAATAACAGTTTCTATGGGAGGGCACGGTCTCTGATACCGGGGTGAGGATGGTGTGGTCTATTTGACTATGCCGCGGATAATAAAATTCTTACGCGTGCTGGTACACTTTATCCGTGAGGTATGGTTTAAGTCCAGTGAGAAAACAAGTCACATCACTGTTCAGGAAATTATGAATTATCTCTCTGTGTCAGTAAACTAACAAAGCTCGGGCCAGTGTTCTTCTTCCCGTTACGACTTAAGTTGTTTGATGGTGCGTTAAATTTGTCTTTGGGTGTGCTTTCTTTGCTATAAGTTAGATAGCGGAATTCCAAACATAGAATCGCCTCAAAGATTAAAAATTTACACAGTCTCAACCAGTTCTGCGTCAGGGGAACTCTACACACTGTTCATGCTTTGCTTTGCTTAGATTGATTTCTTTATTGCTTTCTTAATGCTGGGATCGCACAGGTTACGATCACTCTGTATGAAAGAAAAAAAAGACATGTAATATACCGAAAACAAATAACCTTCTAAAGCGCGATGAATTTCCCGTTAAGCCTATTATATATATGCTCGCGTATTTAATTATGTATTTAATAAACACTGCGCGAGTTCTAGTGGTTAAAAACCCACATCTATAAAACTAGGACTAAACTGAATTTATTAATTATAAATTCCTTCGCGACTTCAAAAGTTAATTTAAGCATCTATTATCTTTTGAAATAATATAATAGATAGATCATTATATTTAAAACTGGAACTCTTGAGATGGTTTAATTAAATAGATTTAAATTAACACAGAATCCCTTTAAATAGAATGACTGAGCTAGACCACTGATCACTTTACACAATATATATTTTACCGCTTTGCACAGAATTAGAAATCACTGCAAAAATATATAAAATCCAGGGGAAAATCTATAACAAGATTTCAATAAAGCTAGTGCTTCTGTAAAGGTCTGGCCAGCGAGTGATAACGTGTCTAGTTCTACATGGTCTATTTAGCTAAAATGAAATGTAAGTTGAGTGGGACATGATAAACTTGACAACTTATTTGATCTCACGAACTTTTGGGGATCTGACCGCCAAATCAAGAGAAGAAACCGCACCCTGGTCTTCGTATCCGCTCGCTGCTGCCCGTTTCGCTTTCCCCCGTTCGCTCGGTTCCTCGATTGACACCGAGACGCGAAATTAGCGGCAAGCAACTGCGTCTCGTATCAGGGAAAACTACTGTCTTTGATAGCGCCGATAGTCTCCCCTAAGATCCTCGGTCTGTCTCTTTGATCTCGTCGCTGTATCCTACATGAGTCCCGGTGGAATGCGTTCTGGCAAACGAAAAGTTACAACAAATGTTCAGGGGTTCTAATGTTATGAAAAGCTAAAGGTCCCTTTAAATCATCCATCATATCAGGGAAAATTCACTAGTCAAACTAGACGTACGTCACAATCGTCCCCACTTTTAGACATGAAACCATTTTTCATGTTTTCATTTTTGACAATGGAGGTGACCTGATTGGTGATTTTAGGATGAGTGGTATCTTCAGTTTGCTCTTCTTCCTCTGTAGACCAGTTTCTACTCAGAAAATCAGCCCCGACATTCTGTCTTCCCGGAATATATTCCACTTTGAAAGAATAGACGCTTAGAAGGAGGGCCCAACGCATGATCCTAGCGTTAAATTCTTTATTGGCACCAAGAAATGCTAAAGGAGCGTGGTCTGTTTGCACCGTGAACGATGTACCATAAAGAAACTCATGATGGCGTCTGATACCGTCAATCAGAGCAAGACATTCCCTTTCAACTACGCCGTAGTTCCGTTCCGCTTTATTTAATTTCCGACTGCCATAGGCAACTGGAAATAGCATGTTCAGGTCACTGTCATCGGCTTGAAGCAGTGTTGACCCGATGCCCTGACCTGACGCGTCGACTCTCAGTACAAAAGGTTTCTTGAGGTCAGGCAACCTCAAAATGGGGTATGCAGACAACTGTCCTTTCAAAGTGCTATACGCGTGTTCGCACTTTTGATCCCATATGACCTTATCAGGACAACTTTTCTTTGTGAGGTCAGTCAGAGGTGCCGTCAGTCCGTTGAAGTTCTGGATGTACTTATGATAGTATGCACATAGCGATATGAAGGAACGTACGTCTTTCTTCGTTCGGGGTCTTTTTGCTGCAGCTATTTTCTCCACGTTCTTCTTAATAGGCCAACTGCATCCGTGAGAAATAGTGTGCCCCAGGAAGTCTAACTGTTCAAACCCGATGAGACATTTGCTAGGTCTGGCTGTGAGACCCGTTTCCTGTAGTCTCCTGAGGAGCATAGCAACCGTAGCAATATGTTCTTCATAGGTTTCCGATGCAATTAAGATGTCATCCATGAAATTATGGATATGGGGACTTTGCAAAGGTTGTAGAAGCTTCCTCATCATCCTGGTGAACACTCCTGGTGCGTTATGCAAACCGAACGGCATCACGTTAAATGTGTAATGTCCTTCACTAGTGCTGAAAGCTAACAAAGGTTTAATTTCCTCCTTGACTGGTATTTGATAATAACCTTTGCTGAGGTCAATCTTGGAGAAGATCTTTGCTTTGCTGAGCTTGGTGAACAACTCAGAAACAGTTTGGAGAGGTTCGGGCTGGAATTCCGTTACAGCGTTTAGCAACCTGTAATCAATGCACAGCCGAACTTCCTTATTGGGCTTCTGCAACAGCACTACACTCGAGCTGTAAGGAGATGTAGACTCACTGATAATTCCTGCCTGACGCAGCTTGTCTATTTCTCCGCGAAGTGCATCAGCTTTAGCGTACGGGATGGGGTAAACTCTGGTTAGAACAGGGGTCTCGTTTGTTAATTTCATATCAAATTCAATGAGATTTGTTCGACCAGGTACATCCGTTAAAACTGCACTGTACTGTTTTAGTAGAGCCCTAGTTTCTGTTTGTTGTTCTGGTGAGAGATTGTCGCCGAACTTGACATCTTTAAAGGATTCTGTGGGCTGCAGTGGATACTCCATGCAACCATCATCATCTTCCTCGTCTTCCGTTGCTATGGCGACAGCCAGGAGATGCTCGGAGGATGGCACCGGTCTTTCCAAATATTTCTTTAGCAGATTTATGTGGAAGACCTTCTCCTTTCCTTTGATGGAGATCTTGTAGTTGGTACGTGAGATCTTTTTAAGGACGGTAAACGGTCCTTGCCATCCGATGCGAAGTTTATTGCTTCCGGTTGGAAGTAGCAATAGGACTTTCTCCCCTGGTTGTAGTTCTCTCTCTTTTGCAGCTTTGTTGTATCTTTTAGTAATTTTAGCGCGGGCTTTCTTAAGGTTGGTAGTAGCTAGATCCCATCCTAGCTTTAGCCTTTCCTTAAGCTCACATACATACTTGCTTGCAGAGACGACTGTCTCGTCAGCCTTATGGTCTGTCAGGGACCGAAGTAAGGCTTCTAGTGGCCCCTTAATAGGTCTGCCAAATAAAAGTGTAGCTGGCGCAAAACCCGTAGACGCTTGGGGTACCTCTCGGTAGGCGAATAAGGCAGCCGATATATATTGGTCCCAGTCTTCCGGTTTCTCCTGACCCAGCTTACGTAACATCATGGTGAGGGTACCGTTAAAACGTTCCACGAGCCCATTTCCGGCCGGATGGTAGGGACTTGTGTGGATATGTTTGGCCCTCAAGATCTTAAAGATCTCCTCCATTAACAGGCTACGGAATTGGGATCCATTGTCCGTCAAAACTTGTTGAGGGAATCCCAACCGTGTAAAAATTTGCACAAGGGCTTCTGCGACATGCTTGGAATTAGTGCATGGTAGCGGTACGGCTTCGGCCCACATAGTGCAAGTGTCAACTAAGGTCAGGATGAACCTGTTCCTTCTTTTGGTCTTTTCCAGAGGACCAATAATGTCGACAGCAACCCGTTCAAATGGAGTCCCTACTATTGGCATTTGCCCCATTGGTACTGGGGGTGTCAAGTGCTTGGGTGCTACCCGTTGGCACTGGGCGCAGGATTTCACGTACCTGACAATGTCAGAGTTCATTCCTGGCCACCAATAGTGGTTTTTTATTCGCTGAATAGTGGCGTTTTGTCCCATGTGTCCGCTAAAGGGAAGAGAGTGCCCCATTTCTAAGATCTGGTTTCTGTACTGCGTCGGTACTAGGAGCTGGTTATTCCCCGTGTCCGGGTTGCCTGTTCTACGATACAATACACCATCCTTAGAAAAGATGCCTCCGTTGTGTCTGGGGTCCTTAGCCATGGGCAGTTTTTTAAAGCAGGGCGCCAGAGTAGGGTCCTTTTGTTGCGCCTCCTTCAGTTCATTCGGCAACAAGTTTGGCGCAGGCTCCCTCTCCTTCTTGGCTTGCCCTCTTGTGGTTACCGCTGCCACAATCGGCTCCTTAGGTCTCCCAATGAACACATATCTACATCCCAGGATAACTGGGTAGATCGGATCATCCATTATGGCCGCTTTAATAACTCCTCTGACAAAGTCAGAGTGTATTTCTACCAGTGCGATAGGAAGCGTCCTGGGTGCATCACTCCTGAAAACTCCACTAAGTTTGACGGTTTCCTCTGTCTCCTGACCGGGTTTGACTAGGTGCCTAGCGACAATACAATCAAAACTTAATCCAGTGTCAAAAAGACAAGTAGTAGAGGTACCGTTCAAAATTACAGTTCCTCGAGTTGAGGGTCGGTCCCCCTCAGGTTGAGAATCACTGACATTGACTCTACCTTTCGAGGCTGTATGCAAACATCCAATGCGGTTTGCACCGGTTGTTTGCCCTGATCAGACGTTCCTGGTGTAGGGGTCTTCCCTTTTCCTTGACCTTGGTGGCCGCGCTGCCACGTAGGCTTGTTGGGTTGATCAGAATTTTTGTTTGGGGGGTATCGGGTTTTGTAGAATTTCGATTTTTCCTGGGGAGGTTTCTGGGTATTGTTATCTCGTTGGTTATAATGTTGAGAGGAAGTGGAAGAATAGGATGCCTGTTCTAGATTCTGTTTTCGAGATGGCTCATCGGTGGGTTTACGTTTAGTGCTGGGAAGTTCGGCCATTGCATTGCTATAGCGTTCGGCTTTATTGAGTATGTCTTCAAGCCTGACTGCCCCCTGTTCAGCCAAAAATCTACGAGTTTCATTCGACAAAGTGGATTTTATCTGCTCCACAAGAACAAGTTCGAGGAGTCCCTCATATGAAAGAGGTAAGTCAGATAATTCAATGCACTTTGTCAGATAACTCGTGAGACGTGAAGAGAACTGGGTAAATGTTTCCGTGCTCTCTTTTCGGCTGTTTCTGAACAACTGCAGAAACTTTCGGGCAGTCATCTCAAACTGCTGTAGTAAGGCCTTTTTCAACATGTCGTAATCATGTTGATTCGGTCCCAGCTTTGTGTACACGTCATAAGCATTGCCTTTCAGTGACGTTGAAAGTTTGAGCGCCCAGCGGGTACTCTCTAACCCATAAAGATTCGCGAGTCTCTCGAATTTTTCTAGGTAGCTGTCAATTTTTTCGTTAGGGCTAGGAAAAGATTCTAAAGAAAACGACATAGCAGTTAATTGGGCAGATTGAGTACTGGAGAGGTCCATTGATTGAGACTGGGGCGAAGACGGCTCTCCGTTAGTCGAAGTAGAGGCGCCCCGACTCTCTAGAGCCTTAAGCGCCAGTTGATGCTGTGTTTCCTTGTCTCTCTCTCTCTCTCTGCGAGTTTCCATCTCTGCTTCAATTTTCTTCTGTTCCAAAAGACGTTCTTCCGCTTCTTTCTTATCTGCCCTCTCCTGGGCTTCTCTCCTCTCTGTTCTTTCTTTCTCTTCCTTCCTCTCAGCTTCTGCTCTCTGTTGCTCCGCCTTCCTCTCAGCTTCGGCTCTCTGTTGCTCCGCGTCATATATTTCCAATTCCTGGTTAATAAACGCGTTTGCAGCTTCTGCATCTAATCCTGCCTCTTTCGCTTCCAGCCTCAAGATGGACCTCATCTTTATCCTCTCTGCCATTGTTAAAGAATAAGATGAAGTATGCCTAGAGAACTAGTTAGAAGCAACGCGAAAGGGAGGAACTCTGAACCGCTACGAGAAAAAAAACACAAGTACAAATTTACCTGTGTTACATCCTACCTGTACTGTGCAAACTTATCGCTGCTATTATCTGGCAATTAAGGCTCTAAACGCAAGCGACTATGCCACTAAATGGTAAGTTACACTGGAAAAGAATCTACTTTTACTAACAGTAGAGAAAAATTTATATTAAAACAATTTAAAAGAAAAAAAATTTTCCCTAAATTTTTAATCTCTGACAACAAACTCCGTCCCTAAAGTCAATTATTGAGATGAGACGTTGTTAACTTAATTTTTAAAAATCAGAACAATCCGTCTTTAGCTAAGCTCAACTCTTTTTAACTTCAAAAACCTTAGTGACTGTAAAACAATCACGCAATCCCAGCAACTTTTATAAAGAAAGAAATATAATTATCTCCGCCAGAGGATAATAAAATAGCAAATATATTTGTTTGTCTGTACTTTCTACTGCTGTGGAGAGAAAACAACCTGTAAATATGCTGTGTGGACAACCCAAATACTTAAAGAACGTTTGTCTAGGGGTGTAATTATTTATTTATTTCCCTAATTCACAAAGACAAATCATTCACACTCTACCTAGTTAGACCCAAACTAAATCAGACTCAAAATATCTTTAACCCGGCTATGCGATTGCCTCAAATGTAGCTCAAGATCCCAGAACCAGCTCACAAATATGTGTGCATCAAATGTATCTCAAAATTATCCCAGACGAGCCGGCCAAATATTGTCGTAAATTTATTTTGAGAGAAAAGAGTCGTAGAAATAGTGGTCCGGTTTAGAGTGGAAAATGATGATGGTAAGCTCAGTGATAGAAAATGTAGAGATTTAATAGTTACTTCACAGCGTGCTGGAGGAGAGTAAAGACAGACTTATTTACGACAAATCGTGTCTCTCAATCTTCTCTTTCACTCTCCTGGTCAAACAATTATTTGCCAGTTTTCCAGACTCGCATCTGCGCGCTCACCGATTCGGTGTTTTCAAACACACACACGACGTTGATACAAACTATATTAAACGAATAGGGGAAAAGTTGGGCTTTGGGTATATCCAACACACAGAACTAAATGAGTTTATGTGATTTTATTCACTTTAACATCAATCACTAAAAATATCAGATATTACATAAATTATCATAAGTACACAAATGCAAATAACAAGTTTGGGAGGGGGTGAAGAAGATTGGTATCGACTAAGCCCTTCCCGCTCATTAGACAAAGACAAACCCAGTCCAGAGATAGATAATATCAGGAACACGGGTACGTTAACCTAACAGTAAAGTTAATTACTCTGAAAGAGGTGTTACCAAGTTAGGTATAAGTGATAGAAAAAAAAAAACCTGTTCTTCCCAGCTGTTCTTCCCTTTACTAAGCAAATGGAAAGGAGGTGGTTTTAAACAGAGTTAACAAATTATCAACTATCCCACTTAAAGGAACAATGTAGGGTATACAGAAAAGATATATGTTACCAGGTAAGCAAGTTAACAAAATGGTCACACAAAAGAATTAATTTCCTGTCATTCATACACGCGCTAGCAAAGGCCTTCACTCATCTTGCTCTCACTTACCGATTGTGAAAAAAATCTTGCACTCCATAGAATAACACAACAGCAGTTACACCTCAACTAAATGTATGAGTGTTTGTTCAAGTTCTAGCCCCAGATTATCGGGTAGGCGGTCAGCACATAAAAGGATCCCGTAATCGCTGGAAAATGAATCTGTAGTTGTGTCTCTTTTCTTAATAACAGTTTCTATGGGAGGGCACGGTCTCTGATACCGGGGTGAGGATGGTGTGGTCTATTTGACTATGCCGCGGATAATAAAATTCTTACGCGTGCTGGTACACTTTATCCGTGAGGTATGGTTTAAGTCCAGTGAGAAAACAAGTCACATCACTGTTCAGGAAATTATGAATTATCTCTCTGTGTCAGTAAACTAACAAAGCTCGGGCCAGTGTTCTTCTTCCCGTTACGACTTAAGTTGTTTGATGGTGCGTTAAATTTGTCTTTGGGTGTGCTTTCTTTGCTATTAGTTAGATAGCGGAATTCCAAACATAGAATCGCCTCAAAGATTAAAAATTTACACAGTCTCAACCAGTTCTGCGTCAGGGGAACTCTACACACTGTTCATGCTTTGCTTTGCTTAGATTGATTTCTTTATTGCTTTCTTAATGCTGGGATCGCACAGGTTACGATCACTCTGTATGAAAGAAAAAAAAAAGACATGTAATATACCGAAAACAAATAACCTTCTAAAGCGCGATGAATTTCCCGTTAAGCCTATTATATATATGCTCGCGTATTTAATTATGTATTTAATAAACACTGCGCGAGTTCTAGTGGTTAAAAACCCACATCTATAAAACTAGGACTAAACTGAATTTATTAATTATAAATTCCTTCGCGACTTCAAAAGTTAATTTAAGCATCTATTATCTTTTGAAATAATATAATAGATAGATCATTATATTTAAAACTGGAACTCTTGAGATGGTTTAATTAAATAGATTTAAATTAACACAGAATCCCTTTAAATAGAATGACTGAGCTAGACCACTGATCACTTTACACAATATATATTTTACCGCTTTGCACAGAATTAGAAATCACTGCAAATATATATAAAATCCAGGGGAAAATCTATAACAAGATTTCAATAAAGCTAGTGCTTCTGTAAAGGTCTGGCCATCGAGTGATAACGTGTCTAGTTCTACATGGTCTATTTAGCTAAAATGAAATGTAAGTTGAGTGGGACATGATAAACTTGACAACTTATTTGATCTCACGAACTTTTGGGGATCTGACCGCCAAATCAAGATAAGAAACCGCACCCTGGTCTTCGTATCCGCTCGCTGCTGCCCGTTTCGCTTTCCCCCGTTCGCTCGGTTCCTCGATTGACACCGAGACGCGAAATTAGCGGCAAGCAACTGCGTCTCGTATCAGGGAAAACTACTGTCTTTGATAGCGCCGATAGTCTCCCCTAAGATCCTCGGTCTGTCTCTTTGATCTCGTCGCTGTATCCTACATGAGTCCCGGTGGAATGCGTTCTGGCAAACGAAAAGTTACAACAAATGTTCAGGGGTTCTAATGTTATGAAAAGCTAAAGGTCCCTTTAAATCATCCATCATATCAGGGAAAATTCACTAGTCAAACTAGACGTACGTCACAATGAACAACCTAAGAAACTGCACACATGGTCCATTAACCTCCAATCCTACGATACTATCATAGAGTACATCCCTGGAACAATGAACACATGTGCAGATCTGTTATCTAGGATTCCATATGAGGAGAGTAAAACGCAGAACACTACAGTGAAAGAAGAACAATCTACATCGACGAAAATTGATGATAATACAAAACAAATTAATGTTGTTAGCTCCAACCAACATGGCATATCTGAAAACACACAGAGGTCTGAATCACAATCAAACCCAGACAGTGATCCAGATGGTTTCAACATAGCAAGTGAGTAGAGGAAAGATCCAGACATAACAAAACTCATGAAACAAGCTCAAGAAAACCCAAACATATTTCCAACGCTTACGATCCAAGACGAAGTATTGTACCACATTGACCTCAAACAAGACGGAGAGCTACAGAAATACATACCAAAACACCTAGTACCGTTGGTTTTGTCTCAATTTCATGATAACAATGGTCACGTTGGGAGAGACAAGACATTAGATATCATTAGACGACGATACTATTGGACTTCACTATACAGAGATGTCATTGAATATGTTCACACATGCAGAATTTGTAAAATGCGAAATATGAAACCATCACGAGCACCACTCCAAGCAATGCAAGCAGAACATTTCCCAATGGCGACAGTCAGCATCGATATATCGGATCCATATCCCATCACACAGTCAGGGAACCGATATATCTTGCACATAGTAGACCAGTATTCAGTATGACCGCAATGTTACCCTCTTAAAAACATCACATCTGAAACAGTTACAGAATATTTTATCCAAGAATTCCTACCAAGACATGGCTGTCCCAGACGCATCATATCTGATAACAGCAAACAGTTCGTTGGGAATCCCTTGAAAGCAATGGTTCAGAGGTTCAACATTACCCATACTACCACGAGTTATTATCACCCTCAGTCAAATGGCAGAAATGAACGCCTACACTCAACCATGCATGATGTTCTCGCGAAGTATATCAGTGGAAATACACAGTATTGGGATATTTACATCAACCAAGCATTGGAGGCCATTAGAATGAATATAAACGACACTACTGGTATGTCGCTATTTTATATGCTCTATGGAAGAGAACCCTCTTTTCCCTTGTATAATATGTTACAGCCCCAACGTAAATATGTAGGTGAACACCCAATAGAAGAGATTTTAAGAGAGAAATTGAAGGTTCACCAAATAGCACATAAGAATACTGCGAAAGCATTTGTAAAGAAACAGAAACAACACGACAAGAATGTCTAGCTTAAAAGCTTTAACGTAGGCGACAGAGTGTACTACCGAAAGAATGTCCGTGTTAACAAATTTGATGCCCGCTGGCTAGACGGCTTCAAAATTTTAGATAAGACAACCCCGACTAATTACAAAATCTGGAACGAAGAAAGAAATATCTTTACCAAAGCCCATGTTACGCAAATAAAAAAAGATGATCATCGACCCATTATACCCCCTACAGAGACCACAAATAGGCCAATAAGAAAAGCTACATTATATTTTCAACCATCCAGCACTACGTCGGAGTCTAGCACAGACAACGATGTTTCAGAAGCACAACAGCCCACCTCTGACAGTGAAGCACCAATATAGGAAGTACATCCGACAGTGAAGACGATATTTCCACGCTGAGTACGCGAGACTAGAATATCGAAATACCAGGTTACAGGCCGAGCAAGTTATCCATCTGATCAACGATAGATTCCATCCATTGGACATTTGACGCAACTACAGAAATCGAAAATAATATTATTCTTCCATCACCTCCATTGAGACACGAATCTGACCTAGATACAGCAGATCCCGAGAGTGACCACGAAAGTATGAACAGTCCAAACAACACTGAATTTCGCAAAAGCAACGAAGCGCCCATATTCTGGCTCAACAGATGACTCCCCACCGATAACAAAATTTGTGCTCTTACCTCAAGAGCAAGTACGTATGAAATTGCGAAGAAAACACAGACAGCCCCACAACACGCAGCATGAGATTCACCATTTCAACACTACTTCATCCTTACCCACGACAACTGCAGCCACCATCCACTCGACAGTGCGAAATACGCCATCCTCTTGTGATCAACGATTGACAAAAGCTACCTTGAGGGACATCACCAAGTTCCTCATGTCAAATTCGTAAACGTCTAGTTCAACGATTATTAGTTTATTGGAGAATCAATCTTCTCTAATAACAAAAAAAGGACTCACCCAGCTATAGTACCCAGCGAGTACTCTCTCTGCAATAGTATTCTCCCTCTTTACCCACCATCATCTAAAGTCACTAGCATCCATTTTTTTTGGTAGGAAATTTTATTTTTTCAGAAAGATGTCAGCCTCAGTCAAGATCCTGCTGATGATACTGACGGTATTGACAGTTATGACGTCTGCAACACCCACATATACTAACAAGTTATTATGGCGTCACACCACTGTGTTTTAATTTTATACAATTATTTCAGATTCTTCGTCAACATGGACTGTCATTATGATTACATATTTTGCACCGCTACGTCATGATATTTAAGAACTTTCGCAAACATTCGCAGATCTACAACACTATGTTATCCAGGTTAAACAGAACTTTAAATTATCTCATTTCTACAAATGACACCACTTTTGCCTTTTGAAAATCTTTATAATAGGACTTATGCTTTACAACAGTTTTTCCCCCCTTCTTGATGAATTTTGTGACAAAAGCAAACACACTGTACGTACACACATATTTTTTAATGTGTTAACTCAGTTTTCCTTTTGTGTTATGGAAAGACCGTTTTATAATGTTCAATCGCATCGAGAATGTATTTTGGCGATTTTTCTTAATGCTGATGTTTACAGCCTCAATGATCTTATATGGCTACTCACATTATTCAAGCCAACGATCCTTTCTCACAGATATATGACGAATCAGACGTCAAATTTATTCTTCCCTACACATCTAAACGCCTATTCATCTCCTGTCACCTTCTCCGACATGCTCCATCACAGACGGAGCGTTTCTAAATCGACGTTCCGTTCCGAGCATTCCCCACTATTCAACAAGAATTTACCTATGTTAACGTGTCTATCAAATTCTATAAATACTTCTTCGCATTCCTGAGTCCAGTGAGACACACCAGAGGTCATGACTCGATACACTAGAGTGTCAGGACTATTGATTTTGCCTAGCATAATATAGTTTTGAATTTTAAGCTGTTTAGTGTTTAAATACTATATGTACAAGAAGATGAGATGTCCACAGCGGACATCGGTAACAGATAATGAGGACATTGTTACCCCCACTGACACAGCTAACGCCCCTAAGACCCCCGAGTACATTCCCATGACTGACATTCGTTCCCCTCCCACGGTGATAAACCCTACTCCATCATTTATCCCAATATACACCCCACTCCACTAAATAACTGAGACATATATATTTTCACCTAAAATTTGACTTGGTGATATACAAGTACGAGGTATTTTGCAAGTTGGGTAAAACTTATTTGCTAATCAACACAGTTCGCGCTTTGGCGAAATACTACATTGTTACATGCACATCGTGACAATTCCATGAGAAATCGCTAACATGGTAACGGATATGTTCACATGTTGATAAACCTTGAATTGAGAAATAAACATCACATATTGATGTACCTGTATTTTTCTGACCATTTTGTCACGTTGTAAGCGGAACGCTACAGTATATTTTCTTGACAAATTGTTGTCCATTAAACCTTGAATTGAGAAATAAACATCACATATTGATGTACCTGTTATTTTCTGACCATTTGTCACGTTGTAAGCGGAACGCTACAGTATATTTTCTTGACAAATTGTTGTCCATTAAACCTTGAATTGAGAAATAAACATCACATATTGATGTACCTGTTATTTTCTGACTATTTGTCACGTTGTAAGCGGAACGCTACAGTATATTTTCTTGACACATTGTTGTCCATTATACCTTGTATTGAGAAATAAACATCACATATTGATGTACCTGTATTTTCCTGACCATTTGTCACGTTGTAAGCGGAACGCCACAGTATATTTTCTTGACAAATTGTTGTCCATTATACCTTGTATTGAGAAATAAACATCTCATATTGATGTACCTGTATTTTTCTGACCATTTGTCACGTTGTTAGCTGAACGCAACAGTATATTTTCTTGACAAATTGTTGTCCATCATACCTTGTATTGAGAAATAAACATCACATATTGATGAACCTGTATTTTCCTGACCATTTGTCACGTTGTAAGCGGAATGCTACAGTATATTTTCTTGACAAATTGTTGTCCATTATTGTGAACTTGCATGTGTAGGCAGATTTTATTTGATGACGAACCTATAAACAGTTTGGTACTTGGTTCATGGTAACTGAGATAGTTCATACTCCAACACCCGATAGTTATTTGTATCGTATAGTTGTCCTCCCTCATAGTAACGGCCATTACATAAGTTGGAGATTAGAGACATTTTTTAATAAATACTATGTAACTCCATGTAACCAGATTAATAATGCTATATTTATATTTTACGACGAACACATATACAGTTCATTACAACCTGTCCAGATTTTTGTTGTTTAAGACCCATATACATCCTGGTAAATCACTGACTGATGTGGCAGGATTAGGGTCGCCTGTATCATATGATTGTATTATATTTACCACGTTCGTTCTATATTGACAGTTACGAGAGCGTACAGCTCCAATTCATATTTTTTAAAAATAAATTTATAGATTAACAATGCCATGTATGTATATTCGCATGTCATAAAATATATATGTATATATATATATATATATATATATATATATATATATATATATATATATATATATATATATATATATATATATACGAGCTCGTATATTACATTTTTATTGCGCCACACGGTCTGATGTTTGACCATTAGTTTTATGCTGTTAGGCTGATGTTCGTTGCAGCTACTACATTTAACATTGTTAAATACTAAATAAATATTAGTCACTTCTGTTAAATATTACCAAAGTATTTTTTGTTATGTTTTTATTTGTGTTGTTTGCACAACCCATGAAAATCGTATGCGATTATTATTATTTTCTTTTAAAGTTATCATTAAGTATGTTATCATTATGGTGATGACTAACGCACAGCGTTGTTCACATTGATATTGTTAAGAAGTAGTGTACATCAATAATGTTCAATGGCGAAGTGTATTAACAAATTTTATGTATCCCCCGTTTTACGCATTATAAATATACTGGTATCCCTCGTTTTACTAACAAATATTTTTTTTTAATTAAAAAAATTTTTTTCTCTCTGAGAGACTCTACCAATAGGTTTGTCGTTTATAACAGTCACTAGCATGAGGTAGTTAGTTGATAGTACGCTAATGTCTCCCTCTGGGATACATTTGTGTGGCCAGGGCGTATGTGACCACTTGGCCTTCCACGCTACAATTATCCCTACTACTTCCATGCTAAGCATTAATACGTGCTATAATATGCTACATATAAGAATGACAGACTTTAAAAGCAAATAAGACGTTTTTACACAAAAGGCAGTATCATTCAAAGTTCAGTTGGCAGTTACTACTCTGACAGGGCAAACGTAGGTCAGTCCCAGATAATAATGAATGGGTTTTATGCGCGGAAAGTGGGAAATGAATGTTTGTGTGATCTGATTTTTTTTATCCAATTGTTGAGTTGGAAAAGATCACACATGTGAAAAAAGTCAAAATAACAGAAAGTCGTGTGCAAAAAGTCGAAAACAGAGAGTCGTGTGCAGAAATTGTATCGTGTGAAAAAACGGGTCTTGTGGAAAAAGGCTGGAAAAAAGAAGAAATAGTATAAATAGAAGAGGTGTGGGCGATAAGAGGGTGATTTTGGGATTTTAGGATTTATGATTCCAATGATTCCATGATTTTAGACTAGAGGATTTTACAGATGATGTTAGGTGAACTTCGTCTTTCAGGTTATCAAGACCAGTTTATTTTTCTGTTGGATGTATTTTTCCTTGTGGATATATGTATATTTTCCTTGTGGATAAACAACCAATCATTGTAAAAATACCAGTTCTTGGCTAATGACGTTCAATAAAACATCTGATTGAATTTTCTTCATTTACTGTTTGTGGAAATTTACAGTAATTTCTTTTGGATATACTTTGTTATGCTGAAACTGTTTTGCTTATCACAAAACTTAAAGGGAAGAACATTCCTTGGTTGAAAAAATAACAATAGGTCAAGTATTACCATCTCTGGCGGAAGGCCAGTTAGCACTTGAACCACAACAACATATGAAGAATTAACTCTGACTAAATAAAATCAATATAACTACCAGTGCCGTATAAACTTACACGGCCATATATCTTCAAACTGATGCCGTGACCTGCGCATACAACTGACGCTGGCACATATCTTCAAATTGATGCCGTAGCCAGCTCGGTTACATGATGTCGAGCTATTGAAAAGGAACAAGTAAGTACGAATGAAACTAGAGGAAGGAACAGCCGCTGGCGTTCGGTAGAAAAACCATCGGATAGCATTACAAGGCAATCCTTGTTCTAGACTCAGCAAGAATAGAGAAATAGAGGAAGACAAGTAAAGACTCGGAGAAAGAAACTCAAGTCAGACGTGGGAAGAATTAGAATAACATAGAAAAACTTGGATCATGGAACAGTACAAGAATGTTTAGCCTGAGTTTAGTGAAGACATTTGCTTCCCGGCAGCTGAACAATTATATTAGGTGTTGTTATCACAAATATTATCATTTTCTTTTCAGCATTGACAAGAGGAACGACTCAGTGGGGATAGTCAACGCTTATCTGTCTTGTTACTTCCCTTATGAGTACATCTACGCCCTAGAGAACAGCCTACTCTATCACAGCAGTTCTATGAAGGATTTCTACACGTGTATTCACGCCAAGGTACATTGTTTGTGTTAAAAAAAACGGTGATTAAAAAGTCACTCCTTATTTTTACGTTCATATACCATCACTTGTATTGAATGAATTTTTGAATATTGGATGTACAAACAACGAGCAATAGCTGTTATTTGACGAATACGTTTTAAAAACAAAGTCTGAATAGTCAGCAAACAGAATAGACAGTAAATATTTCTGCCCGTTATTGAATCATGTGTTTTAGACAAAACAGATCCTGTACAAACCAAGTAGCCACAGTAGTGTCAGTGGTGTAACACTTTGTTTTGAACGATGATCTTGCAAGCCCAATGCACAACCACATAGTAGTCACTTGACATGCTTGATAGATCAATTGTGACATGCTTGATAGATCAATTGGCCTATTATTTCCCCGTGCTCTCGGAGATAACGAGGAACCACATTATATAAAATCATAATAGTGCGCTCGACTAAATGTGCCAAACAAGTTTTGATTTTGCAAACAACATGTTACCTTCAAACTAATGATTATATCACTTATACTAATACAACAAATAGACTCATTATTTTGGCAACAGCTGATATAAAGGCCCCGTTGCGAGTTGTCCTAAAAGAAATGATAATAGCTTTGTGAGTAAAGCACGAATTGTGTGCTTGCATTAAAACAAAGGACAGCCAGCAGAAAGAGAACTCTGTGGACTCAGACTAAACAACGTAATGATGAACGTTCTTGCCGACAACATTGCTCTTCTGTCCCATTAACAATAACTAGATGCAAGACAAAAGGACAATACTCAATGAGAGGTCATATAGCAAATGGGTATGAAAATATTTGATGAGAGGTCATGTAGCAAGTGGGTATGAAAATACTTTATGAGAGGTCATATAGCAAGTCGGTATGAAAATATCTGATGGTGAGGTCATATAGCAAGAAGGTATGAAAATATATGATGGGGAGGTCATATACAAGGGGAATGACATAAGTCTTGGGCCTGACCATGAAGGAGTCACAGGAGGAAGATGAAACTTGGCACATTTAAAGTTAGTTCATATTTGCACTGAATGTGTGAAGTACGCGTTTGTTTCTTCAATGGGTTTTCCCGCTACGGTGCACTGCGCAATGAACCATATTGACCGGATCTGCTGCTCCAAAGATTTGACAAAACAATGGAAAAGAAGGAGGCCAGAGCTGTGATTAAATTTCTGATGTTTCAGGGAAAAACACCTACAGAAATACACAGGGAGATGGAACCAGTGTTTCGTGATTCTTGTCCTTCATATACTTCGGTAAAAAACTGGTGTCAACAGTTTAAGTGCGGCTGCTCAAATGCTGCTGATCTGCCAAGATCTGGTAGACCAGCCTCAGAGTGCAACGATGAAAATGCAACAAGAGTGAAGAAAATCATTGACCAGGATCGAAAAATGACAATTGTGGAGATAGCTAGTAGAGTAAAACTAAATGAAAGAACAGTTTATAGAATTTTACACAACAGACTGAACATGAGAAAAGTGTGTGCACGCTGGGTTCCACGACTGTTGACACGTGAACAGAAGCAAACGAGGGTAAATTGCTGTCAACAGTTGCTCAAAAAGTGTCAGTCAAAAAATTTTTTGGAGACCATGGTGACAGTACATGAGACTTGGGTACACCATTATGACCCCGAATCCAAAATTGCCAGCACGCAATGGAAAACCCCGGGCTACCCAACACCTGTCAAGCCGAGAGCACAGAAATCTGCAGTAAAAGTGATGCTGACTGTTTTTTGGGACGGCAAAGGTGTCCTTTTGAAAGATTATCTGCCTCGTGGCAACACAGTTAATTGACAGTACTATGCTGATCTTCTCACAAAACTAAGAAAGGTTGTGACCAGGAAACGAGGGAATAACACGCACTCAAAATCTTCCTTTGCTTCAAGACAACGCGCCCTCTCACAAAGCACGGCTTGTGCAGCTAGCAGCCAACGATTTGAATATTGAAATTCTTCCACACCCACCATATTCTCCAGATTTGGCTCCATCAGACTTTTTTCTATTCCCAAATCTTAAAAAACAGCTAAAAGGAAATCATTTTGACAGCGATGAAGAGGTTATACTGGCATGTGATGACTGGATTAGTTTGAAAAATAGGGTGTTCTACTCCCAAGGTCTTTTCAAGGTCAAGCAGAGATGGTAGAAGTGTATCAATTCAGACGGTGACTATGTTGAAAAGGAATAAACACTATACAAAATTTCAGCTCTCTGTGACATATCCTTCAATGTCAGGCCCAAGACTTATGTCAATCCCCTTGTAGCAAGAAGGTATGAAAATACGCGATGAGAGGTCACAAAGCAAGTGGGTATGATAATACTTGATGAGAGGTCGTATAGCAAGTGGGTATGAAATTACGCAGGGGAAAGACAAAGATAATGATAATACACACTGAAAAAACAATATATTCAGGCTGTACCCTTCAAGATTTAGAATCATACACATCTTATTGTAGCAGCATAGAGTTGATGGAGCAGAGAGTGATATCAGATTAAGGATAGAACAACTTTTATTTAGTCGGCAAACATGAAAATCAAAGGACATCAAGTCCAAAAAAAAAATCAGAATCTTCAACGTAAAATGTTAAATCAGTCATATTGCATGAATCTGAAACATGGTGAATATATTGCATGGCTCTGAAACATGGTGAACAACAAATAATTAATATAAGACAAACATATAGGTATGTTATCAGGCACTCGCAGGAAATAAAGAAGTAGAACACTAGACAACAGAAAAACAATAGACATGAGTGGCTTACCCAGGATTTGAACCCTGGACCTTCCGTGCGACAACCCCGCCTAGCTATGCAAGCGAATCCCACTATCCTCCCTGCCATTTACGCATCACCAATAAATGATCTTTTCGATGACAGGTCATCAGTTCGAACCGCAATACATAACACCGGAAGGTTACCATGGGCAGTTCAGCCCATTAATGACGCAATCACTTCTGTTGTTCCCCTATTATACAGTATAGGCCAGTCCAATAAGACAAAGACCTTAATACTGTGTCCAGTAAATGATAGTAGACTTAGAACAGTAAGAACAGGACAGAGGGTAGGTTTGGTATTGTATAAGCATTTATAACACATAACACATTTATAACACATTTACTGTTTACAGGCCTCGGGTTTCCCTTCCTCTCATTACCCTGCATGACCAGGGCAGTAGATCCACACCAATTCCTAAAAATCCGTGGTTTCCATGCATTTTTTTTCCATTCATGCCGTAGCCGTCCATTTTGGACCTTCGTAGCATGGACGGAGAGTCTGACACAATAAGTCACTGAGAGTCTGACACAATAAGTGACTGAGAGTCTGACACAATAAGTGACTGAGAGTCTGACACAATAAGTGACTGAGAGTCTGACACAATAAGTGACTGAGAGTCTGACACAATAAGTGACTGAGAGTCTGACACAATAAGTGCCCTGGCTGATGGAGTTTTAGGCAGCCATCTCAGAGCGGCGGTAGCTGCCTTTTTCCATTTGCATGCTCTACTTGAAAATATTTTGAAGAAGAGTTCTCCGTTTAGACGGTATCGAAAGATCTAGTTGAGGACCGATGATACACACAAGGTTAAGGGACAAAGGATAACTGGTATGGAAATAAAGGGGAGCGAGCAGGACAGCTTTGGGACGGCAACTACACATTAAAAAAACCACTATTAACTACTCATAATGTAATGAACCAACTATAGAGGTTATACAAACAACACGAAACATTCCTTCTTTGCTGCTTTATCCTTATCATTTACATCTCCGTAAACGGAAGAAGATAAAAGGGCGCAAAGTTAATTTTGTACTGCCGGATTTTAAAAAAAATGCACAATGTGAGTGATCTTGTAGTACACATACGTAAATATGTACAGTTAGTACACATACGTAAATATGTACAGTTAGTACAAATACGTAAATATGTACAGTTAGTAACATACGTAACTATCTACAGTTAGTACAAATATGTAAATGTGTACAGTTAGTACACATACGTAAATATGTACAGTTAGTACACATACGTAAATATGTATAGTTAGTGCACATACGTAAATATGTACAGTTAGTACGCATACGTAAATATGTACAGTTAGTACACATACGTAAATATGTACAGTTAGTACACATACGTAAATATGTACAGTTAGTACACATACGTAAATATGTACAGTTAGTACACCTACGTAAATATGTACAGTTAGTACACATACGTAAATAAGTACAGTTAGTACGCATACGTAAATATGTACAGTTAGTACACATACGTAAATATGTACAGTTAGTACACATACGTAAATATGTACAGTTAGTACAGCCGTAGAAGTAGGCACAAAAGATTGAGAGGCGGTCTCGGGTATCTTCTTCTTTGGGCCTTGGTCGCTGACTGACAAAGCCTTCACTGACCATTACGCCTAATGACGTCAGATAGAGCAGTCATAAATTGGTTCCACTTTGCTTGTCGACAGCCATCCTTCGTGAGGTGCCCCCAGCTCTGGTTAATGCTGTACAAGTCTGCTTCCACAGTTCACATCGAGGCTGCCCCCAGCTCTGGTTCATACTTTACAAGTCTGCTTCCACAGTTCACATCGAGGCAGCCCCCAGCTCTGGTTCACGCTTTACAAGTCTGCTTCCACAGTTCACATCGAGGCTGCCCCCAGCTCTGGTTCATACTTTACAAGTCTGCTTCCACAGTTCACATCGAGGCTGCCCCCAGTTCTGGTTCATACTTTACAAGTCTGCTTCCACAGTTCACATTGAGGCTGCTCTTGGTCAGACTATCTTTCCCTTTCCTTCTGGATTCTATTGCATGACGGTACTGGTGACGACGTCATGGTCTTTTCTGAGGTTGTGGCTATCCAATTCTAGCTTATATGATCTCAGCATATGATCTACTAAACCAGCTGGGACAGAATGGGCTATCAACAACAACAGCAGTTAAAAACCTGCCGAAAACCCATCGTGCTGAACAACTGCAATAGACTATAGAATTCAGTCTGCGCTAGTATTAATAGCAATTATATTTACTAACGATCTCTGATAATTACATCTATAGAGTGAAGTACATCACTGGGATCAATATATTAGTATACACTTTTATGGATAAACAAATGAATTTAAAATATGTCTTGTCCAAACGGACACAGGACACACAATGCTAATGTTGCTACACTAAACCAAGAAACGTCATCTTTAAATGACCACCAGCTATGCACAATGCTACAATATTACATATGTCGAAGTGAACCTCTGTGAGGCTTTTTGCACCCTCATTAACTCTTGAAATCATCCAACCACTTCCATGGATTCCCCTGAGGTGAAACTTGTTGAGAACCCAACATTACACACTAAGCTTGGAGAAGTCACTTGAGCCCCAGACGTGATTCTTTGGTTTCACTTGGTTGACTGCATACAGGTTGATCTCACTATGGACCAAGGGATAGGTAGGGAGAGCTGAGAAGTGACTGTGCAGGTCATGACAATTTTGTGGGCAGCCCAAAACCAGAAGATGGTAATTACTGAGTATTTTGGCTCTGCATATTTGCAAAGCCCACATGGATGGCGAGGAATGCAAAGTATGCCACACGCTTCTGACGCCTAGCTTGGGACCAGATGTAACGATACAGAAGACAAAAATAGTTTTTTTTTTGCACTGGGAGATACAGTATACACAAATCAAGAGATCGAATCGAAGATAAAAATAACAATCATCTTCTCAAATACCGTCAGTTCTAATGTATAGCTCTGAAACATGGACAACAACAAAATGAACAAGGACGAAGTTGCAAACTTTCATTACCGGGTTGTTTGAATTGAATAGAAGTATTGAAGTGGTATGACCAAGTTGACTAAATGTTGAACTGATGTCAAGAACTAGACAAGTACCAGTGTAACAAGAGATGTCAAGAACTAGACAAGTACCAGTGTAACAAGAGATGTCAAGAACTAGACAAGTACCAGTGTAACAAGAGATGTCAAGAACTAGACAAGTACCAGTGTAACAAGAGATGTCAAGAACTAGACAAGTACCAGTGTAACAAGAGATGTCAAGAACTAGACAAGTACAAGTGTAACAAGAGATGAGAAGAAGACGTTGGAGATGGATACGACACACGTTAATCAAATTTGTTGATAGTATTCTTCTTCTTCTTCTTTGATCCTTAGCCGCAGACTGTCACGCCTGGTGGCGTCTTGTAGGGCAGCAACAAACTGTTTCTACTTTGTTCGGTCGGCGGCCATCCTTCCTACAGTGCCCAAACTCCGGTAGCATTACTAGGCAGATACTGTTCTAGAATATTCGGAGTAAGACATGCAGAGGCAGACCAAAGAACACGACGAGAAGAGAACTGGAGACATAAATGAAGATGATGACCAAGACTCTGAAAGGCCGTGAGCTGATGGCACGTGACAGGATTTGACATGTGTTTGCTGAAGGCATATGCTCCTTGTGGAGCTAATATGTAGTGATTGATTGATTAACTGATTGATTTACTGATTGATTGATTAACCGATTGATTGATTAACTGATTGATTGATTAACTGATTGATTGATTAACTGATTGATTAACTGATTGGTTGATTTACTGATTGATTGATTAACTGATTGATTAACTGATTGGTTGATTTACTGATTGATTGATTTACTGATTGATTGATTAACTGATTGATTAGTTGATTAACTGACTGATTTATTAACTGATTGATTGATTAACTGATTGATCGATTTACTGATTGATCGATTTACTGATTGATTGATTAACTGATTGATTGATTAACTGATTGATTGATTACTGATTGATTGATTAACTGATTTATTGATTAACTGATTGATTGATTGATTGATTAACTGATTGATTGATAGTTTGACCAATAATAAATGTAAAACTATATAATATTTCGTTCCATACCAGGCAAAAGGGGTGTCTCATCTCACCTGCTTTCTGGACATGGTGCGATCTTGTCGGAGTCACGAATTTTCTTTTGTCAAGACCATTCGCTTCCGAGTCACGTGGGCAGAAACATATTTGGAGAATAACCCTAATTTTAAATTGTTGTATTTAGTTAGGTAAGTAGTTTTAGATTGATGTTTTTAAAATTTATCTATTTCGTTCATTTATCACCTTTCATCTCTCCAAGGGTCATTGACCTTCAACAAATGTCTGCCACGTTTTCCTGTCCTGTGCCATCTGGTCAAAGCCTTTCTATGTCTTTGTAAAGTTTCTTTCTTCTTTATTTGTTTATTTCCCACTCTGTAAAGTGTCAGTCTGTATGCTCTGTAAGGAAGAGTGGTGTGTTGTTGAGATCAGGCATGCCCCCAGTCTACCCAGCTGTAAATGGGTAACTCACCCTAGTCCTGAGTTAGGGAAGGCAAAGGCTCCAGGGGAAGCAGGCCCTAAACTTGGTCACTCCAACCGACGCAGGATGGTGTATGTATGAAGTAGAAGTGTAGAGTGTGATTACCGCGAATGGTGTACTGTTCGTGTGCTGACCAATATAACCACTCATACACTTGTGTCTACAAGGCACCAATGCAGACTGCTGGAATCTTTGTTTACTCAATTTATTCAGACGTACACACTGGGACATACGAGTACATCATGGTATGTTGACATATCAATTTGTAGGTATACATAGCAGATCTGAAGTCATGACACATTCAGAAATAATGGGCACTACATCAAAAGTTCAATTGTCATGATACATTATGGCCGCATCCCCCTATCTGACTAAACGCGTCAGTGAAGGCAGATCGGTAAATAACTAAAGTTACTTGACGTCCATAGTTTGTAGCATATATTATGAAACCACGAAAGAGGGGGTTTCTAGCAAGATTGAGATCTCCCTGTCACTGTCCGATAATAGGATAAATAATCTGTTCTCTTGGCAGTGATCAAAACATATGATGACCGAAATCTAACATGGCCGCCTCCCTGAGTTGTCGTTCACTCATTCATAGGAAGGAGAATATAAGCCAGAGTTAATTTATAATGGGTATATAAATGATTTCATAAATGTTCCCATACAGCTCTACGGTGATCAGGTTAGTTCACGTAGCCATAACAGCTGTAGGAAAGTCTGTCATTTTTGTCGATACAAAACACGACCCTAGCGATACGAAGCACAATGTTCCATCTAGGTCGAATCGACATGAGATCATCAAAATAGGGTCTGGCAATACATGGAGTCCGAATTATACATTGTACCGTACCTTAGGAGAGTCTCTAACATAAACTATAGTAGAGATACCATCTCCTTTAGAAGAAAACCACTTCATGAATCATATTTCCTTAAGAATCTACCAGCCCTTTGAAAAGTGCGTACCCGCCATTATCACGGTACATCGGAACTCATCACGACTTGTCAAGACAACTCATACTTCCGCTAGACCGGAATAACAAGAATCTAGTCCCGCCTACCCATCCAAAATATACAATATAGGACTGATTCTACTTGTACTAATAATATGTAATACATATGAATTCAGGCCATAAACATAATAAGCAAATTAATCTATTTTCTGGCCCTAAAAATAAGTACAAATATAAGAGCAATATCCTTGCGCCGGATCAATATCAAAAACGATTACTCCTATAATCAAAAGTGTGAATCAAACATGGATTATCTCGCTTTCCCCATAGACAGCATTTTCATACACAAATGAATGAATGTCTATATCTCTTGCATATTAAATAGCCATATCGATTTTTGTAATATGTGCGTCAAAATATGCACGCAACAGATTACCACACCCCTCGGGAAAAAAAAATGGTATATTTTTTTTTTGAAATACATCTAGGAGCAACATACAATAGGCTCACAACGCACCAATACAATGCGCAGATGATAAGCATAAGTTTTATGACCTTAGAGAAAGTACTTCTCTAAGTATAAATATTTCCAGAGAGGTGTCACCAACGCATACTACAATATTAGCAATAACACAATTTCCACATTAGTTTATACATAAATTTCATCTAAGATATCTTAACATCATGATCATCAAAGACGAAAAACATTGAAAGATCAGCGGTGAATAAATATCAATGAACCGCTAAGTAGTGTTACAATCAATATATGATATATTACATATGTGTACACATTTCAACATAGAAACAACTGTATCAAAGTTGTATAACAGTTATGAATCATGTGGGCATCTAGACAAAATATCTGCCATCACATTTTCTGACCCACGGATAGCTCGCACCGAAAAATGAAATGGCTGTAGAGCAATCGCGTATCGCGTTGATCTCGCGCTCTTCAGATTTTTACTCTGAATAGCCGTAAGAGCTTTCTGGTCAGTTTCCACAATGAAATGCGCGCCCAGAAGAAATCTTTGCAGTTTAAGGATTGACCAAACCATAGCCAATAATTCACGGTCTAGGACCGAGTAATTCTTCTCTGCGGCATTTAATTTCCGAGAAATATACATCACAGGATGCAGAGTTCCAGAGTACTCTTGCATTAGTGCAGCTCCAATCCCGGTGGATGAAGCGACACTACGAAGAATAAATGTCTTATCCTTAGAAGGCAATACTAGGATAGGTGAAGTAGAAAACATAGTTTTAACCTTATCCAAAGAGGATTGACATTCTTGAGTCCAATGGACTACATTAGGAGACCCTTTCTTTAGCAAGGAAGAAAGAGGTGACATAATGGAGGACAGATTCGGGATGAATCGTCCATAAAATTGTATTAGACCTAAGAGACTTCGTACTTGCTTTTTAGTCTTAGGAATAGAAATGTTAAGTATCTTGCTTGTATTATGGTCTTCTGTTTTTAGGAACCCATGAACAACACGGTGTCCTAAGAAAGATATTTCGCTAAAACCAATACATGCTTTCGATGGTTTCGCTGTCAGGTTATGCTCGCGTAAGATAGACAATAGTTCATTTATACCATTATAGTGATCGTTCCAAGTATCACTGAAAAGACAGATGTCATCCAGATACGCAATGACATCTGAGCGATGAGATAGGATTCGACGCATCATGCGTACAAATGTAGCAGGGGCGTTCATAAGACCGAAAGGCATGAAATTCCATTGGAATAGACCCCTAGGCGTCGAAAAAGCAGTAAACGGTTTGGCGTGTTCGGATAGTGGAACTTGCCAATATCCCTTAGACAAATCGAGTTTAGTAAAGAAGTGAGAATTCGATAGTCTTGTAAGTAGCTCTTCTAGTAAAGGCATAGGTTCCGTATCAAATTTAGTCACTTGATTCAATTTGCGATAATCCACGCAAAGACGTATGTTATTGTCTTTTTTCCGTACTATAACCATCGGCGAAGAATATGCTGATGTGGATGGTTCAATAATTTTTAACTCTATCATCTCATCTAACTCTTTCTCTACCTGTGCTTGAAAATGTATCGGGATAGGATACGGTCTGACTCTTATAGGACTATGGTCAGTAAGAATAATGTCATGTTGAATGACATCAGTTTGACCAGGAATGTCAGTAAGGACATCCTGAAATTGTTCTAACATAGTAGAAACTTGTTTCTGCTCTCCTGGAGATAATTCTGGAGAAATTGCAACATCTTTCCATGATTCATTAGAGTGAAGAGGAATCATTGGAAAAGGTAAATTTACATCCGCGAAACTCGTTTCCTCATCCTGTATTACTGACAGAGATGAGTACTGTCCATGTTGGACTGGAAAATCGTCCGTTGCCTGGAAAACAGGTTGTAAATAATCAGGACGTTCATGGAATTCCGTGAGCATGTTGATGTGGAAGGTTTTACGCTTCCCGTCAATATCGACGATATAGTCATCATCGGAAACTTTTGATATTATATCGTACGGACCTTTCCAAGAAATGAGAAGTCTATTTTCCCTACAAGGTAGCAAGACAAATGCTTTGTCACCTGGACAAAGTTGTCGCAAACATCTCTTTTTATTGGCAAATTCCCTTGCCTTCTGTTTCGCAAATTCAGAAGAAGCAGTTGCCAATTTGCATGCTTCAATAATCTTGTGTCTAAGTGCGATGACATATTCATAAGAGGATTTTGTGTCATCGACAATATTATCAGCAGTTATAAGATCATGAAGTAAGGACATAGGACCTCGCGGTTTCGCGCCAAAGACAAGTTCAAAGGGAGAAAATCCTGTATGTTCGTTGGCGACCTCTCTATATGCAAAGAGAGCCGCGGGTAAAACCCTATCCCAATCCTGAGGATGATCTTCTGTTATCTTACCTAGTAGGTTTTTCAGAGTTCTATTCAAACGTTCCACCATCCCATTGGACATAGGATGATAAATACTACTCAGCGATCTCTCTATCTTCAGAGTCGACATTACTTGAGACATGGTATCCGATATGAGTTGGGTACCATGGTCGGATAATATTTCTGCTGGAAACCCCAGACGAGAAAATATTAACCAAAGAGCATCTGCGACATCAGCAGTAGTTATGCTCTTTAGAGGAACAGCCTCCGGCCAACGTGTGCACATATCAACACACGTCAAAATAAATTGGTGTCCTCTAGCAGACTTTATCTTAAATGGACCAATGATGTCTATCGCCATTTTTTGAAATGGCCGAATGGGAATGTCAGCAGCCTGAATAGGTGCATCATGGCGTGGACCTCTGGATTTAATCTCTTGACATACTTTACAAGATCGACAATAGATTCGTATGTCCTTATTCACAGCAGGCCAAAAGAAAGATTGAAGAACTCTAGCTTTAGTACGGGAAAAACCCATATGTCCAGCACATTGCGAGTCATGAGCGTGCTGTAAGATTTTAACTCTCATATTTTTAGGCACAAGGATTTGAGAATGAATGGACTTAGCGGAATCTTGTACCATACGTACAAGTACGCCATTCTTCATCGTAATCCAAGATTTACGATTTGTATCCTTATTCGGATCACCTTTTTTTTCCAGAGTAAAGAATTTCTTTAGAGTAGGATCATCTTCCTGCTGTTTGATAAAGGAATCGTGGGAAATCTCCAAGGGATCATCTTGGATCTGCGCATCATTATCTTCAGAATGTGAAGATTGTGGCATATTAAGAGCTTGAGCCCTAGTGATTACTGCATTAGCAGATTGCATATTAACATTTTCCCAATTAGAGATTTGCTGTGGAGTGCATTCTTTCACTCCATGAATGCGACCGATGATAAGATCAGCGATCGGATTCGGCAAGAGACATGCTTGCACCTCTCCTGTAAAGAAAGGCGTAGCAATATTGATAATGGCAGTGGAGTACTTCTCCAATGTGCCACCAAATGTTACACATTTGACTATATTGCCTGTAGCTCGAGAAGGATTTACGAGTGATTGCCTCACTCCAATGGTAGTGCACCCCGAATCGAAAAGAATTGATACCGGAGTACCATCTATTAGGCACCTATTAAAGACAAGAGCACCCCTTCCATTATGCGCAATTGACGCATGGAGAGCGGGAAGCGGGTGACCGCAGCTTAAAGTAGAAACTGTGGTTGGATCGAATAATGTTTTGCATTGCGAACACTCAAATGTTCTAGCAAAATCGAAAGCGGAATTTGCTACACTGTTGGAGTCTTTTTTATCATTATTCTGATTATCGGTGTCGTGGAACTCCTGTTGTGCAGAGTTAGCCTGGTAATAAGATTTACCATGTCTTTTGTGTTGTGATCTACCTCGGTTATAATTGTCTCTATAATTATTATTGCCTCTGTTATAACCCCTATTTGGGTTTGAATCATAATATTCATGATCATAATCATCATGCTCGTTATATTGAGTATCCCTGTAATATTGGTTTTTTTGTCTCCATGAAGCACTTGGGTAGTTCCTATAGCTACTCCCTTTCCGAGAATTTCTAACATTATGGGTACCCCTCGCGTGTCGAGGACTATCAGCCCGATTCCAGTTCTTCGAAGAAGAACCCTGATTTGAGTGGTTATCTTGGTTTTGATACTTATTCCAATTAACCTTTTTATCAAATTTATTTTTAGCTCCTTGGAATTTGTGTGAGTAATTCTGATTATATTCTGTTGCCGAAGCAACTGGCATACTCTCTTTAATGTTAGAGTTACTAAGAATCATGTCAGGGTGTGCCGTGGCATACTGGTCACAATATTCTTCCATTTGCTTTATTGTACCAGGTTTACGCTCATGTAAGAACTCTAGGAATGATTTATTTACAGAAGACATGACCTTGTCTCTTAGCAATAAATCCGTAAGACCATCAAATGTTTTCTCTGTTTTGGATAATTCAATCCATCGTGAAAGTGTAATTCGTGCTTTTGAGATGAAATCTGAGAATTCTACACCTACCTCAGGTCTCATTGTTTTAAACAAAAGACGGTAACCTTCCTCAGACAGCTGATATCTCTTTATCAAAGCTGCCCTAACAGCATCATAATTATCTTTGTCGGCCTCTTCAACAAAATATAACTTACTTAGGGACTCCCCTTTTAGATTTTCAGACAACTGATTCACATACTGTGATTTGTCAACATTATGAGATCGACAAGCCCGTTCAAATCTAGAAAGCCAAAATGTTATGTCATCACTGGTAGGGTTAAACGCTGGTACCTTGACCTTGTACACAAAGGGTTTACCATTACCACCAGATGCCTGATTAACATTACTCATACATGTCAATTTTAATTTCTCTAATTCAAACTCATGTTCTCTTATTGCTTTTCTCTCTTCAGCTTCTCTATCTAATCTTCTCTGTTCTGCAGCAGCTTCTAATTTTTTCTGTTCTGCAGCAGCAGCAACTTCTAATTTTTTCTGTTCTGCAGCAGCTTCTAATTTTTTCTGTTCTGCAGCAGCTTCTAATTTCTTCTGTTCTGCATCAAATCTCCTTTCCTCCACTTGCATCTGCAATTTCTTTAGTTCAGCAGCAGTATCAGCTTCTTTTTCTAATCTTTTTTCTTCAGCCAGAGCTTTTTTTTCTTCAGCAGCAGCTTCTCTTTCTAATCTTTTTTCTTCAGCCAGAGCTTTTTTTTCTTCAGCAGCAGCTTTTTTTTCTTCAGCAGCAGCTTCTCTTTCTAATCTTTTTTCTTCAGCCAGAGCTTTTTTTTCTTCAGCCGCAGCTTTTCTCTCTTCAGCAGCTAATGCTTTGTCATATTGAGCAACAGTCCATTGTTCTAAGTCTTTTCCAGTCTTATCAAGAGATTTTCCTTGTGCAATAAAATAATCTAATGTAGACATATTTTCTTCTTAAATCAGAAACCTGAAAAAGTAAATAAATTACCCTCTTTCACTTTAATGGGAGACAAGTCTATACCATAGACTTAGTCTTAGTCCAAACTTGTATGGTTTATAATAACCAATGATAACTTGAGTACCTGTGGACAACAATAACTGTATCTCAAATACTGTGGGAGACAAGCCTTACAAAGGTCTTGTATACCTCAATGTAATCAAAGATCACTTGGGTACCTGTGGAAAATAATCATAAAGTACTGATCTGTACTATACTATCAGTGTATACCACTATAACTCCTGTGTCATATGTCAACTAAAGACATTACAAAGGACAAACAAGAAAAGACAATCTGAAAACATTTGCAGAGATCAAATTAAATTAAATAGGAGAAATGAAAAAAATGATCACAGAATCCGTGATGATAACTGCAATAAGATAACAAGACAAATAACGCCACAGTGTATAAACATAAGGGTGTAAAGAAATCAAAAAATAGAAAAGATTAGACCAACAAATGCAAACAAATCAAACAAAACTAAGGAACACAAAATTATTAACAAAAACAACGAAGAAAAGAACACCTCATCACAACTAACAGAAATAGCAGCAAATTGTTGCTAACAAATTTCCAATTAAGAAAATGTGTACCTATAGAATACTAGTACCAGACCAATGTCACTCGGCATACCTTGTACTAGTCACACAGAACATAAACTAATTTACCACATAACAAATAACATGTAAACATAAATAGCATATAGCATACAATATAATTTATATCATGAATGGAATGTGTTGCAGGTATAGTGTTGTAAAGCAGGCACAGTTTATTTAAATAATAATAACTTGCCACTTTATTCAGTAATAGATTTAATTTTAAACTATTACACTGTCAATTTTTCTCTGTAGAGCATATGAAGATCCAACGATGAACTATGCACTTTATGTTCAACAACACTGTGATTCTTCTGTACGTTGAGAAATGTCAACAATACTGCTCCAGATATTTTCTACACTTGATACCACTGTCCTGTGTAATACTGTCTGTACAGCGAAAAACTGTCAACAAGCGCTGACCTAGATACAGCATCCTATCGGTAATACAGGTCAAGCTGACATCGACTGTATAGCTGTCCTACTGGTGTTGATGTGTTCAAACAAATGTTCTTTCAGCTGTAAACTGTGATTCTCAACACAAAACTGCGTAAGCTGGACCCAGGAATCTGGCTCGCCACTGTAAAATTTCTTTCTTCTTTATTTGTTTATTTCCCACTCTGTAAAGTGTCAGTCTGTACGCTCTGTAAGGAAGAGTGGTGTGTTGTTGAGATCAGGCATGCCCCCAGTCTACCCAGCTGTAAATGGGTAACTCACCCTAGTCCTGAGTTAGGGAAGGCAAAGGCTCCAGGGGAAGCAGGCCCTAAACTTGGTCACTCCAACCGACGCAGGATGGTGTATGTATGAAGTAGAAGTGTAGAGTGTGATTACCGCGAATGGTGTACTGTTCGTGTGCTGACCAATATAACCACTCATACACTTGTGTCTACAAGGCACCAATGCAGACTGCTGGAATCTTTGTTTACTCAATTTATTCAGACGTACACACTGGGACATACGAGTACATCATGGTATGTTGACATATCAATTTGTAGGTATACATAGCAGATCTGAAGTCATGACACATTCAGAAATAATGGGCAGTACATCAAAAGTTCAATTGTCATGATACATTATGGCCGCATCCCCCTATCTGACTAAACGCGTCAGTGAAGGCAGATCGGTAAATAACTAAAGTTACTTAACGTCCATAGTTTGTAGCATATATTATGAAACCACGAAAGAGGGGGTTTCTAGCAAGATTGAGATCTCCCTGTCACTGTCCGATAATAGGATAAATAATCTGTTCTCTTGGCAGTGATCAAAACATATGATGACCGAAATCTAACATGGCCGCCTCCCTGAGTTGTCGTTCACTCATTCATAGGAAGGAGAATATAAGCCAGAGTTAATTTATAATGGGTATATAAATGATTTCATAAATGTTCCCATACAGCTCTACGGTGATCAGGTTAGTTCACGTAGCCATAACCGCTGTAGGAAAGTCTGTCATCTTTGTCGATACAAAACACGACCCTAGCGATACGAAGCACAATGTTCCATCTAGGTCGAATCGACATGAGATCATCAAAATAGGGTCTGGCAATACATGGAGTCCGAATTATACATTGTACCGTACCTTAGGAGAGTCTCTAACATAAACTATAGTAGAGATACCATCTCCTTTAGAAGAAATCCACTTCATGAATCATATTTCCTTAAGAATCTACCAGCCCTTTGAAAAGTGCGTACCCGCCATTATCACGGTACATCGGAACTCATCACGACTTGTCAAGACAACTCATACTTCCGCTAGACCGGAATAACAAGAATCTAGTCCCGCCTACCCATCCAAAATATACAATATAGGACTGATTCTACTTGTACTAATAATATGTAATACATATGAATTCAGGCCATAAACATAATAAGCAAATTAATCTATTTTCTGGCCCTAAAAATAAGTACAAATATAAGAGCAATATCCTTGCGCCGGATCAATATCAAAAACGATTACTCCTATAATCAAAAGTGTGAATCAAACATGGATTATCTCGCTTTCCCCATAGACAGCATTTTCATACACAAATGAATGAATGTCTATATCTCTTCCATATTAAATAGCCATATCGATTTTTGTAATATGTGCGTCAAAATATGCACGCAACAGTCTTCTTTACCCTTTTATGTCTGTCTCCAATGATCTTCTTTACCCCTTTATGTCTGTCTCCAATGATCTTCTTTACCCCTTTATGTCTGTCTCCAATGATCTTCTTTACCCCTTTATGTCTGTCTCCGGTGATCTTCTTTACCCTATATGTCTGTCTCCGGTGATCTTCTTCGTCTGATCTTTGGTCTTTCTCCCACATTGATGAAATATGTTGATAGAATTACAAGACAATCCTTATTCTAAAATACCCGGATGTGAGAGACGGAGCCAGAAGAAAAAAAATACACGGAGAAGAGAACTAGAGACAGAAATGAGCAAGACATGGAATGACCTTGACCTGATGGTACGAGATAGGAGGGTGGTGACAAAGAAAAAAAAACAGCACTACTGTCTCTTTGGACTTTTCGTAAATTGTCATTAATGTGGGGCTCTGCACTGGTTGGTCAACCTCATAATTTTTTTTAAGTTGCTATGGAAACCAACACAGCCAGAGTACATGAATGCTTCCTTAAGGTTTCGTGCAAACTGACCAGCTACAATGATGGATTTATGCTCGATAAGGATTGACGCAGGAAATGATGAATACAGATCCTGATTATAACCGAAGGTTAAGTTAAACAGGGCTGATTCTTTGCCGACACAAATGAAGCTCAACTGATTCTATTCTGCTTCTTCAGTCAAACGTTTGACAGTTAAAAAAAGATCGTTTCACTCACCTTGTGTTTCTTGTCCTGACTTCTCCTCTTATTTCACATTGTTTTTTTTTCCTGAAAGCTTTCTCTTTATATCTTCTAACTGCTTTTATTTTTTTAAATTTAATTATTTAATTTTATTTTTAATTAATTAATTTTCTAAAACGTTTTTGTACGCTCTTACTGGGTGTTTTTTTTTTTTTTTAAGGAGTTAGACAAATCATGTCTCCGGTGTTCTGAGTAAATCGCGTGTCATTTTAGCTGAAGTCTGTGTTCATCATTTCGCTTTGTGCTCCTTACAGAGTATAGAACCAGCATTGTAGCTGGGCCAGTTGTAGAAAGCCTACAATAAAGCATTGATATGCTCTTGCAACAGTGGCTTCTGTAGCTGGGCCAGTTGTAGAAAGCCTACAATAAAGCATTGATATGCTCTTGCAACAGTGGCTTCTGTAGCTGGGCCAGTTGTAGAAAGCCTACAATAAAGCATTGATATGCTCTTGCAACAGTGGCTTCTGTAGCTGGGCCAGTTGTAGAAAGCCTACAATAAAGCATTGATATGCTCTTGCAACAGTGGCTTCTGTAGCTGGGCCAGTTGTAGAAAGCCTACAATAAAGCATTGATAGTCTCTTGCAACAGTGGCTTCTGTAGCTGGGCCAGTTGTAGAAAGCCTACAATAAAGCATTGATATGCTCTTGCAACAGTGGCTTCTGTAGCTGGGCCAGTTGTAGAAAGCCTACAATAAAGCATTGATATGCTCTTGCAACAGTGGCTTCTGTATCTGGGCCAGTTGTAGAAAGCCTACAATAAAGCATTGAGATGCTCTTGCAACAGTGGCTTCTGTAGCTGGGCCAGTTGTAGAAAGCCTACATTAAAGCATTGATATGCTCTTGCAACAGTGGCTTCTGTAGCTGGGCCAGTTGTAGAAAGCCTACAATAAAGCATTGAGATGCTCTTGCAACAGTGGCTTCTGTAGCTGGGTCAGTTGTAGAAAGCCTACAATAAAGCATTGAGATGCTCTTGCAACAGTGGCTTCTGTAGAACATTTTGTACACGGTCAAGTTCCAGCCTCAGACACATCCTCATGTTAGCCACCTTTTATGATATACGTGAGTGAGCTGTGGTTCTATTCTCTCTTTGACTTATAAGAGACCCATAGGAATTGCACGGGGCTAACCAGATATGCTTCAGGAACATCATCGCCTTAGTGTTGGAAATAATTATCTAATCAAATGGATAGAATGTGTGGACATCTTTATTCTAAATTAGGGTACATGAGTGTACATTCTCAAAGCGACTTGGAATCTGGCAGGTCTTTGGTTGGCATACCTGACCCCGGTGGTATATTCTATTAATTGTTGTTTTAAAGGTCATAAATGGGTTTGTAATTTGTTGCGGAGATTTGTGGTGTATTTGTTTGTTTGCATGGTATGTTTCCTTAGGAGTGATGCAATAGATTATTTACCAATTAAGACAACGAATACCCGAGGCTTCGCAATCGTACAAGCTAGCGCGATATTGAGAGATACGTTTTTATTGTGCATGAGTATGCAGCACTGTGAGAGCTGACAGACTAGCCTCAAGAGCACCCATAGTGAAAAATCTGAATGTGGATAAGAAATAAATAATAAGGACGATTAACGATCTGCCTGTTTGTGAACGACGCTGCAATCGATGAATGAACACGCACACTGTTGGGATTTGACATCACACGTAATGAACACTCACTCACACTGTTGGGATTTGACATCGCACATAAAACTAGCAAGGATGGACGTTTGAGAGGATGGTCAGGCGTGTATATATCCAGCACGCAACAGGAAGAATCAGCATTCATACCCGTCGACACTTGTTGAGGGAGACCGAGAACCTTTGGGTTTGCCCGGAGTGCAATGATGCCAATTCTGATCAACAGTAACAACAAAATACACGATAGAGCGACGCGACAGTTTGTAATGAAAATAACATATATACCGTACTGCAACGTCCCATGACGCCAGATAAATTGGTGTCGGTGTTGAAAACGCTTCACAATATTGTGCTAAAAGACGAAAACATACACAAACGGTAATCTGTGACTGACTTAACACCTTTCATTTCAAAACAACACAATGAATAATTAATACAGAGAGATGCGTATGTTCCACCTCAGTGATCCTGTCATCAGTTCCACATCAGTGATCCTGTCATCAGTTCCACATCAGTGATCCTGTCATCAGTTCCACATCAGTGATCCTGTCATCAGTTCCACATCAGTGATCTTGTCATCAGTTCCACCTCAGTGATCCTGTCATCAGTTCCACATCAGTGATCCTGTCATCAGTTTCACATCAGTGATCCTGTCATCAGTTCCACATCAGTGATCCTGTCATCAGTTCCACATCAGTAATCTTGTCAAACTATTTCAATAGTTATGTTCTAAGCAAGCCACCATTTTGGAATGTCTGTATCTTCTTGGTTGCCATCGTTGTTATTCTCCAGGTTTCGCTGCCATACAATAGGACAGCCTTGACAAGGCCAGTCTTAGATTATTATTGTTGTGTTGGACGATATCGTTACATTTCCAAATATACTAGCCGCCATTAAAAACGCATCGCATTAGTTTATGAACCACAACTCGTTTGCTAAATTTAAAATACATGAAACCAGTGATTTTACATTTCTGATCCATTTACTAACCCAAATTTTCTGTATTATTAAACATGAGACAATTCAGAACCGGCTCCTAAGCAATTGTCAACCCTAGGTGTAAAAACAAAAGTCGCACTCACTGTCATCTTGAGCTAGTGTTGTTACACAAGGTTGGCCAAACCTGGGACGGTCATTGGTGGTACCTGTCGCCCGAAATCGCTGGTTCAGCCTCACTATAGTGGACTGGTCACAATTGAAATGTCTGACAACTTCTCTGGTCGCCATTCCACTGCTGAGCATACCAATAACTTGCCATCGCTCTTGTGACGACAGTCGAGGCATGACAAAAAAATAACAGACTTTCTTTCGATGAAAACACATAATGGCGTTTTGCTCGCTGAAACATGTCTAACGCGTGTGTCAAATTTCAATGTGATTCTTCTTCTTCTTCTTCCTCGTTCGTCCTGAAAAGGACGGTGGTTGCGTTGTGTCTGTTTACGCCTAAGCTGTGATATCTGCACCTTTCGGTCGACACATCCGACTTCTGCACGGCATTTTTTGGGACCGGGTTGGCCTTGGGAATGTGATTCGATTTTTAATAAATCCAGAATTTATCAAAAACCTCGTTTTGCACGTACGCAAAATTTGAAGTAAACATCACATCGACAGTAAAGTGGGAATACATGAACTTCATCACGTGCACACTTTCGGGGTTTGAAAATCGCTCACTTGTATAAACATTTCAACAGTGAAAACATGTCACGATTTCGATGCGTTTTTAATGGCGGCTAGTATACTTCCTCAATAATCACTTAGGGCTAGAAACTTACAAATTAAATAAAAAGCCTGTTCTGTGTTTTTTTAATGTTATTACTTCCCTTCTTTCCATCAGGTTATATAAAACAAACATCATAATAAAGACCATTCACTGTCATGTTATTACTTCCCTTTTACCATCAGGTTATATAAAACAAACATCATAATAAAGACCATTCACTGTCATGTTATTACTTCCCTTTTACCATCAGGTTATATAAAACAAACATCATAATAAAGACCATTCACTGTCATGTTATTACTTCCCTTTTACCATCAGGTTATATAAAACAAACATCATAATAAAGACCATTCACTGTCATGTTATTACTTCCCTTCTATCCATCAGGTTATATAAAACAAACATCATAATAAAGACCATTCACTGTCATGTTATTACTTCCCTTCTACCATCAGGTTATATAACACAAACATCATAATAAAGACCATTCACTGTCATGTTATTACTTCCCTTTTACCATCAGGTTATATAAAACAAACATCATAATAAAGACCATTCACTGTCATGTTATTACTTCCCTTCTACCATCAGGTTATATAAAACAAACATCATAATAAAGACCATTCACTGTCATGTTATTGCCCAAAACGCTGTGTCGCATCCACATCACAACTGAACGTGAAATATCGTTTGTTCTACACGTGATTGTAATGCTGGCAACGATCTTTGTTGTCTGTTGTAATGTCAGTATATTGGCCATTTTAAATTTTGTTGTGCTATATTTTGATTCTGGGAATAACAAATACAAAAGGACTTTTGCCAAATGTCAGTTATTGTTTATTATTGTAACATTTGTTTCTTTTATATTCAATAAATGCAAGTGATAATATAAACATGTAATAATATAATGTGACTTTTCAATCACCCTGTTAGGGCTGAAGGGACGAATCAAGAACAGTACATGATCTAGGGAAAATATTACGCCTGGAGGGACAATTAAGTACGGTATATGATCTAGTGAAATAGTTGGGCCTGGATGGAAAATCTTGAACAGTGTATGATCTAGTGAAAATATTACGTCTGAAGGGACAATCCTGAACAGTGTATGATCTTGTGAAACAGTTGGGCCTGGATCTACAATCTTGAACAGTGTATGATCTAGTGAAACAGTTGGGCCTGGATGGACAATCTTGAACAGTGTATGATCTAGTGAAAATATTACGTCTGAAAGGACAATCTTGAACAGTGTATGATCTTGCAAAACATTTGGGCCTGGATGGACAATCTTGAACAGTGTATGATCTAGTGAAAATATTACGTCTGAAGGGACAATCCTGAACAGTGTATGATCTTGTGAAACAGTTGGGCCTGGATCTACAATCTTGAACAGTGTATGATCTTGTGAAACAGTTGGGCCTGGAGAGACAATCTTGAACAGTGTACGATCTAGTGAAACAGTTGCGCCTGGAAGGACAATAGTGAACAGTGTATGATCTAGTGAAACAGTTGCGCCTGGAGGGACAATCTTGAACAGTGTACGATCTAGTGAAACAGTTACGCCTGGAGGGACAATAGTGAACAGTGTATGATCTAGTAAAACAGTTGCGCCTGGAGAGACAATCTTGAACAGTGTACGATCTAATGAAACAGTTACGCCTGGAAGGACAATAGTGAACAGTGTACGATCTTGTGAAACAGTTGGGCCTGGAGAGACAATCTTGAACAGTTTACGATCTATTGAAACAGTTACGCCTAGAGGGACAATAGTGAACAGTGTATGATCTAGTGAAACAGTTGGGTCTGAATGGACAATCTAGAATGAAGTTCACTTTTTAAAAAATCCCTAGAGACTGCCAAAAAGGCCTTGTGCTAACTGTCGAAGAACTGCAAAAGTCAAAGGAATTAATGACAGTAAATTTATATACAACAGATACGTACTCTCATAACTGCTCCACGCTGGCAGAATGGGTGAAACCAGGAATCATAAACCAATTGAATTCAATGCCCAGTGCAGGAAGGGCAGAATACAACAACAACAAAAACAGGAATGTGACATTTGGGAACAATGACATCTGTGTGATAACAGTATCATGGAAATAAAGTAAGTGAAACGCTTGTCTGACTACTTCTGGTGATCAGATTAGCTTCCTGTTGTGATGCTTTTGTAGAGTTTCTTATTAATAATGTTAAGTTTCTACGTCGTTCACCTCAACGCTTATATTTAGCTTAATGATTCCTTATAACTCTTTAAAATGTCTGATTCCGACGTCGTAGAATGAACTTTTGTCAGTTATCTTCACTTGGTTGTAAAATAAAACTCTGGGTTTTAAAAGGGCATTTGTCTTTAAGTACTTTGACTGGTGGCGTAAATAATCATGTTTATTTCCAACTTCCTGTTTCCAGTACTATTTATAAATTATGTTGTTGAGTTCTTTCCGTGCCTGATTTCAGACTGTCCAATATCTTCACATCTCAGCTACCTCCTTATCTTTCAGTTGGTCATGTTGTGACGATATATTCCAGTCTTCATATATTCATGTCCAAAGAAAGTGGATTGGTTTTTTTCTAATGTGAGTAAAAACATGCCTTTGTGAACTGGCTTCTTTTAAGACATTCTTTTTACTATTTATTTGTATCTGTCCGTGTTGTATTTAATATTGTTCAGTAAAACCACATCTCTGTGGCCTCTCGTGCTTTCCCTACTTGTTTACTAATTGTCCTTGGCATCATTCAGTAAGGATTTTTTTCTCTGAATAACATTGAAGAACTCTCTTTCTTACCTCCATTAACAAAGATTTGTTGTATAAAGGTTGTGTGCTGTCCCCCTGCCTATTTAATTTATACACCGAAAAAATTTTCAAACAGATACAGGAAATACCAGGACTGAACATCAGTGGAAGGTCAATAAACAACCTTAGATATGCAGATGATACCGTGTTGTTAGCTGAAAGCGAACAGGAGTTACAAGAACTAGTGAAGCAAGTGAACAGTATAAGTCATGAATATGGACTCGACATTAATATTGAGAAAACAAAAACTATGATAATTAGCAAAACAGACGATAAACCCACATTAAAGAAAGCGTAAATGGGGAAATCCTGGAACAAGTCAAGAGCTACGTATATCTCAGTCATATAATAACAGAAGATGGCAGATGTGAAACAGAAATCAAGAAGAGAATAGGAATGGCCAAAGCTACATTCAACAACATGAAACATATACTGACATCCAACAGTTATCTCACAAATTAAAACTGAGAATCATAAAGTGTTATATATATTCTGCATTTCTGTATGGTGCAGAAACATGGACGATGAATAAGCAGTTGGAAGAAAGAATTGAGGCTCTTGAAATGTGGATATATAGAAGAATGGGGCGTATCTCATGGAAAGAGATGAAAACAAATAAGAAGGTCCTAGAAAATCTAGGTATGAAAAGAGAACTAATGAGGGAGGTCAAAGTTCGACAGCTAAAATATTTTGGCCACATAAAAAGGCATAACACTTTGCAGAAGACCATAACAGAAGGGAGAGTTGAAGGCAAACGTGCAAGGGGAAGACAGCGCTATAAGTGGGAAGACAACATCAAGAGATGGACAGGAAAGAGTCTATCAGAGTGCACCATCAAGACAAGAGACAGAAGACGTTGGAGATCCATTACAGCCAACCTTCGTTGTGGAGATGGCAACTGATGATGATGATGATGTATAAAATAAATTCCATTTTACAGAATGTTGATCATGTCTGCACTATTCTACTCTTCAGTTCTGAGATACATCTTCTATCCAACGTTATTAACGTGCCTAGGTATTTGAATCTATTGGCTTGTTTTAAGACTGTTCAATTTAATTCGACAGCGCAATTTAGACACGTCTTTGATGTGACCATTATCTATGTATTTTTCCATTTTATTAATTTCCTATCACTGCTGTATCAATCGTAACCTGTAGCTCTTTTTTCTGTGCTTGTTAATAAGACTGTAAAATCAGCGTGTTTCAAACTGGTCATGTTATGTCTATCAACTGATATTTCCGATATGGTCGACATGATCTCATTATATTTTCAATGTACAGATCAAACTCAAAGCTGCACTTTTTCATTCAGAAAACACTGTTGTGAACTACTGCCCAAAAAAAAAAAAAAAAACTTGCCAATTCAATTCCATCAATTTAAAAGTTTTAAAAGTGTGTCCAAGTTTTAAATACACAATTTAATTTCTTTCACTCCAAGCACACACAAAAACTCTCACTTAAATATTAAGTGGTACTATTATCAAATTAATGTTTAATTGTTATAAATTATCAAATGTTGCAGAACTATACAGGAAATCAAAGCTCTTGCACTAGGAAAAACAAATAAGCAATTTGCTAATTATTTCCCGCATTTATTGACATAAAGATTCACTCGATAAGGCGATGAAATTCATGAATGCTTGTCTTGCAATTATGTGATCAAATTAAGAACTTCTAAGAGTACACAATCTTTCAGGTATCTTGTAATTTTTGTATGTATAGCTTCATTGTTTTGTGTGTTCTTAGCGATGCAGTGAAATAAGGTATAACAAAATTAACGAATTCTGCAGCATAACTATGATAAAACGTGAGGTGAACAATATTAGGTAGTCTGAATATAACTATAATAAAACTTGAGGTGAAACCATATTAGGTAGTCTGAGTATAATTATGATAAAACTTGAGGCGAACCATATTCGGTAGTCTGAGCATAACTATGATAAAACTTGAGGTGAGACCATATTAACTAGTCTGAGTCTAACTATGATAAAACTTGAAGTGAGACCATATTAGGTAGTCTGAGTATAACTATGATAAAACTTGAGTTGAGACCATATTAGTTAGTCTGAGTATAACTATGATAAAACTTGAGGTGAGACCATGTTAGTTAGTCTGAGTATAACTATGACAAAACTTGAGGTGAGACCATATTAGTTAGTTTGAGTATAACTATGATAAAACTTGAGTTGAGACCATATTAGTTAGTCTGAGTATAACTATGATAAAACTTGAGGTGAGACCATATTAGTTAGTCTGAGTATAACTATAATAAAACTTGAGTTGGGACCATATTAGTTAGTCTGAGTATAACTATGATAAAACTTGAGTTGAGACCATATTAGTTAGTCTGAGTATAACTATGATAAAACTTGAGGTGAGACCATATTAGTTAGTCTGAGTATAACTATGATAAAACTTGAGTTGAGACTATATTAGTTAGTCTGAGTATAACTATGATAAAACTTGAGGTGAGACCATATTAGGTAGTCTGAGTATAACTATGATAAAACTTGAGTTGAGACCATATTATTTAGTCTGAGTATAACTATGATAAACTTGAGGTGAGACCATATTAGTTAGTCTGAGTATAACTATGACAAAACTTGAGGTGAGACCATATTAGTTAGTCTGAGTTTAACTATGATAAAACTTGAGTTGAGACCATATTAGTTAGTCTGAGTATAACTATGATAAAACTTGAGGTGAGACCATATTAGTTAGTCTGAGTATAACTATGATAAAACTTGAGTTGAGACCATATTAGTTAGTCTGAGTATAACTATGATAAAACTTGAGTTGAGACCATATTAGTTAGTCTGAGTATAACTATGATAAAACTTGAGGTGAGACCATATTAGTTAGTCTGAGTATAACTATGATAAAACTTGAGTTGAGACCATATTAGTTAGTCTGAGTATAACTATGATAAAACTTGAGGTGAGACCATATTAGTTAATCTGAGTATAACTATGATAAAACTTGAGTTGAGACCATATTAGTTAGTCTGAAGATAACTATGATAAAACGTGAGGTGAGACCATATTAGTTAGTTTGAGTATAACTATGATAAAACTTGAGTTGAGACCATATTAGTTAGTCTGAGTATAACTATGATAAAACTTGAGGTGAGACCATATTAGTTAGTCTGAGTATAACTATGATAAAACTTGAGGTGAGACCGCATTAGTCTGAGAGTGATAAAACTTGAGGTGAGACCATATTAATTAGTCTGAGTATAACTATGATAAAACTTGAGGTGAGACCATATTAGTTAGTCTGAGTATAACTATGTTAAAACTTGAAGTGAGACCATATTAGTTAGTCTGAGTATAACTATGATAAAACTTGAGTTGAGACCATATTAGTAAGTCTGAGTATAACTATGATAAAACTTGAGGTGAGACCATATTAGTTAGTGTGAGTATAACTATGATAAAACTTGAGTTGAGACCATATTAGTTAGTCTGAGTATAACTATGATAAAACTTGAGGTGAGACCATATTAGTTAGTCTGAGTATAACTATGATAAAACTTGAGTTGAAACCATATTAATTAGTCTGAGTATAACTATGATAAAACTAGAGGTGAGACCATATTAGTTAGTCTGAGTATAACTATGATAAAACTTGAGGTGAGACCATATTAGTTAGTCTGAGTATAACTATGATAAAACTTGAGTTGAGACCGTATTAGTTAGTCTGAGTATAACTATGATAAAACTTGAGGTGAGACCATATTAGTTAGTCTGAGTATAACTATGATAAAACTTGAGTTGAGACCATATTAATTAGTCTGAGTATAACTATGATAAAACTTGAGGTGAACCATATTAGCTAATCTGAGTATTACTAGATTAACGGTCACAGAAACGACCTGTGTGACATGTGAAAGCTCTTAATCAGGAGCAAACGAAAATAAAAGAGAGAACAAAGAGAACTAAAATTCATTTGTGTAAAAGATAAAACGAATGGTTCGAATCATTTATGAAAGTCACTGTTGTTGCTTTGGTAAAATCTTTTTGCCCTATTATTTAAATTAAATACCCTGTTCAACCCATTCATGATGGGCCCTTTCGGTTATAATCGGATATGATTGAGATATAATGTGAGAAGTTTTCTAAAACCTATTTCTGACGCTAGACTGATGTTAGACCTGAAATTGGCTAGTCCTTAAAGTGACCACTAACTGACTGCCTGAATTCGTCCTGCCGTTTGCTTGTTCCGAACATTGTGGCTTGTTCGATCAATTGCTGAGTCCTTTTTCGGCGTATGTGCTACTTTCCACTTATGTTGTCGCTAGTTTGCTGGCAATCTTGACACGGCCTAGTCCTTAAAATAACTACAAGCTGATATGTGGAACCTTGAGTATTTTTATTGGCTCAGGTTATGTGTCTATTACCTGTGTTGTCTGCCTTGGCTCCACCTGGTTTATTACTTTCTTGAAGGGTAAAAGATCCCATTACATAGTTTATTACTTTCTTGAAGGTTGAAGGATCCCATTACACGACTATTGAGGCACATTGTTAGGCCCCAATTTTCTTGACCATGGGCACACTAGGGTGATGTTGTCAGCATCCCGTCGGTCGCCTTAATTTTCCCAGAGTTGCTCTGGTACCCAATTCATGAGGCTGGGTCGATGTTTGCGGTATAAAAAATCACACCTTAACCAGGGACAGAACCATGGACCACTGAGCTAGGAAGCCAGTGCAATAACCACTACTCTACCACGGCTCCATGATTATTGTGAGGGATTAATTTATAACTGTCCTTTTCATGTCATTTTTCGGCCCACTATTATCCTCGTGAGTTGTGCTTGCCTTCTTGAACCATGTGTGTCCTATTGGCTTCCGTGATCCCGGTTTGTTGCCGGATTTATGTGATATTGTCTATCAATTTGCTTCTTGGTTTTCCCCGTTGACCTGAAACTATGCCTTCTACTGTTGTAAGCGTGTAGTGGTTATTGCTTGAGATCCATTCTCAGGAGATGACCAAACCATTTAATTGTCTGTCTCTCTATATACTTGACGCAGGATGCAGTACCTACAAGTTTTCTGATGACATCATTTTGTCATTCCAATCCTCCTTGCATCATTAATGGCTTTTCTTAAGCATCTGATCTCACAATATGTCATTCATAATTTATGAACTTTATAAAATCACGTGACAGGGACTTAGAAATGATCTACATGCTCGTAATTTTCATTATTCATTAATATTCTCATTAATTCATATTTCTTGTGTATTAATTATACTCTTATTTTTATTATTCTGCCTTTTTCAAGGTATATTTATTCTTTTTTTTCTAGTTTATTGCTATAGTTCTGCAGCTCACTTACTTAGTAGTTATTTTTCTGCCCTGGCGTGTAGAGGTTTGTCAGAGAGAACGCCATACTATCCTATCGGCTGTTTTTCTCCTGGCATGGTTCCAATCTATTACTCGGTCCTTCCTAGATTGTTTAATGTTGTCCTCCCAGCGAACTCTGGGTCGTCCTAGAGGTCTGAATCTTAGTTTCCCATATTTGTTTAGGTAGTAGATCTTCTTCCATTCTACATACAATGTCAATCAATTGTAATATGGATTGTTCTACTTGGGTCTGCCGGGGCTGGGATTTGAGGCCCTGACCTGGTCTGGTGGTGGACCACGTCTCTTCTTGTTACTTCAACCACCTTCTTCAGGTACCCCATTTCTAAGGTTTAGAGCTGGTTATAGTACCTTGCAATTTCATTCATTCGTTACGCATCACCTCACACGGAGCATTGGCCTTTAACAGCTACGTGCAAATTCCTTCAGTCACGTACCATAACGTCACGTGACATAACGTCAATGTTTTTTGTAAGTGTTCATCCTTTTTTATTTATATCTCCAATTATCTTCTTCTTGTTTGTTTCTTTTTTTTATTTACCTCGATTTCTCTTAACCTAGAGATTCCACAACCAGAGCTGCCGAGTAATGCAATTGATATTGATATTTTATTGTCTTCGTCTGTCGCTTCATTCCCGACTCGCCCACTTGTCATTTTTTTTTTCTTACTGTTTTAATCTTCCTGTTTAGTTTTCCTACAGTTCTCGCGGTATTTCTGACACGGATTTTCGATTTTAAATCGGTGATCTCACTTAACGTTTAATATCCTTTTTTATTACTTAAAAAAAAAATCCATTTAGATCAGTACTCACTTTATTTTCTCAACTGCTGTCGTAGCAATTCCCCTGGTGAAGAAATTTTGATCCTGACGTAGCTTGGTTCTTTGTCATTTGTTAATGAGTAAGGCTCACAATGTGTATTTTCGTTTATCGTACTTGAGAAAATTATAAAATAAAAATCCATTACAAATGCGGCGAAATTCAGAGTTTTAGAATCAGCATCTATGTTGTTGTTTTTTTTTTCACTGGTTATCTTAAAGCTCCCAGTGGAACACGTGACTTGAGCAAATACTCTCTAAGCCTTGATGACCTGTGCTATTCGTTCAAAGTCTTGTAATGTCTTGTTCATCACCTTCACGTAGATGTATAATTGTCTTCTCTGTGTTGTTGAGTGTTTGAACACTGTAGTTCCCTTCTCTGTGCGTTTAGTGTTTGAACACTGTAGTTCCCTTCTCTGTGTGTTGAGTGTTTGAACACTGTAGTTCCCTTCTCTGTGTTGTTGAGTGTTTGAACACGTTAGTTCCCTTCTCTGTGGGTTTAGTGTTTGAACACTGTAGTTCCCTTCTCTGTGTGTTGAGTGTTTGAACACTGTAGGTAGCATGTCTGTAGACTTTCCCCAGAAAATGCTACCTTCTGTTTGTTTATGCTGAATTAAACACCTCCTTTTAATAGAAATAGAAACTAGTGAATGACCTGGCATTTCTGTCCCATAAACGTCTTTAGGTGGAAGACATCATTAAAATACTTGATGAGAGATCGCAGGAAGCAGGTATGAAAATAGACAACTAGAAATCTAAAATAATTAGAATAAGTGCAGGAAACGACATCAATATTGAACTGGAAGAAACACCACTTCAAGAAAGAGAAACATACATATACATACACAGTTGGAGGGACTGACAATGATGTCAAAATAAGAATACAAAAAGCTACAGGAGCTTTCATTGCACTGGGAAATTTATGGAGATCAAAAGAAATCAGATTAAAAAATAAGAATTTTCAATTCAATGTCAAGTAAGTCTTCTTGTATGGTTCTGAAACATAGAAAACAACAAAAATACAACAGATAAAAAGCTACAGACTTTCAAAAATGGATGCTTGCGTAGAAGAGAAGTACTGAAGTAGTTTGACGGGATGACCTATGTGGAACTGATGACAAGAACCAGACAAGTGTCAGTGGAGCATGAGATGACAAGAACCAGACAAGTGTTAGTGGAACATGAGATGACAAGAACCAGACAAGTGCCAGTGGAGCATGAGATGAGAAGAAGACGCTGGAGGTGAGCAGGCCAGACATTGAGTAAACATGGTGATAGCTTTGGCAGACAATTCCTATTATAGAACACCCTTCCCCCACCTCCCCCCTCCCCGGTAAGAAAGGGATAGGAAGGTCACAGAACACATGGAATAAAAAGCTGGAGACAAACATGAAGGAGTGAAGAACATGTGGACAGACCTTGAGATGATAGCACGTGACAGGAAAATGTGGACAGATCTTGAGATGATAGCACGTGACAGGAAAATTTGGTATCATTTTGTTGAAGGACCATGATCATTTGGATGTTGGTAGGTATCAGTTTCATGATAGAAATCATACACAGAGCGATACAACAAGAGGCAATCTGTTCATCAGAAGTAGTGCCGCCATCGATCACGTGTTTCGGCCTCTTAATCACCTTTACACTCTAAATTGAATAGCCTAGGGCAAAAGCAGCGTTCCATAAACTCAAAAGTATGTCCTGCAACAACTTGTTGTCAGTGGAAGTAAAAGAGATCTTCTATGTTACATAGAACCAATCAAGTGAATCATAAACAGTTGGTAAACAAATAGGAAAACCCTGAAATCCACACACACACACACACACACATATATATATATATATATATATATATATATATATATATATATATATATATATATATATATATATATATATACAGTGGCGGATCCACTATGAAACTAATGAAGCTTAAGCTTCAGGGCCCCTAATCCGGAGGGGCCCCAAAAGCGACATTACTGCACATTGCTTAAAAATGTTGGGTCTACTGTATGAGAAGGTTTTCTTTTTAAAAATAACAATTTTAATAATATACTGTACTTCAATACAAAATAATAGTTAAAATAAAAATTAAAAGGTTATTAAAGTATCATGTAGGCTGGCCGTAAACGAAAAAACGCTTTCTCAGAAAGTAGATCTAAAATTGTGTCTTTTCTAAACATGCGACAATAGTCGCACGACTCAAATTGATTAATTTGTTGTTGTATATATTTCAACAATCCCAAAGTTTGAGAGTCAGAAGCACAGATGTTGTAAAGGTGGAGTGTCGCGGTAAGTTGGCTGTTCTGCTGTGGCTAATGTAGTGTTTTCCCCTTTTTAACAGAGGTCAAGACCCTAGTGGAAAAAACAATGAGTTCACGAACGTACTTAAGTGGATACCAAAAACGCAAACACAAGGAAAAGCGATCTGACGAAATCTCTAAATGTCAAAAACTAACAAACTATTTGGCAATGTCAAGTTTGTCAACACCTACAGTTGAAACAAACCAAGCAAACACCATTGAAGCCACTGATAGTGCACAAACTGTGGGAGCTCTTTATAGCAATATTTAACCCACTGTTGACGCTTTTAATACAGATGACGATCAAAGTGGTCAACATTAGTCAACATGAATGTACCGCGGAACAAGCAGAGACTGAGCAGAAACATAAAACAGGAAGCGAATTCAGTTATTTCAAAGAATACAGTTACCTCGAAAATTTGCCCATAAAAGTTGATAATGATTTCATAGAGAATTGTTTAATGCGAGACATTGGATTTTTCAAAATAAAAAACCAGATGATGTATATACCGAATCAAGCAAGATTTATAAGGAGCAAAACAGAAGTTTCTCAAACAAATATTTTGAAAAACAAAAATTGAAAAATGGCCAGACTGTGATGAGATCATGGTAAGTTTACTCAAAGAGCAAAGGCTGTATATACTGTTTTTTTTTTTTTTTTGCAAACTCTTTTCTAAGTGCCAAACATCACTTACAACAGGTGGGTTTTCTGATTGGACGAATGTACTCAGAACTCTGGAGAATCATGAAGACAGCGTGGAACATAAGAGGGCGATGTTGTGTTGGATAACAAGAAAGTAAAAAAAAACATACTGTGGAGCAGCAACTTAAAGAACAGATGACAAAAACCATACAGTACTATTTTGAAGTACTGAAATGAGTTGTAGCTGTTATAAAGTTTTTAAATGAAAGAGGTTTGGCATTTAGAGGTCATGAGGAGAAGTGGGGCTCACCAAATAATGGAAACTTCATGGGGGCCATTGAACTTATTGCAGAATTTGATCCATTTTTACCTGAACATCTCGAGAAATGTAAAAATGAAAAAGTAAATGCTACTTACCTATCCAAAACCGTGTATGAGAAAATGATATAAATTATGGGAAACATGTGCAAGATGAAACTGTGAATCAAATCAACAACCTAGACACCAAATGCTACTCTATTATTGTTGACTCTACGCCTGACCTGACACTTGTTGACCAGCTGGTAATTGTGGTTCGATACTGCTATAATGGAAGACCCTGTGAGAGGTTTTTAACATTTTTACCGACAGAAAACAATTCATCAACGACTTTGTTCAACAAAATACAACAAGTCCTGGGTGAACATAAGCTTTCACTTGAAAATATACGTGCTCAGTCCTACGAAAATGCATTTAACATGAAGGGCTCGGAGAAAGGGCTGCAAGCAGTCTTTAAAAACATTAACAGGTACGCAGACTATGTTCCATGTGCAGCCCATTCACTTAACCTTGTTGGAGAAAAGGCAGTGTCTACTGTACCTGAAGTTGATGACTATTTTGGCATTTTGCAGGAGCTGTATGTTTTCTTTTCTGGATCTCCACGAAGATGGGGGGTTTTAAACACACAGGGCAATCTACATTTTTCTCTAAAGAGCTTAAGTGTAACTAGATGGTCCGCACACTATGAAGCAGTCCTGGCAATTAAAAATGGATAAATGGGTATTTTACAAACTCTCAAACATATTTTTGAAGACTCAAAAGAGAAACCTGAATGTAAACGAGGTCCAAAGAATTTATACAACAGGTTGGTACAGCTGAAATATGCTATTTTAACAGTCGTTTGGGAAGAAGTGATGAAGCGTTTCAACAAAACAAGTAAGAAACTCCCAACCCCTGGTTTTGATGTATTTGAAGTTATCTTCAGCTTTCATCTTTACTTTCGTTTTTGTTAAAGAACTCAGAGAAAATTCAGCCGATAGAATTGCACATTATGAATCAGAAGCAAAAGGTTTGTGTGAAGATATCACTTCAAGTTATTCTGATGCTTCCAAACGCATTGTTACAAGGACATTTTCAGATGGAACAAGTGGTATTGCTTCTCTGAGCTGACAAATTTAGGATAGAAGTTCTATATTAACTCTATGACTGCTTGATAATCCAGTTACGCAAGAGGATTGACCCATATGAGCAGATTGCGAAAATGTTCAAGTTCCTCTCAGAATTAGTGAACAATTCTGAAATTGATGAGGACAGTATTAAACTTATAATATCGTATTACAAAGATGGTATTGACCACAAATTAGTAAACGAGTGTTATCAAATCAAAGAATATTTGCACCTTAGGAAATCCCATAACACAGAAGAAAACACGCCATCTAAAATGCAAAGCGCAGAAGTTCTTCAGCTTATTTGTGAGCAACATCTAATTGAAGTGTTCCTCAATATTACTACTGCGCTTAAGCTATACTTAACAATGCCCATCACGAGCTGTGAAGCAGAAAGGAATTTTTCAAAGCTATCCTTTATTTTTAAAAAAACAAATTTCGTTCTACCATGACTGAAGAGCGCTTAAATTCTTTATGCATATTGTCTCTAGAAAATGACATTGCAAGGAAGCTCTCATATGACAAAACTGTACATGAATATGTTGCTAGAAAAAAACCCAGAAATAAGAGTATTTTGTAAAATGTGCTTCATGTAGTATGTTCTGGTAAGTTTAACTTTTCCTTCTGAGCACAAATCTCTTATGGATACACCTTGTTAGCCTTGTTTTTTAACAAATGTATTAAAATATTTTCCTCATTTCTAATTTTCTTATCTTATAATTTTCTTGGTATGTCTTCAACGAACTAATTCTGAATTATGGAGGCAATCATTAAAATAGTTAAGATTTTAAAAATCACATATGCCAAGGTGGATAGTGGTTTAGTAATCAGAACATATGCCTTCCACACAAATGTTCTGCATTCAACTCACTGCAGAGTTGTTTCTTTTTTGAAAATTCATTCATTTGTCTTCAGTTTTTATATGTGTGTTGTTGTGGACCTACTATAAAGCTTGAACTTCAGGTCCTCCCAGCCCATTTATCTCTATAATACATTTCTTTCCCATCCTCACAAATAAAAGTCGCCCCTTCAAGAGTTCAAGGTTCAGGGCCCCAAAAATGTAGATCCGCCACTGGCTACAACATTGGAAAATGTGAATGTACTGAAAAGTGCAGAGGCATTGTTTCAAGAAGTGAAAGCCATACAGCACCAAATTTCCCAGGATGTAGCTGAACTGACTGTACTGAAAGAAGAAAATGAAATAATACTAGCCAAAATGTCTGAACTAAAAGAGAAAAATGAAATAATACTAAAAAGAATGGAAAGTGAAAGACAGGAGATTAACATAGGGAGAGAAGTGAATATAACATTGGATGAAAATAGGAAAGTGATCAAAAAGAACATAATACAACAGGAAAACAAAAGCAACCTAGAAGAAACTGTCAAAGACCAAGTTGAGGTACTTTTACCATACTTAGTGGAACAAATTAGGTACAAAATGACAAGTCTCAATGAGGAATTTCTTGAAAACATGGTTGATAATGGGTCCACGAGTACAGGAAATACAGAATAAGAGCAAATTGGATAGTTTAAAATAAAAGGGATACTAGTTGATGTTAAAATTCAACTTAGAAGGATTTAGAATTATACAGTGGAATTGTAGGGGTATCAAAAAGAATTTTGCACCCCTACTTGCAGAGACAGGAGGAACTACCGATATATATGCTCTTCAAGAGACCCATTTAAACCCAAATAGTAGATATAGTTGTAAGGGCTTTAAGATACTTAGGCACGATAGAAAAGAAGGTAGGGGAGGTGGTGTAGCAGTCTTAGTTAGCGAAAAATTTTAAATTATAGACTGGGAAGTATTTAATACAACCAATATAGAAGGTATCCAGGTTACTATAGCAGTTGAACCAATCAATCTAACAATCCTAAATGTATACGCTAAAGATGGCACAATTAAAGATGAAGAAATACTATCCATAAGCACCAGACTAGGCCCCAAAAACAGTCATAGTAGGCGATTTTAATTCCCATCATTATGCTTGGGATGGACAACATGCAGACAATGCAGGAAAGTGCCTACTTGACTTCATAGAAAACAACGACCTGCTAATACTAAATGATGGAACTGCAACTAGAATTAATCCACAAGCTAACAGGGCAGACTCAGCAATAGACATAAATATAGCAACTAACAACCTAGCGAATGTAAATTGGGAAGTGTTACAAGACACAAACTCAGATCATCTGCCCATTGTAACAACCATGCATGAAAATGTCAGTCCGAATCCAGAACCAGAGAAACCGACTTTCAACTAAAAAAAGCAAACTGGGAAGCATTTCAATCAGACCTGGAGGTGACGGAATATAAAGACATGGAATCAGATGATACTGACTTGTGGGCTGAAACACTGACCAATGAAATTCTTAAAATAGCAATAAAACATATACCAACTAAAAATATGCCTCAGCACCTTAAACCAATAAATAACATTACTAAGAAAAGAAAAACTCAGTGGAATAAAAAACCAGTTGCCTGGTGGAATAAAAGCTGTGCAGAAATTCATGAGAGAAGAAAAACTGCATTAAAAATATAGAAATAACAGAACAGAAGAAAACTATGATGAGTATAAACTTATTAGGAATGAATCTAACAGAATAATATTTAAAGTCAAAGAAACTAACTGGAAGGAGTTTTGTCAGTCACATAAACCTAGCACCCAAATTAAAGAAGTATGAAAAAAGCTTAAGGCAATCAAAGGGAACAATAAGAAAACAATAATGCCAACAATCAAACTACCAAAGAGAGCAGAAACAGATAAAGAAAAAGCTAATGCCCTAGCTGAGTATTTCTATAAAGTCAGTGCAAAAAGTAGTCACAGACAGGAAGAAAATGACAGAAGAGAAAGACTTAGGATACAGTTTTCAAAAGAACTACCAGGTCAGATAGATGAAACAAACCATTTAGATGCTGATATAACAGAGGAAGAAGTAACTAGTGCAATAAATGAGAAATCTAACACTGCCTCAGGGCATGATATACTTAGTTATGAAATCCTTAAGAAAGTACCCAAAACACCTATAAACAAAATAACTTCCCTCTATAACAAAATCTGGAACTTAGGAAAGATACCAAAAGCATAGAAATTAGCTATGATAGTACCCATCCTAAAACCCAATAATGAAGCCCATGATGTAAGTTCATATAGGCCTATCTCCTTAACATCACAACTAGGTAAAATACTGGAAAATGTTGTGAATAAAAGAGTTAAATTCTACCTAGGAAAAAACCAGTTATATAGCCCAAACAAGTCAGGGTTTAGAGCAGACAGAAGTACAGTAGACCAGCTTGTAAGATTAGAACATGATGTAAAGCTAGGGTTCAAGAGGAAAGAGAAAACAGTAGCAGTCTTTCTAGATGTAGCTAGAGCATATGATGAATGCTGGCCCGATGGAGCTCTTTACAAAATGAAAAAGATTGGCATTACTGGTAAAATCTATAGGTATCTAGAAAACTTTTTACAGGAAAGGTATTTTGCTGTACAGGTGAATAATGATATGTCAGAAATATATGAACAACAGAATGGGATTCCTCAAGGATTAGTGATTTCTCCTTCAATTTTCAATATAGCTGTAAATGATTTAGCAGATGAATTTAATGACATAAAGAATGCAATATCACAATTTGCAGATGACTGTGCCATTTGGCAATCTGGAAAAAACTTGGACCATGTTTACAAAAAAATGTCAAAATCAAATAGACAAAGTTTCAGAGTGGATGAAAAGTTGGGGCTTCCAAATTAATGTAAACAAAACCGTAGGTATGATTTTCAGCAAAGGAATTTTTTTTAAAAATAACAAAATCAATATAACCATTAAAGGACAGAAAATATGTACCTCCTCAACAACAAGATTTCTGGGCATAACTTTAGATAAACAACTCAATTATAATAAACATATAGACAATTTGGTAGAAAGCTGTAGGGGACCCTTAAATATACTAAGGATTGCAAAAGGTAATGGATGGGGGCCAGCAATAAAATAATGCTTATGTTCTACAAGTCTTTCATCAGGGGAAACTGGATTATGCCAGCATAGTCTATGACTCAGCTGCAGCTTCTAACAAAGCAAAACTGGACAGGATTCAAAATGCAGCCATGAGAACCATTACAGGTGCATTTTTATCGACACAAGTAGAAGCTCTAGAAGTAGCTCTTGGCATACCTCCCCTTGGTCTAAGACGGAAAGAACTAAGATTAAATTATTGGAGTAAAGTAGCACAAGAAGTGACCCACCCAGCACATAAAGAATTTGTCAAAAACCAACCAAGTGTATGGGACGTCCCCTTAAATAAAGATAGATATCCAACAGGGTGGAGAATTATAGAAGACCTAACGCAGTTCAAAGAACTATCAAACACAATTGAAAATAGTAATAAATACAGAAGCAAATTACCACCCTGGGAACTAAAAACACCAATCATAGACTACTCACTTACTGAAAAGATCAAACAAAACATAGAAGATAAGGAAGCCAAAATGATAAGACGAAAGTTCATAGATCAACTAACTCAACAAAGTCTGGCCGTCTACACTGATGGATCCAAGGGTGATAGTGGGCAACTACGTGCCGGAGTTGTAATACCCCAATGGGGAATAAAAAAGAACTACAGTGTAATGGAAGGGGCATCGATTTTTACCGCAGAGATGGTAGCAATTCTTAAAAGTTTAGAAATAATCGAAGATAACCCACCAGAAGCTGTTACGATATTTACAGACTCACTATCATCACTACAAGCACTAGAACACCCAGGTAAATGTAGCCGGCCAGACATAAAGGAAGAAATTCTAGCAATTAATACATCACTAGGGAACAGAGGATGTAGTGTGAGGCTAGTGTGGGATCCAACACACATAGGTATTGCTGGTAACGAGTTGGCAGACCAGAACGCCGAGAATGGAAGAACAAGTAAAAACAATATAAAAGCAGGACTGGGAAGGTCGGAGATCAAAAGCCAAATGAAGAAAACTATAAACGAGGAATGGAAGACAACATGGAAGGAAAGTAGAAAAGGCAGACACGCGTTCAAACTGCTGAAAGAACCAACGAGGACGTGCCAGGTCAGAGAAGAATTAAAGATACCATCGAACAAAAAACTGTGGCGTCTCCGTCTCGGTGCAGCATACTTTATGATAGAAGAACCACACTGCCAAGAATGTCAGGAAGAGAATGACATAGACCACTACCTGATCCACTGTAGAAAGTATGAACAACAAAGGCTTGAATTAAAAACTTACTATAGAAATCACAATATAGACATGACAGGTGATAAAGTTTTAAGTATAGATGCCCGAAGAGATGCCCAATCAATACTTAAAAGATATATACATAAAACAAAGGAAAACATATAAGGTTAGCACTTCAGGAAAAACATCCAACTAAATAGAAATTAAGCAGCAAGAACTAACAAAGCATTAACAAAAAACTAACTACTCATAGGACAAGGAAAGACAACGAGGTATAGAAAAAAAAAGGACAACAACTCAAAAAGAACAAATGCTAATACAAATTAAAACCAAGTGTAAAGAACAATAGTTATCTATAAACAATACAAAAGAGAAAATAAAATGGACAAATACTAACATAAATAAAAATCAGCAACTGCAAAAGACAATAGATATTTAAATTGAATACAAAATTAGTAAATAAAATGACACTAAATACCCCAATTATAACCAACTTTCAGGTGGAACAGGGTAGACCAAGATGGAATTAGAAGAGCAATAATGGTCAGCTGTTAAGTGCCCGCTCTCCACCCATCAACTCATCAAAACAACAACAGCAAAATAAGTAGTAATATTTATTAGTAATACATGTATTTTTGACCGGCACATAGTGCTGCTAAAATAAAGTTGAGACGATACGTTTGACATGTTCCCTTGTGAGCCCGAAAATTGCCATGAGCCCCTATCAAACTTCTCCACCAAACATTATAACATGAAGTCACAAGAGGAGATTTCATTGCAAAATGACTTGAATGGACATTACGAACAATACATGTAGTCCAACTCAAATATAACAGTCTCTCAACTCACACATTTAGTCTCATTGTGTGGCTCTGAAACATAGATAACAACGAAGACGTTAAAATCTGCAGTGGATCAATCACAGGTAATCGTACGTTTCCATTGATAAGTCGTCTTTAGTGCGTCGCTTTACGACTAACAATAAATCCTAACGCCTTGTCCCTATCCGTTGTCATGGTCAAGTTTTGTGTAATGTTGTTTAAATAATATCACTTCTATCAATACTCTAAAAGTAGAGCTAGTGAATTAAGTCCACAAAGCTTGTAAACGAGTTAACAGCATTACAAGACATTCGTTTTATGAAATAATCTTGCGTAAATGAAATAGACGCAGACCTAATAAGAAATGACAGACACAAACAATAGAGGTAGACACAAAAAAATTGAGAGATACAATAATAGAGGCAGACTCACATAAATGGAGGCAGACACAAAGAAACAGAGACAGACACAAAAACATATTGAGAAGAAAACTTTATATATATATATGCATATATATGACATGTTAGTCATAAGAAAACCTGATACACGTTGTAACAGCTGGGGCATAAGGCTGTAAGGCCCAGAAGAAGATAAGTGAATGGTGAAGTCTAACCCTAATGGTTTATATTTTTGATGAGGTCGTCATTCATATTGCGTCTCTCATATGTTATATTCCAAGTGTTTTACGATCTCTTGCGTCTCTCATATGTTATATTCCAAGTGTTTTATGATCTCTTGCGTCTCTCATATGTTATATTCCAAGTGTTTTATGATCTCTTGCGTCTCTCATATGTTATATTCCAAGTGTTTTATGATCTCTTGCGTCTCTCATATGTTATATTCCAAGTGTTTTATGATCTCTTGCGTCTCTCATATGTTATATTCCAAGTGTTTTATGATCTCTTGCCTTTACCATCTGTGATCAATCAGCTCTAGTGATCTGAAAACTGTTACACGTTTATGACGCCTGATACAGAGTGTCCCCATCCCAAAAATCTTCTCCTATTCATCAAATACTTCAGACCACAACTGTAAACAAAAGCAAACTAAATATAGAATAAATGTGGAAATATAGCAGACAATGAAAGTATTAAAATTCAGGTATAACGTCAGTTTATCCTTGAACTAGAAAGGAAACCAGTCTTGTTTATCAACAAAATAATCAACATTTATTGTCAAATATGTAAATAACGTTTGAGCTGTGGCGGTGTTTTTGTTTTATTATAATAGTACAATGATAATACTAATAATAATAATAATAGCCCTTTCATTCAATACTATCATGGGAATGTGTCCTTGAGGTGACAGCCTTAGCTGCTTTTTCCCGTCGTGTTCCTTTCGAAGTCTTCTCTTCTATTTTGATTGCCGTGAGAGCTTCTTTTCACCCAATCTGAGGGGGGCGTCGTAGAGACATCGGTACATGGCACATCGGTAGCTTAATTTCCCCCCCCCCCCTCCCCCGGTTGCTGGATTTATGTCCAGTGTCCTCATGTCTTTTGCACACATCTTTGAACCTCAGCTGTGGTTGCCCAACTGTTCTTTTGCCATTTACCAGTTCTCTGTTAAAGATATCTTTCGCGACCCAACCTCTTTCAATCAGCGGACTTGGCCAAGCCAGCGTAGTCTGTGTTGTCTAAGCAGTGTATGCTGCTCTGAAGGCCACCACGTGACAATAACTCGACATTTAATACTTTGTCATTCCATTAGATGCCGCTGATGTGTCGTAGACACTGTAGATGGAAGGTATAGATCCTTCTTTCTTGCTTATCATAGGTTGTCCATGTCTCGCTGCCATATGGAAGTGTGCTGGTGATGCAGGCTTTGGTCTTCGTTGTAAGTTTGGAGTTTACCAAAACACGCGATATGAGGCGGACAAAGATAGCTGCAGCTTTACCAATGCGGCTGCCAGTTGATGTGTCCAGAGAGAGTTTTTCGTTAATTGTAGACCCCAGATATGTGAAGTCGTGCACCACTGCCAAATCATAGTTATCGATAGTAGATACCTTTGAAGCCCATAGTAGATAATCTTGAGTTTTGGCCACTGTTGGACCCCTACTGCAAAGCAGGGGAAGCAATACCGTCACAGCCTTCTGACAAAAATCAGATCCAGTTGATCCTTGCATCATGGGTCTTTTCATGACACCACTATGCTGGGGTTTTGTCTGAAAGTAGGCGTTGATCACGCAAAGGTCATGATGGACACACAACTCCAAGAGCCGTTGTCCATTTTCAGTCATCTTGCCAATACCAAACCTGCCCAGACATGAAGGCCACGAAACATTATCGGCACCCACTCTAGCGTAAAGTTCACCAAGGAGAACAATCTGTTCTTGCCTAGGTATGCTTTTGATGACTGCTGCTAGATTCTCGTAGAACTCGTCTTTTGCTTCTGAGGCAGAGTACAGAGTAGGAGCATACACAATGGCAAGAGCGACCGAACTTGTGCTAGTGTGCAGGTGGAGCGTTAACAGGTGTTCTGATCAAATCTCACCTGGTTCAACCATTTTCTTAGCGATGTATTTATCGCAAAACCTACTCCGTGTTCTCTAGCTTTCTCAATGTCTTTCCCTGCCAATAAAAGGTGTAGTCCTTCTCCCTCACCATTTATGAGCCTGCCAAACGCGTTTCCTGAAGTGCAGCTATATCCACCTGAAGACGTTTGAGTTCGTCATTAATTACGCTATCTTCCTGACATCGTTTATGTCCTGTAGGTTTTCGAATAGTCCAGTCAACATAGTCCGAATGTTCAAACATCATAATCTACTAGGTTGTTTATTTCTATTACTTCTTGTTTTGTGATAGTTGCTTGGTCTAAAATTGTATGTCGACAGTTCGGGTCTGACCCTAATCCCCATTCACCCAATGGGGAAAGCAGACAGTGGCGGGACAATACCTAATTGACCGGGGGCTGCCAGGCTTGAAGCTGGGGGTAGTTGTCCAGTGAAATCGAATAAACTCTCCTACTGTCGGAAGTAGCCCACGGCGCCATGCCCTAAGCCAATTGGGCAAAATGCTTATAACCGGTAACTGCTACTTCCTGTGTATGCCGGCACCTATAGGGTGAAGCTGGAGTGTCCTCTCCAGGGCGCGAGCGTGGGCACAGTTAAATGAAGATCTATCTGTTGACAATGCAGCATGTTCCACCTCTCCGCGCAGCCGGTAGATCCAAAGGAACGGCAGTACCCGATACAATTTTGGTACCAGCAACGTCGCAAGAATTGACAGAATAATGTCGAATCAACATTAGACTGCCTTATGGGCTCCGACACCGGATTTGTCCTCAGGGTTTACTCCCGGGGCCTTTCCCATTGTAATGACGTCTGATTCATATCTCGGCATCATTCAAAAATTAGCACCGTACAACCCCCATGGATGTAACTGACCAATGACAAGCCAGCTTGGTATAAATAGTGTTGGAAGGTACGCTAGACATAGAGGAAACGAAAATGTAGATGTTAAGGATATTTCGGAAGGCAGTGTGCAACTAATCATGGAATACCTAGATAAAGAAGGACCCAATTCGATAATAGGGATTATTAGCTTTAGGAAGATAGCAATAGATTCACTGGATGTGTTGTAGAACCGAAGTTATTATGAATAGAAGACAGTAGAGCATGAACCCTCTTGTGTTTTTCTCCGTTTCGGCTGCACCAGTGAATAGTCGGATAAACTATAAGATAATATGGATCTATATCGTGATAGAGCTTATTTATATGAGTAAAATAAACATAAGATGGAGGAAATCGGTGCAGAAATAAGGATTCCAGAATTATTTTGGATTTAACTTTATAAGCAATTCTTGCCTTGCCTGCACGATGTTTGATACATGCGTCGTAAATTTTAGATAGGATAGAAGATATTTATGGTCCCGTCTGAGCAGAGGTGATAGTGGTTAATATGTGGGAATAAAGGTGTAAGAAATAGAGTTTCCCGAGGGAATAGTTTAAGGAGAAGATCTGTCTCTGGACTGAATAGTTTCCCTAGTCCAGCCTATCTACTTACTTACTTAGTCGTTCCGCTTCTACCGTGAGGCGTAGAGGTTTGGAAGAGAGAGCGCCAGACTATCCTCTCGGCTGTCTTCTTCCTGGCCTGGTTCCATTCTAGTCCTCGGTCTTTCAAAGATTGTCTAATGTTGTCCTCCCAGCGGACTCTGGGTCGTCCTGGGGGTCTGGATCCCCGGCTCTCTGTTTCCCATGCTTCTCGTGGTAGCCGATCTTCTCTCATACTGCAGACATGGCCAAACCATCTTAGTTGGGACTATTCTAGTTGGGTCTGCAGCGGGTGGGATTTTAGGCCTTAACGTATCGTCTGGTTGCGGACCATAACTCTTCCTAGCCTATCTATACGACTATAATGTATTATAAGACAATCTTGCAACTCCTTATATTGAGAAATATCAGTTAAACTAAACACGTTCACACAGTTAAGTGACAACAAGATACACAAACGTAAAAATACTATGGTGAAAAAAAATGTGGGTATAGGTCTGACGACCACATACACAGTTAGTTCTTTTTTTTTTTTGTTGTTGTTGTTAATTATCACTAAACTTTACAACATCAAATATCTTAAAGAAAAAGATCAGATACATCAGAATTACATGCTTAGAAAATATAAAAAAATGCCTATGCCCTTCCCTCGTTGAGAAGATAAGAACCCAACCAAGTTAAATAAGGAATTTCTTAGACGATCTTGCAAGACAGGCAGAAGGTGCAGCACTGAGAAATGAACAAAGCACAGTACACAAAATAACTAAATTCATCAGCGGAAAACGAGGTGCAAACAATATTACATTAGTAAGAGATAAGCAAGGAAATCTCATTACGACAGCAGAGGGACAGGAAACAAGATGGGCAGAGCACTTCAGAGAAACTCTGAACAAGGAACCACCAGAGACACAATTGATTGTTCCTGAAGCTGAAAACGATCTAGATGTAAATACAGACATTCCACGAAAAAAATACATCATCACAGCAATCAAAGGGTTAAAGAATGGAAAAGCTCCTGGCCATGATAACTTAAATGCAGAGCTATTTAAAACAGACCCTGAGCTAGCAGCAGAACTATTAGAACCACTATTTGCACAAGTCTGGAAAACGGGGACAACACCATCAGGGTGGAACAAAGGAATAATTGTCAAATTGCCCAAGAAGGGAGAGAGATCTTGCAGACTGCAATAATTGAAGAGGAATCACTCTTCTCTCAGTTCCCAGCAAAATACTAGGTAGGATAATTATACAGAGAATTTCAAAAGCAGTAGACCACAAATTGAGGAAAGAACAAGCAGGATTTATAAAGAACAAAAGATGTGTAGATCATATATTCACTCTCAGGAACATTATAGAGCAGTGTTCAGAATGGCAAAGACAGCTGTACATTAATTTCGTTGATTTTGAAAAGGCTTTTGACAGTATACATAGGGACAGTTTATGGAAAATACTGAGGGCTTATGGAATTCCAAGCTGCATAGTGTCAATCATAAAAAGCCTCTATGCAAACTTTACATGTAGTGTTGAGCAGAGCAACCTAACCTTTGAGGTGAAGACAGGAGTACGACAGGGATGCCCCTTATCAACCACTCTATTTTTAACAGTCATAGATTGGGTGATGTGCGAGACAACAGAGGGCAGTCCAAGAGGAATAAGATGGACAACATTTTCTACATTGGAAGATCTGGAATATGCAGATGACATTGCACTACTAGCACATTCACATCAACACATCCAGGAAAAAACGGATAGACTTAATAAGTTTAGCCAGCAGGTGGGCTTGAACATCAATTTAAAGAAGTTAGAGGTCATGACGCTCAATGTGAGCAACCCAGAGCCCATATCAGTAAGGAATCAGCAACTGGTACAGACAGACACCTTCACATACCTAGGATTCATAGTAACATCAGACGGCGGGGCAGGCAAAGACATCAACTTCAGGATGAATAAGGCAAGAACAGCCTTTTTTAGCCTAAACAACATCTGGAAGTCCTCTCAAAGCAGCACAAGCACAAAATTAAGATTATAGCAGGGCTGTGTGCTTTCTGTGCTTCTCTATGGTGCAGAATGCTGGAGAGTTACAGAGAAGGAAATGTCGAAATTTTCCTCTTTTCACACAAAATGCCTAAGAAAGATTCACCGAATCTTTTGGCCGAATACCATCACCAACCAAGATCTGCTTACTCGGAGCAAGCAAGAGGACATGCACACCATCATAGTTAGCAAACGCTGGAGCTGGGTTGGTGATAAGTGTAATCGTAAGTGATGGTGTTGATGGTTAATGTTAAATGGTGATGGTAACTGTTATCTGAGTACCACTGTTGCAAATGTCTTGCTAGAAAACGCCACACAGGCTAATTATAAATTAGGTAGAGATTTCTTGCCTCAGGAGATTCAGGCCACCTAGGGCTATTTATGGATACGTATTACTACTACTCTGTCTGGAATGTTGAAATGGGTGTATGTAGGTACAGTTACACACCACAATAACGCACGTAGGAGTCATGGATGGTTATAAACGACTGGTGACATTTAATAATGATTTATTACGTCACAACACGTTGACATCAAATACACATAGTCAAAATACAGTTCACAGCAAAAGGCACGAAGTCTAACTCAGCGCTATAAAGACTGCTCACACCGCAGCTACAATAATCAGGGCCTATAAAGTACTCCAGTTCTCAAAAAGGACTGCTCACACGGCAGCTACAATAATCATGGCCTATAAAGTACTCCACTTCTCAGAACAAGACTGCTCACACGGCAGCTACAATAATCATTGCCTATAAAGTACTCCACTTCTCAGAACAAGACTGCTCACACGGTAGCTACAATAATCATGGCCTATAAAGTACTCCACTTCTCAGAACAAGACTGTTCATACGGCAGCTACAATAATCGTGGCTTCTAAAGTACTACACTTCTCAGAAAAAAGACTGCTTACACGGCAGCTACAATAATCATTGCCTCTAATATCATTAACATCAATCCAAAAATGACTGCCTACATTGCAGTTACAAATACTCACCTGTATACACAGCGAAAAAACACTAGTCGACATCTGATAAGTGTAATCGTAAGTGATGGTGTTGATGGTTAATGTTAAATGGTGATGGTATCTGTTATCTGAGTACCACTGTTGCAAATGTCTTACTAGAAAACGCCACACAGGCTAACTATAAATTCGATCGAGATTTCTTGCCTCAGGAGATTCAGGCAACGCCCACCCAGGGCTATTTATGGATACGTATTACTACTACTCTGTCTGGAATGTTGAAATGGGTGTATGTAGGTACAGTCACACACCACAATAACGCACGTAGGAGTCATGGATGGGTATAAACGACTGGTGACATTTAATAATGATTTATTACGTCACAACACGTTGACATCAAATACACATAGTCAAAATACAGTTCACAGCAAAAGTCACGAAGTCTAACTCAGCGCTATAAAGACTGCTCACACCGCAGCTACAATAATCAGGGCCTATAAAGTACTCCAGTTCTCAAAAAGGACTGCTCACACGGCAGCTACAATAATCATGGCCTATAAAGTACTCCACTTCTCAGAACAAGACTGCTCACACGACAGCTACAATAATAATGGCCTATAAAGTACTCCACTTCTCAGAACAAGACTGCTCACTCGGCAGCTACAATAATCATGGCCTATAAAGTACTCCACTTCTCAGAACAAGACTGCTCACACGGCAGCTACAATAATCATGGCCTCTAAAGTACTCCACTTCTCAGAAAAAAGACTGCTTACACGGCAGCTACAATAATCATGGCCTCTAATGTCATTAACATCAATCCAAAAATGACAACTTACATTGCAGTTACAAATTTTCACCTGTACACACAGTGAAAAAACACTAGGCGACATCTTCTCAATCCACTGAGCAGGAACACACTATCAAAAAACACCAGGGCTGACCAGCTTGGTCAACGCCCAGAAACAGACTGACCGGGATCACACATCTCCCTCTCAAACAGTCACGAAACTCGGCTGTTCAAAACACAGCTCAGTCAAAATACATGGGCGGACTCACCACGAGAGCCAATCACCCACAGCTCAAAACAATACAGAACAAATTCATCTCAACACTTGAGATGATTCGCGTTCACCACGCTTTCTGTACTCTGTCTCTCGAAACAACCAGAAGATATTTTTAAACAAATCAATTACTAATCGGCAAACAAGCGCCATAACCCAAAAATTCAATCTGTCCAACAACATTCTCAGGTTTACTTCCCTTTGACCTAAACATCTACACCGCCCCCCCGGGGAAAAATGATTCTATAATTTTTTTGAAAAAATTACATCAATGAAAAAAAAAAACAAATTATCTTGTTAACTGAAAACAATCCCGTCCTTTCCGCCAACACACTGCAGTTAATACATAATATGTCCTGTCCAAATCCTGGCCTCATAATAGCTTCATAAGAGCTTCATAAATCTCCACACTGCAGTTAATACATAATATGGCCTGTCCAAATCCTGGCCTCATAATAGCTTCCTAAATCTCCACACTGCAGTTAATACATAATATGGCCTGTCCAAATCCTGGCCTCATAATAGCTTCATAACATCAATCCAAAAATGACTGCCTACATTGCAGTTACAAATATTCACCTGTACACACAGCGAAAAAACACCAGTCGACATCTTCTCAATCCACCGCGCAGGAACACACTATCAAAAAACACCAGGGCTGACCAGCTCGGTCAACGCCCAGAAACAGACTGCCCGGGATCACACATCTCCCTCTCAAACAGTCACGAGACTCGGCTGTTCAAAACACAGCTCAGTCAAAATACATGGGCGGACTCACCGCGAGAGCCAATCACCCACAGCTCAAAACAATACAGAACAAATTCCTCTCAACACTTGAGATGATTAGCGTTCACCACGCTTTCTGTACTCTGTCTCTCGAAACTACCAGAATATATTTTTTAACAAATCAATTACTAATCGGCAAACAAGCGCCATAACCCAAAAATTGAATCTGTCCAACAACATTTTCAGGTTTACTTCCCTTTGACCTTAACAGTTGGCCATGTCTTCAGAAGAGACCCCGATGCCATCACAAGAACAGCTATGCTTTGGAACCCTGAAGGAAAACGAAAGAGATGCCGACCAAAAACAACCTGGTGGAGTATCGTGGAGGCTGAGATGCAAAGAATGAACCGGAGTTGGGGCACTGTACGAAGGATGGCCGCCGACCGAGCAAAGTGGAATCAATTTGTTGTTGCCCTACAAGACGGCACTAGGCGTGATGGCCACTGACTGCTTTGACGGTCGGCGGCTAAGGATCAAAGAAGAAGAAGTTAATTACAACACAGGTCAAAAGGTTAGCAATATTATACAGTATATAGATAGTGAAGAAACAAAGTTCATAATACGTGCTACTTCGTAAAGTAAACAATGGTTAAAGCAAAATAACTAGTTTGGTACAAGCTACCGTAACAAGAAAATATTCAATCTCTCTCTCTCACATGCGTGGCCACGCTCTCTCTCTCTCTCTCTCTCTCTCTCTCTCTCTCTCTCTCTCTCTCTCTCTCTCTCTCTCCTTACCTAATTAATGGTATTATTTCCTGGAATGTACAGTTATCCTGAATATATTTATCGATATTGATAGCGTCAGGGTGCAGTGCCAAACTTGGCCCCAGTCCAGCCTTGACAATAACTTTTTAAGGTGGACGCCAAGTTTGGTGAGGTAATCCTTGATCGATAGTGTCACCTCGAATAGTAATGGTAGGAAAAATCGAGATCTAGGGTTCACAGCAAAGAAATGGAAAAACAAATACTTCTGGTATTTGTACACAGCTAGTTGCTAAAAATTGTTACTGATGATGGTACGTGATTGATTGATAAATCCTATCGACTGGCTCTGGTGAGTGCCGATTCTGATTTAGCGTAACTCTAACGGAAAAATATCCTCCTAGAAACGACTATCAGAAGTCGGGAGAACAGTTGTTGTTATTTCACCACAATGGGCTGATAAAAATGCGAGAAAATATATCTGGGTATTTTGTAAGTCCAGTTAAAATTTACTATTACAATGTTCGTTCGTCTCTGTGGCCAGTCCTATCCACAGCTGAAACTTGGAGCCGCGTCAGCCAACAGAAGAGAACTTCAATACAATCAGTAAAAATCGAGACAAGGCCCAAGAGATCATCATCATCAGTTGCCATCTCCACAACGAAGGTTGGCTGTAATGGATCTCCAACGTCTTCTGTCTCTTGTCTTGGTGGTGCACTCTGATAGACTCTTTCCTGTCCATCTCTTGATGTTATCTTCCTACTTATAGCGCTGTCTTCCCCTTGCACGTTTGCCTTCAACTCTCCCTTCTGTTATGGTCTTCTGCAAGGTGTTATGCCTTTTTATGTGGCCAAAGTATTTTAGCTGCCGAACTTTGACCTCCCTCATTAGTTCTCTTTTCATACCTAGATTTTCTAGGACCTCCTTATTTGTTTTCATCTCTTTCCATGAGATACGCCCCATTCTTTTATATATCCACATTTCAAGAGCCTCAATTCTTTCTTCCAAACGCTTATTCATCGTCCATGTTTCTGCACCATACAGAAATGCAGAATATATATAACACTTTATGATTCTCAGTTTTAATTTGTGAGATAACTGTTTGGATGTCAGTATATTTTTCATGTTGTTGAATGTAGCTTTGGCCATTCCTATTCTCTTCTTGATTTCTGTTTCACATCTGCCATCTTCTGTTATTATATGACCAAGATATACGTAGCTCCTGACTTGTTCCAGGATTTTTCCATTTACGCTTATCTTTAATGTAGGTTTATCGTCTGTTTTGCTAATTATCATAGTTTTTGTTTTCTCAATATTAATGTCGAGTCCAAGAGATAGTCACATTAAAAAAACCGCTAGTCGCCGTTTGACCAGGTCATGCCACAAATTAGAAAATGAAATCCACACGAGACAATTTAACACATTTAGCGAAGAATGGTTCTAGTCTGGCGTGTTTAGATTATCCAAAAAATTCTGAGCGGCTCTGATAACTGATCTGGAAAGACGATGTTTACATACTTTCATGTTATGATGATTGCTAGAAGATGTGAATTTTCACACTCTGTTTCCCAACGGAGAAATCTCAACTACGTTTTCCTAAATAAAAGGTTTTGGCGGTCGCTTCTCTCGGCCGCTGCTAAAATTACAACAAAGCTTTACCCGTGTAGCGGGCTTTCGTCTGAGATTTGGAGATTTCCCTCTTTTCTCGAGATCAAAACGTTTATTCACCTGAATGTACTAACATCTAAGGATTCTCGGGGAATTGGTTTTAGCAGTGCGGCTACTTCAAAAAGAGGCCAGTTGTTTCCACGCGTCTCGATCTGCTATCTGATGATTGACAGATCGGTTCGCTTGAGAAACTCAGGTAAACAAACCAGATAAGCTTCCCGTTAGGACTGACAAGTCGCGGAAGATTATAATTTGTCTGTTTGTTTACGTCTCCAGAAAAAAGCGCGTGGATTTAAAAATGGGTAATGCAGTCTGTCAAATGCGCGACTTTTCTAACGAATCCGAGGTCACGAAAGGTTTTCGGATGCTGTAGCTATATTTCCATTTATACGTCACAACATGCAAGCGTACGTTGGTCCAGTTGCAACCTCGCACATCCGCAAGGCCATTATAAAAGGGGAGAGAACGCATGACACATTCACACTTGCCTCCTAATTCAAAATACAGACACAGAGCACAAGCTGTTATATCAACTCCGTTTCCATCTGCAGAGGTGTGAGCAGAATGTGTAACCGTTAAAAGCCTGTCTGTGATTGAGGGTAAGCGAGATGTTAATTATATATGTGTGTGTGTGTGTGTGTGTGTGTGTGTGTGTGTGTGTGTGTGTGTGTGTGTGTGTGTGTGTGTGTGTGTGTGTGTGTGTGTGTGTGTGTAAATATATTATCAATGTGTGTTTAAAGTATGCAATTTCTGGAGGAAAACCCGAAGTGTGTTGGTTTAGTTCAACTGTGTAATAATTAAGTAGAACGAATGGATTGAACAAGTTGGTTGTGGAAAGCGTTTTAAAGATATTATGCTTTCTGGAAAGGAATATCCAAACTGGAGGAAGGAATGACTACAATAGATTGATTTTCTATATTATTTGATAAATATGACACAATGATTACCATAAGGCCTTTGGATTTTATTGAAACAAATAATGGACAAAACTGTAACAAGTGAATTATTGTGCTAGAACTTGAACGAATTGTGTTATTCATGACTTACAATGTCTCTTGTGAATTACCACAGCTTGTCTGAACTGTCTCATACTATCTCCTGTCTATCTAAGTAGACAATGAGCGATACTACGTAGGTTGAATATATTGTTTCAGGTTATATCCTGCCCTGAGTGTCATACACAATCTCTAGTGACCAAACCAGCAACTAGATGCTCAAGTTTGTCAGATCTTTTGACAGTATTAACTGTGTCATCTTGACGAGTGGAGAACTCGCAGTGGTAGGGTTCTATCCAATCATACTGCTGTACGAGACCTAGGAAGGACTTTGTTTCTGATAAGTAGCTCAGTATTGGGCTACTCTTCAATTTTCAAACACAACCAAATTAACTCACCTACGAATAGATTATGTAATGTTGAAACTCAGTGGTTATAAAAGTTTTTAATCACATACCATAATGTGAGAATCTGGGGATCAGAACACCCCCATGTGACTAGGGAACTTCACCGAGATAGTCCAAAGGTGAATGTGTGGTGTGGGATCATGTGCAATCGAATCATTGGTCCATTTTTCTTCAACGAGACATCAATTACTGCAAATGTTTACCTTGACCTTTTGACTGAATATGTGGCACCACAACTAGATGACTTTCAACCAACCATCATTTTCCAGCAAGATGGTGCACCACCATATTGGGGACTGCATGTTCGTGGGTTCCTAAATCAAACATTTCCAGACCGGTGGATTGGAAGGGATGGCCCAATTCCCTGGCCACCTCGTTCACCAGATATCACTCCCCTGGACTTCTTTCTATGGGGTTATGTTAAAGATATCGTGTATCGAACAAAGATACGGGACATCACTGACCTAAAGCAAAAGATCACTGATGCCATTGCCACCATTGATGAGGCTATGGTACAGCGAACATGGCAAGAAATCGAGTACCGTCTTGATGTGCTTCGTGCAACTAATGGTGCCCATATAGAGGTGTATTAAATGAGGCAAAAAAAACTTCAATATCTACTTCTCATTTTGTAATAATTTCCATATATTTGTCTTTTCATTTGCCTTTGTAATAAATTTGTTAAATTGTAAAGAGACTTTATGGACACCCTGTATATATATATATTTAAATATACTGAAGCACATTAAAAACGCACCACTATTATATATAGGGAGCCGCGGTAGCATAGTGTTTAGTGCACTGGCTTCCTAGCGCAGTGGTTTATGGTTCGATCCCCAGATGAGGTGGAAATTGTTTAGGCCACAAACGGCTCCTGGGTCGACCCAGCTCCAAATGGGTACCAGAGCAACTCTGGGAAGGTTAAGGCGGCCGGCGTGATGCCGACCACATCACCCCTAGTGTGCCGACGGTCAAGATAACATGGGCCTAACACCATTTCCCAATATGCCTCAATGGGCGTGTAACGAGTTCCTATGCCTTTTTTACTATTATATATACTGATGCCGAGAAGCTGGGAAAAAAAAGTGTGGGAATGGATTTTCCCCGTGTTTGTCATGAGGTAGGGAGCGAATGGCTGCTGGAATGGAAAGTGCATGATTGACCCCACGGGTTTGTGTACAGATTACATGAAAACAATGAAAGTTACACGTGCAACACGATTCCCAACAGCTATGACCCAGAAAATGTGTACGCAATATGGCAGTATACTCGGTATGAAAAAGGCCGTTGAGACAAAACACCCAGTACATATGCTTGAAATGCCACGACTATCTTCTTCTTCTTCTTCTTCTTTCGTTCGCTTGAATTATATTGTCTATATCTGCAATGTTGTTTCTTGTATAAATGTCACTGTCTTTTGTAGTTCATACAGAGGTCCATATAGTTTTGCTTCCAGTGTTGTTTCTCTGGGCCAGTGGGTTTGCCTCAATATATCATATTCAGGGCAATCTTGAAGTACGTGTTCCGCAGTCTGGGGTGCCTGTCCACATGTACACATGGCTGAATTGCCAATCTTGAATTTTGTATACATGTGGCTGCGGAGGCGGTTGTGTCCTGTTCTGAGGCGCAGAATGACTATTTGTTCTGATCTGTTCATAGCTAGGTAGTCATCCTGCGTTGGTGTTGGTGGCTTTCTGATAGATTTGATCATCTGTTTCTTCTGATGGTACGTAACTGGTACATCCGGTTGCTCATCTGCAGCACCTTCTTTAGCCAGTCCGTCTGCTCTCTCGTTTCCTGGTATTCCACAATGAGACGGTATCCACTGCATGGCGACCCTGCGCTGGTTGCACAGTTCAGAAAGTAGGGCTTGTATACCTGGCAATTTTCTGGACTGAAGTGCTTGGAGTGCTGATCTTGCATCTGTCAAGAATACTACAGGCTGTGGACCGAGATTGGTGTTCAGTAGTTTCTCAGTTGCCACCTTGATTGCCTGGACTTCTGCATCATAGTTGTTACAGAATTTCCCCGTTGGTACTCTGACCGTATCCCTAGTGTTGTTTGGGTATTCTATGTACACTCCTGCTCCTCCATTCTTTACTGCATTCTGTGCTGACCCATCCGTGTATACTCGGACCCAGAGGTCCTGTGGGTATTCATCATCCAGGAAACTGAGAGTGGCGGTCCTACGTTGCACGCTGTTCTGTTCATCCCTGTCGAATATTCCTTTCACTTTTGTGTGGATGTGTACAGGTAGTCCATGCTCCTCTCTCCAAGGGGTTTGTTCTGGCACAGACTTTAGGGGGCTGTTAACTTCAGGCAGGTCTGAGGTTTGTCTACGAAATCGTTTGGCCTGGTGGATAAAGCTGCTTCTTTTCAGTCGCCCCATTGCTAGGTTTTGGAATCTGTCCTTCATTGGATGGCTCGGCATACAGAGGAACTTTTCTGCCTGTGTTAGCACTTTCGTGTCTCTGCGTTCTCTCAGTGCTTGTATCCTCCCCATTTTCTCCATCTCCACTATAGGCGTTGATTTCATTGCCCCCGTGATGACCCTAAGCGCCTGGTTTTGCACCTTATCTAGCTCTTGTAATGTGGTGTTTGATGCTGGACACCATGCAGCTGACCCATATTCCAGGTGTGGTCGTATGCCCTGCTGGTAAACTTTACTAAGTATTTTCCCGCTGGCTCCCCATGTGGTTCCACTTAGTTTCCTCAGGATGGCTAGCTTTCTCCTGGCCTTTGTTGCTGCCTTGTTGATGTGCTGCTTCCATGTCAGCCTATCATCGAATGTAACTCCGAGATAGGTGGGTTGTTTATCTTCTCTCAGGAGCTCTTCATTTATCTTGATGACACCAGCTTTTTGTTTGGGAGAGAGGGTGAAGAGCGTAGTGCTGCACTTGTCTGTGTTGATGCTGACACACCATCTATTTGCCCATGAGGTTAAGGCATCTATAGCTCTTTGTAGCAGTTTGGTGGCCACTGTTGCATGCTCATCTGTGCACCATATTACCAGGTCATCAGCGTACATTGCCACTTTCATTCCATGCGGTAGTTCAGCAACCAGGTCGTTGATGTAGACTAGGAAAAGTGTGGGGGACAGAACCCCTCCCTGAGGGACGCCATGACGCAGTAGAATTTTCTTACTCTTGAGGCCATCTAGTTGTACTCGGGCTCTTCTGTTATGCAAGTATGCTTTCACCCATTGTACATCTTACCATTCACTCTACAATTTCTCAGTTTCTTCAGAAGCCCTTCTTTCCAAACCTTGTCAAATGCTTTCCTTAGATCTATCCATGCTGCTAGTACCAGTTTCTTATCTTGGAACGCATCCGCAATCTCTTGGGAAAGGTAAGTTGCCTGATCTTTGGTGGAATAACACTGCCTAAAGCCCGCCTGCTGTGGTACAAGAAGGTTTTCACTTTCAAGGTACCACTGTAGCCTGAGGTTGATGATACGTTCCATTGTTTTGCAGAGGCAGCTTGTAAGGCTGATTGGTCTGTAGCTGGAGGCAGTGGAACTGTCTTTTCCTGGTTTTAGGAGTGGTATCATGATTGCTTCCCTCCAGGTCTGTGGAACTCTGCCTGAGTTCCAACAGATATTGAAGATCTGCAGCAGCTTTGTTTTTGCTGCTGTTCCCAAGTTCTTAATCATTTCATTGGACACTCCATCAACTCCTGGCGACTTTCTCATTTTCAATTTGGATATTGCAAGCTCCAGTTCTCTGAATGTGATTGGTGCCTCCATAACTTCAGGTATGGTTCCATCTCGTCCTGCGTGTTGTTGTTTCTCACGAGTCTCCTGTTGCTTCTCTGGGCTAACTTCGATGTTGTTGTCTTTAGCAAAGGAGTCTGCAAAGTGATCAGCTGCCTGTTTCCCATGAGGATGTTTCCATCTTTGTACAGAGCAATCCTTGAGTTTCTCCCTGTACCTTCATCGTTAAGTTGTTTTACCAGCTTCCACAGTTTCCTCGTATCTCTTTCGAAGTTCAAGGACTCTGTTTTTCTCCTTCCAGCTTCTTCGCCTGGCCTGCAACTTGGCCCTTTGAAATTTGGCCTTAGCTTGCTGGTAGTTATTGTGGTGTTCTTGGCATGGACTGGTCTCTGCCTGCTTTCGAGATGTTTCCACGTCGTTGTGCAGCTGCTCTAGTTCACTATTCCAATATGGTTTGTAGTGCTTACGAGCCCCTCTAGGTATTGTTTCACGAGCAGCCTGTAATATGCATCTGCTGAATTCATCGACTAGCTTATTGATGTCTTTGTCTACAGTCAGATCTCTAGCCAGTATACTAGTACGGTGCTGGTACATTGTCCAGTCTGCCTTCTTGTAGTTCCACCTAGAGAGAGTGCTGCTCTCCTTGACAAGTTCATTTTCCACAATTAGGAAGACTGGCCGGTGGTCGCTGCCTCCAAGTTGTTTCCCTACAACGCGTGTGGTGTTCCACTCCAGGCCGGGTGAGTGGAATGCCAGGTCTGGTGTAGAGGTGGTGTGCCATGATCTCGAGTAGAAGGTTGGTGGGTCGATTGGCTGGTTAATCAGGATAAGCCCATTGTCATCCTGCCAGTTTTCAAGCTCCTCACCTCTCCTGTCCATGTGATCATAGCCCCAGCTCTGCGAGTGGCTGTTGAAGTCTCCGCATACAATCAGTCTTTCTTTTGCTGGGATTGTATCTAGTGCCAGTGGGCGGTCGCTCGGACAGTAGTAGTTGAGCAGGTGGAATTCTGAACTTTCTGTCCTGAGATGAAGCATCTGGTATTCCGCCCCCTCCATATATGTTTCAAGCTGACATGCACTGATGTTATTCCTCACGAGTGTCAGTATTCCACCCTTTCGCCTGTCTATTCGGTCAGATCGGTAGCACTGGTAGCCTCTGATTTTGAAGGCTATGTCCTTGTTGAGGTGGGTTTCTTGCAAGCAACATACATTTACTTGCTCTTCATTCAAGATATTTTCGAGCTCTAATTTTTTGCTGTAGCCGTCTTTTTTACTATTGACGCCTTCAGCATTCCAGTGCATTATTTTAAATGGTCTTTTCTTTGCTTGGCCAGTAGCTCCATTCTCATGCCTCCTGGCTCCACGGGGCAATTGAGAAGGACCCCCAGTAGTAGGGGTTGGGCCCTTCCGAGGCAGAGGGCCCGGCACTGCGCCTGCCTGGGTGTCCGTCACATGGCGAGTGCCATAACGTTTTGCAGATATAGGCATACTTCCATAGCGCATGTGCGTGGCATCCTGATTGCTGTGGTGAGCCTCTTGGCTGGTTGCCTCCGTCTTCAGCACCTTGACTTGCTAGGGCAGACTGTGGTCTTGCTCGAGTGTAGGAGGGCCTGGCCAGTCTTGGTTTTTCAGCCGCTGATGGCTGTACTTGAGCCCCATCTCCACGTCAAGGAGCTGGCCTCGATGGGGCCACGACTATCTGAAAACGACCGCCAACGAGCCATTGGTATATTGGAGACCGGAATGAGCTCGCGGGCCATTGCCAGAAGGATGAATTGCCCCCACAGCACTATTTTACGTCTCAATGAACGTTACGGAACCACTGGCAGTGCCCGGGATAGACTTCGGAGTGGCCAACCACGAGTTACTACCCCTGCGCTAGATCGTCATATTGTGCTGAGTCACCTAAGGAATCGTTCTCTCCCGGCAAGTCAAACAGCAAGAGCAATAGTGGGTAGACGTGGGCAAGTCTCTCGAATGACAGTCATACGACGACTCAGAGATACAAGCCTTACTGCAAGCCGACCTTATGTAGGCCAAACTTGACTCACAGACATCGTCAGCAGCGCCTGCAATGGGCAGAGCAACATGTCAGATGGACTAGACTGCAGTGAAATGCTATCCTATTCACAGACGAGAGCAGATTCAACATATCCTTTGCTGATGGACTTATGCAGATTTGGTGACGGTGTGGAGAGCGCTTTGCAGATTGCTGTGTTCGTCAGCACAACCGATTTGGAGGTGGCAGTATTCACATTTGGGGAGGATTCAGTTTTCACCATCGCTTGCCTCTTCATGTCTTCCGTGGAAATGTTAATGCTGTGACATATCGAGATGAGGTTCTGGATGCATTGGTTGCTCCTGTGTTCACGACTTATCCAGACTTGCAGCTTCTCCAGCCGGATAACGCACGTGCGCACACCGCATGCATTTCGCAGCAATATCTACAGCAGCAGAACATTGTGACGATTGATTGGCCTGCCCTATCACCAAACATGTCCCCTATAGAACATCTGTGGGACGAGCTTGGACGCAGAGTCTACAGGCAAGGCTCTCCAGCTAATCTGCAACAGCTCGAAGCTGCTCTCACACGTGAATGGGACTTGATTCCCCGGAATTTCCTTCAGAGACTTGTGCATTCCATGCGGAGCCGCTGCCAAGCTTGTTTGCAAGCACACGGTGGACATACCAGATACTGAGGATAGTGTGAATGAATTTTTTTATTGGTTGCATTTTTGGTTTTCTCCCTTGCCTGCACAGAATGCAATGAATTTCATAACAATCAAATGTACAAATTAATGACCATCATGGATTCATAGGAAAATGAATAAAGATTCCAAATATGTAAACTTGTAAACACTTATATTTACATTTCACACTCTGTTCCTGGATTATACAGGTGGTGCGTTTTTAATGTGCTTCAGTATATAATATATATTTATCGATTTACAATTTAACACCACTCGGACGTCAGCTCAGTTAAATCAAGGACACAGGCATTCGGTTCGGTTTTTAAAGGCCATATTCATTGCACACGAACAGTTCTATCAGTGCTCAGATCTCCTTCATTAGATCACACAAGGAGGATCTCAGCACAGTGCACCAACTTTATTTTTATTGTCATATTATTGCTGCTAAGGTATTTGTGTATGATTCTCCATCTTGTAGTCATATAACTGTAATCAGTGAAGGACACAATGCAAATACTTGATGAAAGGTCACAGCTGGTGGGTATGAAAGGTCACGGCTGGTGGGTATGAAAGGTCACAGCTGATGGATGAAAGGTCACAGCTGGTGGGTATGAAAATGTACAAAAAAAACGAAGATGACAAGAGTAAATGACGGAAACGACAGCAATGCTACTTCTTCTTCTTCTTCTTCTTTGATCCTTAGCCGCCGACCGTCAAAGCAGTCAGTGGCCATCACGCCTAGTGGCGTCTTGTAGGGCAACAACAAATTGATTCCACTTTGCTCGGTCGGTGGCCATCCTTCGTACAGTGCCCCAACTCTGGTTCATTCATTGCATCTCAGCCTCCACAGTCCTCCGCCAGGTTGTTTTTGGTCGGCCTCTCTTTCGTTTTCCTTCAGGGGTCCAAAGCATAGCTGTTCTTGTGATGGCATCGGGGTCTCTTCTGATGACATGGCCAACCCAGCTCCAGCGTCTGCCAGCTATGATGGTGTGCATGTCCTCTTGCTTGCTACGAGTAAGCAGATCTTGGTTAGAGATGGTATTCGGCCAAAAGATTCGGTGAATTTTTCTTAGGCATGTTGTGTGAAAAGAGGACAATTTCGACATTTCCTTCTCTGTAACTCTCCAGCATTCCGCACCATAGAGAAGCACAGAAAGCACACAGCTCTGATATAATCTTAATTTTGTGCTTGTGCTGTATTGGGAGGACTTCCAGATGTTGTTTAGGCTAAAGAAGGCTGTTCTTGCCTTATTCATTCTGATGTTGATGTCTTTGCCTGCCCCGCCGTCTGGTGTTACTATACTTCCTAGGTATGTGAAGGTATCTGTCTGTACCAATTGCTGATTCCTTACTGATATGGGCTCAGGGTTACTCATATTGAGCGTCATGACCTCAGACTTCTTTAAATTGATGTTCAAGCCCACCTGCTGGCTAAACTTATTAAGTCTATCCGTTTTTTCCTGGATGTGTTGATGTGAATGTGCTAGTAGTGCAATGTCATCTGCATATTCCAGATCTTCCAATGTAGAAAATGTTGTCCATCTTATTCCTCTTGGACTGCCCTCTGTTGTCTGGCGCATCACCCAGTCTATGACTGTTAAAAATAAAGTGGTTGATAAGGGGCATCCCTGTCGTACTCCTGTCTTCACCTCAAAGGTTAGGTTGCTCTGCCCAACACTACACGTAAAGTTGGCATAGAGGCTTTTTATGATTGACACTATGCAGCTTGGAATTCCATAAGCCCTCAGTATTTTCCATAAAGTGTCCCTATGTATGCTGTCAAAAGCCTTTTCAAAATCAACGAAATTAATTTAAAGCTGTCTTTGCCATTCTGAGCACTGCTCTATAATGTTCCTGAGAGTGAATATATGATCTACACATCTCCTGTTCTTTCTAAATCCTGCTTGTTCTTTCCTCAGTTTGTGGTCTACTGCCTTTGATGTGGTGGAAATTGTTTATGCTACACTTGACGTTTAGTAGACATTTATTCGTGTCCAGGTTTCTGAGCAGCATGATTAATTTACCAATTTTGAGCTTCAGTAAGCACTGAGGTGGTGTAGATGGACACGCAGGATTCTGAACCTGAACTGGAAAACCAATAGTATCATTGTTGTCTTCAGTAAACATCGAGTCTAGCGTCAAAATAAACTGAACACAGAGAAATAGACATCATGAAGAAATCGTACACCATCGTGCTTTCCCGTCATTTCTTACATCGGCTATGGTACACAAATGTTATTGACTATTTATTTAATTTTAATGTTTATCCTGTCTTTAGTTTTAACAGAACGTTCAAATAAAAATAAACGACATTTATTGTGTGGCTCTGATATGATAAAATTAAAATTACAGTTCTCGGCAATTTCTTAAAATGTTAGGCACAAAGAGATCTGTGAAATTCCAATGACACTTAGAGTGTTGGCCACTACTTGGATGATTCTAATTAGTACCCACAATAATTTTCACCGAATGCACTAAAATAACTTTCACTGAATGCACCAAAATCACTTTCACTGAATGCACCAAAATCACTTTCACTGAATGCACTAAAATAACTTTCACTGAATGAACCAAAATCACTTCCACTGAATGCACTAAAATAAATTTCCCTGAATGCACTAAAATTACTTTAACTGAATGCACCAAAATCACTTTCACTGAATGCACTAAAATAACTTTCACTGAATGGTGTAAAATAACTTTCCCTGATTGCACCAAAATCACTTTCACTGAATGCACTAAAATAACTTTCCCTGAATGCACTAAAATAACTTTCCCTGAATGCACCAAAATCACTTTCCCTGAATGCACTAAAATAACTTTCCCTGAATGCACATTGCAGTTTCCTCATCTTTCCTAAAAGAGGTGCTGTTGTTTCATCTGTTACGAACGCTACTAAACTTCCTACCAAGACAATTATCATTGTTAAGATTGAAGGAAAAAGACAGAAAACAACAAAAAGAGAAAGTACTGAGCAGTTTGACGTCATGGTATGGCAAGAAAGTCAACAACATAATTTATAAATAACACTGGAGACAGAAAGTTGTGGAGAGACATCATGGTATGGCAAGAAAGTCAACAACATAATTTATAAATAACACTGGAGACAGAAAGTTGTGGAGAGACATCATGGTATGGCAAGAAAGTCAACAACATAATTTATAAATAACACTGGAGACAGAAAGTTGTGGAGAGACATCATGGTATGGCAAGAAAGTCAACAACATAATTTATAAATAACACTGGAGACAGAAAGTTGTGGAGAGATATCATGGTATGGCAAGAAAGTCAACAACATAATTTATAAATAACACTGGAGACAGAAAGTTGTAGAGAGACATCATGGTATGGCAAGAAAATCAACAACATAATTTATATATAACACTGGAGACAGAAAGTTGTAGAGAGACATCATGGTATGGCAAGAAAGTCAACAACGTAATTTATAAATAACACGGGAGACAGAAAGTTGTGAAGAGACATCATGGTATGGTAAGAAAGTTAACAACATAATTTATAAATAACACTGGAGACAGAAAGTTGTGGAGAGACATTATGGTATGGCAAGAAAGTCAACAACATAATTTATAAATAACACTGGTGACGGAAAGTTGTGGAGAGACATGATCACATACACCACCATCCATGACACTTGTAAAAGAAGAAGAGAAGATGTATGTATTCAGTTCGTGTTTGTCCATGTAATATTGGTCTAATGTGGAGAGTATGGGCTACAATATTTCTGTACTCGGAGAGTATTGGGTATAGTATTTATATAATATGACATGTCTGGAGACGGTTTAATTTTGTTTAATAATCTGGAGTATGTATAATGTTTGTTTAACTTGAAATACATTGGGCTATCCTCAATACAATATCTACACACTCATTTGTGAGTGATATGTATTTTATTCTAGACCGTGTAGAACCCCACTTCTATGAGGATAGAAAGACAAGATTATTTCGTCCATAAGCATGTCCTAACAGGCAGCAAAGATGAGGCTATTGAAAGTGCTAGCAATTACATTGTTACAAAAAAACGTGCTACACAAGCAGGTGAAATGCCTTACTTCAGGATGTGTAGTTTAATCTAAGAATATCACTGTTCTGGTTCTAGAGTATGTAAACATGTCTTACTTCAGGATGTGTAGTTTAATCTAAGAATATCACTGTTCTGGTTCTAGAGTATGTAAACATTTCTTATTTAGGATGTGTAGTTTAATCTTCTTCTTCTTCTTCTTCCTCGTTCGTCCTGAAAAGGACGCTGGTTGCGTTGTGTCTGTTTACGCTGGAGCTGTGATATCTGCACCTTTCGGTCGACACATCCGACTTCAGCACGGCAGATTTTGGGACCGGGTTTGCCTTCCCTCTGCGATCCCTACTCGCTCAGCCAGACTGCAGTGATGCAGACTGTTTCCAGGACCACCACGTGGAGGTGGAGTAGGGTCTTAGCCAGCTCTGGTTCGCTGACTCTGATGCAAGCAGTCAAGCTATGGGTCGCTGACTGCATTCTCTATTGCTGCATCTTTGGGTCCCGTAGTTTAATCTAAGAATGTCACTGTTCTGGTTCTAGAGTATGTAAACATGTCTTATTTCAGGATGTGTAGTTTAATCTAAGAATGTCACTGTTCTGGTTCTAGAGTATGTAAACATGTCTTACTTCAGGATGTGTAGTTTAATCTAAGAATGTCACTGTTCTTGTTCTAGAGTATGTAAACATGTCTTACTTCAGAATGTGTAGTTTAATCTAAGAATGTCACTGTTCTGGTTCTAGAGTATGTAAACATGTCTTATTTAGGATGTGTAGTTTAATCTAAGAATGTCACTGTTCTGGTTCTAGAGTATGTAAACATGTCTTATTTAGGATGTGTAGTTTAATCTAAGAATGTCACTGTTCTGGTTCTAGAGTATGTAAACATGGCAGTGTACAGGAAAACACTTGTTTAAATAAATAGTACAGCTCCATTAGTCTTGTCTTCCAGAGATGACAATAAATGTGACTTGTTCTCTTGACGTACAATGCTTTAATTTAAGGGGAAGGGGGGGGGGGGGGGGGGTAGCGCTGTCAGAAAGCGGGCTTGACTATTCTTTTTTTACACAGCATGTGGTATGTGGAAGCAAATCATGATTAATATTAAATTGTTTTCCTGAGTAGTATTTCATATCACGTGGGCATCTAAAGAAACGAAGAATTATTGTCGCGTTGGAAGCCGGCATGTTGGATAAACAATATGAGAGATAC